>VDFB02193867.1:124231388-124831388 GCA_007258455.2 Sequoia sempervirens
ACCGTGGCTCTCTAATCACTAGGGCTCCTTCAAAGGATCATCCTAATGTTTAGATTGGGCCTCTCATCCGCGATGCACAACCCTTCCATGACCTTCTAGCCTTTTTTCTGCCCTTCCTTGGTGTTGTGGACAATCATAGGCTTGATGCCCTTCTTCACCACACTGGAAACACGTTCCTTTGAAACCACCTCTTCCAAATCCTTGTCCATATCTCCCTCATCCTCTACCTCTTTGATCACCACTATTTTGATCACGAGGGTGGTAGAAGTTGTCATTCCTTTGGCTTCGGCTGGTACCCACATCTTCACTTTTCTTTTCATCACCATTTCGGCTTCCTGAAGGTCTTCTACTACCCCTTCCACTTTGACCTCCTCATCCTTTTTGCTTTCCATCAAATCTTTTGTTCAGCTTCTCTTCCACCTTCAGAGCAAACTGATACACATCCTCAATGGTGGTCATTCTGACTAGGCTTAACTCCTCCTGAAGGCTCAGTCATAACCCATTAAGATATCGTTCTACCTTCTCCTTATTTGCCTCTGTGTGGCCTGTTCTGATGATTATCTCATGAAAAACTTCAGTATATTCTTTCACAGATCTACTTCCTTGCTTCAACCCTTGCAATTTCTTCAACAGATCTAACTCGTAGTCCACTGGTATGAATTGCTTCTTCAGTGTCTCTACCATGCGATCCCATCTGGTGATATTTCCTATTCCTCTTTGATTTCTTTCCAACTGGACCTCTTTCCACCAAATACTGGCATGGCCATTCAACATCATTTTCACAAAATTAACCCGATCTGGGTCCTCTATTTCCTCATACTCAAACTATTCTTCTAGCTCGTTGATACAGTCGATCAACTCTTTTGGGTTTAGACTTCCAGAATAACTGGGGACTTCTGCTCTGGGTCTTTTCCCGATCTTTGAAATGGCCCTTATTAGCTGCATTTGGTCTTGATTAATTGCTTCTTCTTCCTCTTCTACATTTGAACCTTCTTCCTCTCCTTCATCCTCACTTTCCTCCCTCGGGTTTAACCTCTCTTCTCAAGCTGCTAGTGCATCTCTTCCACCAGCATTTCTGCCACCTCGACCACCTCTGGCACCACCACGCCTACCAGGCATCACTCTTGGAGGCATCTTTCTTGACCTCGACCCACAACCACGGTCCTGGTGCGAACTGCCTCACGATCAGCGATCTATTGACACGCTCAAGAAAACTCGCTCTAATACCACTTGATGAGGGCATAGCCCGAGACACAAAAATAACCCACAAACAAGAGAATAATTTTTTTATTCAGAAAATGGAGCTTCTTACATATAGAGGATCTCAAATCCCCAAGTTCTACAACACATGCAACTTAGAGAAAGCTATAGAATCACCCTTTCGCAATATGCGAGCTTGTCCGCAAAAAGTTACCCAAAAATTAGAAACTTGCCTATAAATAGAGCTCCTCTTTAGTTTGGAGCCAAAACAACATTCAAATTTGAGTTTAGGCGGTTTGGCACCGAAAATTTACAACATGAAGTTCAAATTTCAAAACAACATTTGCAAATGTATCTTCTAGAAAGTGCGCCAACTTCCCCGGGCCATAACTTTTGATCTGGGACTCCAATTCACGAACCGTTTGAACCGTTAGAAAGGTCTCGAAGTCAATAACGTGCTTATAATTGGCTATGCCGATTTTGGCAACTTTCAGGGCCGTTCTAGGAAATCTAAGTGCCTCAAATCTAACTCAGAAGATTTTCAAGTGCAAATCTGGGAAACTAAAACTGCAATATCTTTCAACCCAGGAATAGAAAATAAAAACCATAAATTGGGAATTTCATTATGATGAAAAGAGTATCCAAAAATGTAAAAACATCTAAAAACTGAGAAACTTGAAATTTAACTATTTTTGGGTGACGCAAGATTGCCCTTACACCACTGGATGCTCCTGCATCATTACCAATGTATTGCTCCACTTTAAAGTGATTGCTAACACCATTTCTGTGAGAAATTGATTTAAAGTGGCCAATGTTCAATCGTAAGACATGCGATCTTACTTAGAAAGCCTTATGCCAACTCATATGCTCCTGAAATAAAGCTATGACATGAAAAAGGAAGGAGGGGTTGCCACCAAAAATGAATAAGGGATCTATGGATTCAAGGTCAGTATATCTTTTCTATAGTGTTGTTATAGAGCTTAGAAATTTTATCATTCCCCAAATACTAGTAGAATTGGAAGAATGACACATAGAGAGTGAAAACAAAGAAAAAGAATTTGGGTCAACATGGAAGAGACCTAAATTTCTGGATGCCTTGCATCATCCCCAAAAGGAAAACAAAAGAAAAGAAAAAAAAATTATGAAATAGAGAAAAATATAGGTATATCTAGAAGAATTCAAAGAGAGAGAGAGAGAGAGAGAGAGAGAGAGAGAGAGAGAGAGAGAGAGAGATACGTCAAATGGAACTTTAAAGGGAGATAAAATTATGCACATGCAATCAGATAAAGAAACATGAAATACAAAACAAATAAAAAGGACTAGTAAGGGACATGTGAGTCAACCTATAGTAGGTCATCTACATCTCAATATTTTTCAGTATATCACGAAGGAAAAATAATAGCCAAAGGGACAACAAAAAGTGTCAAACTAGGACACACACCAAGTTGCATAATCTTATCATTAGTTAAGTTCATGAAAGTGGAGAACAATGAATTCAACTAATTATGCACTTGTTCATTAGTATTTGCAATATCAATATCGTTGTCTAAATTAATCATGCAACAATAGGTTGAATGATAATGTATATTGAAGTTTCTTGTTTACATTGTGGTGAAGGTATAGAATCATCATGCATTGCTTCAGGAAAGTTCAGATTTATGATTTTCTATGTTTTTATTTTCTTCTTAACATTCAAGAAATGACATGACATCTACACCTATGCTCTCTATCATTTTGGTTTCATTTCAATCTGTTGTCAATTTGTGATTGTGTAGGAGAGGGTTTTCCAACCATAGTTTAATTTTCTTCCCGTAGGGGAGGAATAGAAGGAACCATGGGAGGTTGTTCAACCACTTTCTCTTTAGCTTTGTAAACTTGTTTGATTTTAGGAGGGACAACATGATTGTTTTAATTCTCTCACAGTCTCTTATAGGAAATGGTAGGAGGATTCATCATAGGCTATTCTTCAATATTTGGAAGGTCTTTTTGTTCAATAATGGTTTCATCAAAGATAGGTGACTCAATCATGGGTTGAGGCATATTTCTAAGGGATAATTCTACTATACGTTTTGTCTTAAAATTTTGATATAATTTGAAAAAGAAGTCTTCATAGGGTCTACTAGGTTTAATAGGCTCAGGCCAAAAAAGATCCAATGAAAAGTTCACATGGGAAAACACAAGATTAAAGCCACTATGATGCACTACAAATATTTCATTGCCAAAGGGAAAATTTAAACATGTATGCACAACCAATGGGATGACATTCATCAAGCGAATCCATCAATAGCCTAACTTCACATGAAATTAGTCTGATGATGGGATGATGGTGAATGATACATTTAATGTTTTTAGTCTAACCTTTAGAGGGAGGTTTATTGAGCCAATCAATAGGGAAAGAAGAACCTTCATGCATTTTTATCCATGCTTTCAGCTTTTCGTACATATCTTGATAGAGTTCATGCACAAATAGGAAATTTTTAGTGATCGCATTCTCTAAAAATATAGGATCAATTAATATCCCATTAGTAGGCTTGTCATTAATTCTTCTAGCTATGTAAAAAGGACCATCGGGTGGATTTTGATTATGTCTTTTTTTGAGAAAACAATATCAAGGGGCATTTTGGTTTAGCCCATACGAACTTTAGCCTCAAAAAATGCCACTACTTCAACCATTTCATCCTTATTTTCATCTTTCATGTTTTCATCGTCCGTTTCAACATTCATCACATCCTTCTTTATTTCATTAGCTTTGGCAAATGAAATAGTGTGTTCCATCATGGGATTGGTAATTATTTTTATGTTTTTATTGGGAGGAGCTATAAACTTATTGTCTTGATCATTCACACCTCAAATTTGAAGTCTATTAGAAAAAATGAGGTTTTGCACAAGATGTTTAAGACACTTACAATATTTCGTATCATGTCTATTTTGTTGGTGGTAATTGAAATAAGTGTTTTATCTATAGTTTGAGGGTAATGGTTTATTACGATCACGAGCTCAAATAGGAGGTAAGGAAAGAATATTGTTGTTCACGAGTTGTAACATGATATTATGAAGGGTATCAGGTAGAGGGGTAAATTTTCTATTCCTATCCCCAAATGAAAAAATGATTGTTCGCCTTTACAACAACCACTTTGTTATTATCTTGTTTATTTGGTTGAGGGGAATTAAGTTGTAAAAATCCCCTATTCTATTTCTTGAAAGGTTGATAACTATTTTGAGGTGCAAATTTAGACCTTTCAAGATGGCTAGGGTGATTTTTCACGTCACGACCATAAGAAAATTTTTGATAGTCACAAAGGGCTATACATAACTATGTGAAGGATGGGAATTTCAACATTTCAAGTTTGGTTTGGATTGTTTTTTACAAATTGGAAATAAGCATTCATTCAAGGGCACTATCAGGAAATGTAATGCGTATTTGTGAATACAACATCTAATATCATGCTATAAACTTAGTAACCTTTTTATCATCCTTTTGTTTACATGTCATTAAATCAGCCATTGTCATCTTGGGACCCATGTGAATGTGGAAGTGGTTGTAAAATGCATCAACAAGCTCATTGAATGAGTTTATAGAGTTGTTCAGTAAAGAGAAAAACCACTCTAAAGTAGTTCCATGCAAGGATCTATGTAAAATTTTAGCCAAGATCTTATCTTGAAAGTTGAAGTTAGCTAATAGGATTGTATAAGCATAAACATGGCTAACGAAATCTCTTTTCCCTCCACATTTCTCAAATATAGTAACTTCTATACCTTGTGGCATTTGTGTTCTCAATATCTCTGAAGATAAAATGTTGACCAGTTTTGGTGTATTTTAAAGGTTGGCTATTAATTTTTTGATTTAGGATGGTGATTTTTGGTTGAAGGGATGAGATGTTTTGCAAGTGTGTTAATAATGGGATAATTGTTGGTATTATAAGATGGAGGGGAATAAGGTGGAATGGTGATTGGTTGTAGAGGAGAAGTGAATTGTAAGTTTGTAAGGGGAGATGATTGATGAGATATAAGATTTTATTGCACAAATTTAGAAGGATTCCCTAAGGAAGTACCTAAGGAACTATTAACATTGCTAGTAGGCTGAATGGTTGTGGTAACATGAGTACTAGTGTATGTTGGAATAGAGATGGGTATCGTGGAAGGAGGAATTGAAGTTCCACCTTGGATTTGAATATTCGCCAAATATTAAGTACAACTAGTCATGGTAGGGATGGTATTGTTAATATCATGGGCATTGGTTGTAGGTAGGGATTTCATTGGAAATGAAATCTGTATGTTATGATCCATAGGGGGTTGATTATCAACACTATTAGAAAGAGAGTTAGAAAACCCAAGATCCATGACAAATGGTGTATCATGACATGACATGGGTCTCGAACTATATCTCACAATAATATTTATAATAGGACATCAAGTTGTAATTCTCATAAAAGATTCAATAACTCAATGCCAACCCAAAATATAATGAGGGTTTAAAACACAATGCAATGACCTAGAATGCAATATGTAAATGAAATTTTGTAGATTCTAAACAAGGTAATTTTCTAATTACACTATGAAAAATATGAAAATGAAATCTTGTAAATGCAATTTTTAAATAACACAATGAACTAAATTTATAAAACTAAGCTATATATGATCAAATTAATGAAACAAAAATTTTGCAAACAGAAACAAAAATTTATAAACAACATAAATACAAAAATGAATGTTTTTATGCCCAAAAAATCAAAATGTGAACTTGATCAAGGAATCATTCAGCCTAGGGTGAATGGGTCCTAAGTGAGGGTTTTGAAAAAAAAAATTATATATTTTTGAGTGAATTTTAGTGGTTTCGAGATTTTGATCCGATATAGCAAGTTTTAGTTTGATTTTTCTATGAATTCAATGTTGAATGCAAGTGAAAAATGTGACAAAATGACAACCTAGAAAACCTAGTTTGATATACAATTTTGTTTCAATTTTCAAATGTATGTTAATACGATGCAATGTAATGGAAATAATATGTAAGATGACTGATTTTTTTATAATTTTTAGATTTAAAGAATAAAAATATGAAATCCTAAAAAACCTAGATGTAACGCCAAGTTAAATGCAAGCTAGACACCCTCAATGAGACCTAATTCAATACAAAGGCATGTAAATGAATACAACAACCCATTTTTGTAAGTTAATTCAAAATGTCAGCTATAAAATCCAAATGAAGAAAAAAAATTAAATACAACTGAAATAGTAATCAAAACAAGGATTTGGAGGGGGAAAACAATGTGTATCTTTCACCAAAAGTCAGCATTTGAAGATCATTGAGGACTCATTCACCCTATGGAAAATGGGTCTTGGTTAGGGTTCTTGAAAAATTCTTTCTAGTTTCTCTTCTACAAGGTTTACACTCCCAGATTCTAGATGTTCACTATCAGTTAGTCGAAAAAAAATCATGTAGAAGAGTTTCCCTATTTTGAAAACTTTTCTTGCAAATTTGACAACTTTGAAACTTTCTTCAATTTTTCTCTTCAAAGGATCTTCAACCTAAAATTTGCAATCACACATCAATGAGAGAAAAATGTTGGTTGTTAGGTGAATGGAGCTTTGCCTTGGTCAAACCCCGTTTTTGCAATTAAACCTTATAATGAAACAATGAAACATCAAGGGATAAAACAATGAAACATCAAGGGATGAAACAATGAAGCATGAAGGAATGTAACCTTCAATAAAAAATATACAAACTATCATGAAGTGGCCTCAATGAATGTAGATCATGATCATGAAACTTGATGTGCTTGAATGCGTGATTATATACTGAACTCAACATCACTATATTAGCTCAAATAACGTGAGTGATGTAATACATCTTTGACATGATGAAAGGAATCTTGAGTACTATAATAATATTCTTCGATTATTCATTTGAATTCCTTGAAAATGTTCTTGAATGCTCTTTATCACACTTTCTCATAAATTTGTTGGAATGCATGAAGAGTTGAAATTTCTACGATAGAAAATAGTGTTGAGTAACCTTTTATTTGCACATATCTTGTCATTAATTCTTGAAATTCAAATATCACAAGCAAACCTTGAATTATGGATTTGAAATCATTAAAATATTACCAGAAACATATTTTAAAAGGGGGTCCTAGGTCTAAGTGATGACCCATTCACTATAGGTCGAATGGGTCCTAGGCCACTTACTTAGGACACACATTGATTAGTGTTAAACATTATGTTAAATTAGGGTCCTAGATCTAAGTGAGGACCCATTCACCCAATGGGGAATAGGTCCTAGGTCACTTACTTAGGACACAAATCTTCCAAAGTTATGTGTTGTGAAATGACACTTATGAATGCGGGGCTTTAACCCTCAACAATTGCATTTAATTAAGTTTGGATTTGAATTAAAAGGGCCAATTAAGGAAAAATAACCTCAATTAATTAATAAAGCCCTAAATTAGCATGAAAGTGTAAATATACACCTTAAAACACCAAAAATAAGGCACAATTAAGTCCTTTTTATTTAAAAGGGCCCTAAACTTAATGTGAATATGAAAAACATATTACAACACTAAATTAAGGCATAATTAAGCTCATTTTATTAGTAATTATTTTGAAATTATGTGTGAAAGGGTGAATTAACAAAGTATCACTAAAATGTATGATATATTTGTTCACCTTTGAATATTATGAGATCATATTTCATGATTGTATGTGACAAAAAAATAGTTATTTTGTAGTGATAGAAAAAGTAGCCCATTTTCCTCAATTGGGGAATAATTGACATAGAATTAATTGTCTTGGATTAATGTTGTGATGTGATGTACACATTCACATTAGTCTAGGACCCCTTTTTTAACTAAATATACTTAAATTTTACCTTGTTAAAGTGTTGTAAAGTGTTGCAACAAACTTTCACACTTTTCTAGGGTTGCTTTAATTAATGGAGCCTAATGGGTCCCCTTTTAATATGATGTAACTAGGTTTTACCCTATTTATAGTGTTGTAAAGTGTTGTAGATCACTTCCACACTTATATAGATTCCCCTTAATTAATTGTGGTTAATTAGAGTTAATTATACCATTTAACTAAAATTTAATCCTTATTTATGACACCTTCCGAAGGATCCATCCAAACTCATAGTATTCAAATTGTAAAACATTTAATTTAGAAAAATTGAGGTCCTAGAAAAAGGTGCTAGGACCCATTTTCCCAAGTGATGAATGAGTCCTTCTTTTATAAGACCCCATGTACCATATAAAAATGGATCATTGACATTTTCATGGTCATTTACGTCTTTTTCCTGTGATGCTTGACTTGTTTTTCTTAGATTTAATGTTGAAATGTAACTTAAAACATTCACATTAGGTCCTGAATATTCAAATTATGATGTCTGGTGAAGGCATTGTGAAGTGTTGTAACACATTTCTATACTTTTCTAGACTCTTCTTATTATATTCATCTAAATATTCACTTTTTATCTTTTATCAATTCCTATTTCAAAGTGTTGTAAAGTCTTGTAACAAGCTTTCATGCTTTCCTATGCTTGTCACCAATAATTACACTTTTCTTATGCTTTATTTTGCCCCTTTATGCACTTATAGGCCTTAATTAAGTGTGCTTGAATACAAACTAAAAAAATAACATTAAAAGAAACTTAATTCCTGATACCCACTTGAAAGCCTAGAGTGGGACCCAATCGTCATGGATGGAAAATGAGTCCCTCTTGGGACAAAATTGAAAATAAATTCAAATTTCCTTTGGATTTTTATTTATTAAGACCTTATGTTGACCTATGATTTTGTATTCTTGTGTAATTAGGGATAAGTGTGTAGAAATAAGTGTTTTTCTATCCATTTTAACCCTCATTCATCTCATTCACTCATTCATCATCAATTAGCATTCTTGCATTCAATCCATCATAGAATCATTCAATCAAACAAACATCGAGCATCTTGGAGCAGTCATTGACATATCTTCAAAATTCAACAATAAGGTTTTGGTGAGTTTAGGACACTTGCACAATGTTTACTAATCATTCCTTATTTTCATTTCATTTCTTTATCAAGGGTTTAATTACTAAAGTGGGATTTGACCAAGGAAAATCCCTATACTCTAACCCTTTACCATTTTCCCCCTCTTTGCATGTGTGTTTGCAGGTCTTGTAGGAATATTTTTCAAAGAAATAGGTGTTGAAAAGTGTTGAAAAGGTCATAAAATCTATTAAAGTAAACAAAACCCTAATTCAAGCTTGGAGACAACATTCAACTCATTTTTTTGCAGATTTGATTCCATCAACTCGACAAGAAGACAAGTGCAAATCTGAACCCATAGAGTTGACCCCTCAATTTGAATTTTTTTGAGAAGGACTGATTCTCCATAAATGGTGAGTGAGTCCCACTACCAAGTTGGAAAAGTTGATTTCATTAGAATTATGTTCTTGATAGTCAAAAACCAGTTTCAAGAAAGTTTGCCAGAAGTAGGACTGATTTGCCATTAGTGGAGAATGAGTCCCACTGTTCATTAGAAGTGATTTTTGTTAGATTCTAGAACCTTCAAACAATAGAATTCCATCTCCAGGTGCACTCTGTTCAGTTTCATTAAGTTCTAAGTAATTTGTGCATGTTTCTAGTTCATTTCTGCATATCACACTGTGTTTTCAAAAACTTAATATTTCTTAGGCTTTGCATACATAATCAATCAATTTTATTAGTATTCTACATTTAAATAATTGAATTTAGGAATAATTCCATCATACATACATTATTTTGAGTGAACCACCTTAGTTTTTGGGTCTATCTCTCTCCTTTTAGGTGAAAAACTCTAAGAGTGCAAGAGAAGTACATAGGCACCCAAAAATTGTTGGTTCACCCCCCTTTATTTGCACATTTGACATGGGTTTTTGATGTTATTTCACCCCCCAAAGGAAAGGTCCTAGAAACTTGTGGTAGGACCTATTTTCCCTAGGTGGCAAATGGGTCCTCCCTTAATTATGACCCCCTTTTTGAATTTAATCTTGGCAAGATTTTAACAATTTCATTTCCAAATTTCATGTCAGCTTGAATTCTTTGAATTTTAGGTTTAATCTCTAGATTTAGTAAAAAATGAGGGTTCAATTCACCTAGTTTCATCCTAGATCTTCATGAGCACTTGAAAGCACATTCACAAGAGCATTATAGAGTTTACAACAACATTTCAAAGGCATTCAAGGGTATAATATCAAGAGTTTATTGCAAAAATTCAAGATCCATCATGTCAAGGTCATCAAGCATCAAGCATGTTGTTGAGATAGTGTTTTGATGTAGCATCCTAGATCCAATAATAAGAATTGTTCTACACCTAATTCAAGATCAAGATCTACACCATTTATGGACACTTCATGTTAGACTATATATTTACAAGACAAAATTTACATATTTCACATTTCATGCTTCAATTTCCTTATCTCATCATTTTTTTTAATTACCTAAACAGGTTTTGACTTAGGAAACACCCTATAGACTAACAATCTAATGAAGGGGAAAATGGATACCTTTTTGGGATATCACACTTTTCTCATTCAACCATTCATTAATGTCCTAATCTAGTCCTAATTGTATTGAATAAAACCCTCACAAGGTGATCAAGTTATCAATTAGGAGAGTCCTAGGAAGGGGTTCTTTAAGTTCTAGGGGTTCACCAAAAAGCAAATGTTTGGAAAAGGAAATGTTGGAAAACACAATGTGATGTGCAAAATGACCTAAAATTAGAAATGTAAGCTAAATGAGAGATACAAATGATGAAATTATGTAACACCAAGTTAGGGTATGTGCACTTGAGAAGTTTGGAGATGTGAAAAGGACACTTGAAATGCAAAGAAGCTATCAAAAAGTGTTGTGGAGGACAAAGAAGCCCAAAGTGGCATATTAGTCCTGCTACTATTTTACGTGGCAAATACAGAGTCTTCAGATGCTAGAACATAATCCTGAAGAATCTTTGAAATATACCATGTGGAGGACTAAGATTGCCAAAGTGGAATATTTGTCCTATTCTAAATTTTTGAACTTTCTGAATGTGGTCCTGAAGGTTGATGTTTGCACTTGCTTCTTCTTAGACCTGAGGTATTGAAACTTCTAGATCTGGGTTGTAGTTGAGTTTCTGTGAAGATGAAAACTTTAGCAATGCAACCTTGAAACTTTGAAACTTTGCACTTCAAATAATAATCTTCAATTATTCAACCTAGATCTACAAATACAAACACATAAGAGGGGAAAAACGTTTTGATTTTTAGTAAATGGGGGTTTCCCTTGGTCAAACCCCTTGTAGGTAATTAAACCAAATGATGAAATAAATGAAATTAAGCATGAAACATGAAATATGTAAATGTTAATGCCTTGGATAATTCCTTGTGAATCAAATATATAATATACCATGTAGTGTCCATGAAGAATGTAGATATTGGATCCTTGGATATGATGTGAACAATAGTTGAAAATAGATCATCAATGCTACATCAAAAATCTTGGCTCAACAACATGAATTGGTGCACTAAACTCTTGACATGATTCCTTAATCTTGACAGTGGATCCAAATGCTTGATGAATTTCTCTTAAATTCTTCTGGACTCAATTTTTCTATTATGAATTCTCTCACAAAGTTCTTAATTGAAAAATGAGTGAAGGAACCTTGTATTTATACTTATTCATGCTTAATTTAATCTAAAATTATATCACAATAGGCTGACATATGAATGGATTAAATAAAGGAGGCTAAATCCCTCTAGGATTTCAAATTAAGTCCCAAAAAATGACTCAAGGAGGTCTAAGATGCCCTAGGTGGCATCCTAGTCCCAAATCCTAAAAACTTGGGGCATAGACGCCAAAAAGGGGCCAATTCTGGAGATTCCAAAATCAGGGTCCTACAAGCCTTGGGAGTCTAAGACACCCTAAATGGAATTTTAGTCCTGACCCAAAAGTCAGGGACACACTGATGGAGTCATTAAATGATCATTTATATTTTGATGTTTGTTGGGATTTTCCATAAAAATATATAGTTCATAGGGATTTTGGATGAAAAATAGGGCCAATTAAGACATAAAGAAGTAAAAATGAAGCAAGGAGAGCCCAAACAAGTGTGAAAATGAAAGGGTATACATTTTACTACACTGTATTTAACCCCCACTTTAGTGAGAGGATGAACTTGCTTCAAACACAAACTAAAGTAGCTAACCACACAATCAAGAGGGGTTCAAATGTACAAATGTTATCACGATAGGATGACAATAATCGAGAGGGTGGCCAAGCCCACAAGATCAAGATCCTATGGAAAAACCAACAGAGGCACAAAGAAACAAACTTTTGGATGATATATAAAGCCATAACCAGATCACAAAAATACACCATCAAAGACAAGAAAAAGGAAAATGAAAAAGGAAAAAGGAAAAATGCAATAGATCAAACTTCGACTAGCCATCCAACGTGGTTGATTGGGTCTAGGTTGTTTGTCCAAAAGAGGTTTACAAGTGGAATGCATTGTCCACTATTCAAAAAAACACATGCTCACAAGGGCTAGTTGGAGCTAAGTGTCCACTAGGTGATCCCCAAGGGACCATATTAAAGCCATACCTCCATGACATTAATAAGGCACAAAAATGCATGCTCACATGGGCTAGTGAAGGTAGGTGTTCACTAAGTGAGCCCCAGGGCGGTTCGTATCAAAGCCATACCTCCATGACTTTAATAAAGAGAAAAAGGAAAAATCCAATAAGAAAGAGGAATGCTCAAAGGGAATTTACTTAGTTCATGCAAGGTTTTAATCTTAAGGACATCATGCTTAGCATATCTAAGAGAGGATAAATAAAAGGTCTTATCCTGGGGAACATAATACCCAATGCTTCCATGAGAGGAAAAGCACAAAAGGATCTCACCTTGTTTGCAAGAGAGGACAAGTCATAGAAATATCATGGTCTTGGAGGAACTCAGGCCTAATGACACTGCCAAGAAAAGGACACATCACAAGAAGAAAGAAAATTGCACAAGGAACATGAAAAAAAATGCAAATGAAATCATGCAAAAGAAATTCCAATATATTCCCCCACTTTAAAGGAATTGCTAACACCATGTTGTGAAAAATTACTTTAAACTAGCAAAGGATAAATGCAAAAAATAAAGAGGACATGAGATTTTATTTCAAAAGCCCTACGCCAAGTCATATGTTTCTGATAAGCTATGTCATGCAAAAGGGAATGCCCCAAAATGATAGTATGTCACATCCAAGCCAACTTAAGGCATGTCATCCACATCCCGAGCTTGCTTTTATATGTACATGAAAGGTGGTTAACTAGCCACAAGATATAATGAAAGTTGACTTAGTAGGACAAGGCTACCTAACCCCTTGCCCCCACTTAGTACAAGACAAGGGTGATCCAAAATGCAAAGAGGAACTAGGTGCATCAACCCAAGGGGGAGCACAATAATCCTTAAGATGTTGAATTTTGTTACTTGAAGCCTTACATTCATTAGTAGCATGACCATGAACTCTATAATATGCACAAAATGAATTGTAGTAAAATTTCTTTTGTGTTCTTGGGGAAAGATAGATCAAACAATCTTAGAGGAGTCTGAACAAGAAATTTTCTTGATCAAAAGTAGAGGATGTTCCTTTATTTTGTGACAAAGATATATCTTTCTTAGCACAAAGTTTCATACCTACACAAGATACTTTAGATTTTTTTTTCTCTCCTTTACTGGAGGGTGTAAAATCTAATGAATTTGAATCATTAGTGTTTTGCATAATGACATTTACATTAAGTGACGATTTCTTTGTTTGTTTCATTTCTTGCATAGAATAACCATCAAGACCACTAGTGTCTATCAGTTCAGGATGCACCAGTGTTAAAGTCGGCTTAGAAGTATGTTTTGTCATAGTGTTGATATTAAGTGAAGGCTTGTTTGTTTCTTTGGAGGGACAATAACCAAGACCAGTAGTCTTTTCTTGTGTGTGCAACTCTATAGGGACACAAATACCTTTTTCTCTAGCACCACATCCTTTTCCACTGTAACAAAGTTGTTTCATAAGTTTGTAACCTTTTCCATAAGGATTGTTCATCTATTTTTGATTTGGTGGTTGTTCATGATTAAGTTCATCAAATTTTGTTGTGTAATTTGCTTTGTCTTCTAAAGTGGTTGAGGTGGATGATTTTGAAGGGTCTTTCGAGTTTTGTGTTGACATTACTGCATTTTATTTTTCCTTGCTAGAAGCTTTGTTTATGATATTGTATTCTCTCATGAATGTATGTTCAAAATATAAGGAACCCCAATCATATTATAATAGCTTCATGACTTCTTAAATGTGTTTTTATTTGTCTTTCTATTGCATAGGTTCCACTTGTGTTGGTTTTAATTTTTTCAATGGATTATCTTTGTTTTTCTTGAGTTTTAAAACACTGTAAGGCTCATTATCAACACCCAATGTGTACACTTTATTGTTGTAGACATACTTCATTTTACGATGAAGGGTAGAAGGAACCGCATGCATCTCATAAATCCATGGTCTTCCTAAAAGGAGATTGTATGAAATATCATGATGCATAACATGAATAGGGGTTTGTAAGGTATCCTTTCCAATTGTAATATGTAAATTTATCACTCTTCCCACATTATTAAATCCTTTAATAGATAAAGAGTCAAGTTGAATTTTTGATTTATCAACACCAAGTTTACCCAAAAGGCTTGTACTACACACATTTAAGGCTGAGCTATTGTTAAAAAGGGTCACTTTATCCCTTTGGTATTGTATTGAGCTATGATCATGAAAGGATCATATTTTTTTTGCACTTCCAAAGCAGAGAGATCACTTTGGTGGAAAACACTATCAACATTTATTCCTTGAATCAAGGCTACTATATCATTTGGTTGCACATTAGAATGGATAGGAACTTGTTTTAAGGAACTTTGAATCATGTTATGATAGTGGGGGGAGGCTTGGATAAGGTCCCATAATTATATCTTAGCAGGAGTATTCTTAAGTTGTTCAACAAGATCATAGTCCTTTCCATTTTGTGAAGGAAAACGAGGGGGATATGGTAATATAGAATTAGGAAATGGGAGGGGTGTTGAAGGTGTTTTAATTTTTTGTGGATTCTTCCTAGTGTTGTATGTTTGAGCAATAGTATTGTAACTCGGTTGCTCCAAACCATTGTGTTTAAGTGGGTCAAGGATAAGGATAGGTTTGTTTTGAACTTGTGGTTTGTGAGGGGGTGGATAAATGATAAGTTTAGGCTTGGAAGAGTACTCCAAGGGATATCTAATGTGCATAACCTACTTCATCATCTCCATCTAAGGAACTAATATTTTCAATTTTCTCATATTCTTCTACCGTTATATCTTCCCTAGTAGGAGAGTATTTTAGAGAACTACAAACAAAATTTTCTTGAAATTTAAGGGTTGGTTCTTCTAAAATGACTTCATCACATGTAAGGAAGTTATCAATGGTTCAATTTTCTTGTTCATCAATAGTGGGGGCATTATGAGAAGAATCTATTGGATTTCCCTTTTTCTCTAAGGTCTCATTCTCTTGTGCTATACAATATACAATAGTAGGAGAGCTTGTAAGATGTTCATCACATTCCATGGTTTGATTTTGTAAAATAGCTTCATCATAAGTAAGGGAGGCATCAAGAGAAGGAAAACTATGATTTTCATGCTTACCAAATAGATCTTCCCAAATGGTAGGAGCATGAGGGAAGGGAGGGGAAACATTTCCATAACTTTCATTAGGTTCATCTTCTAACACCAACCTATCCTCTTTGTATCAAGGGGGGATATTAGGGGAAGGATAATTATGGTTATCTATGATATCATCTTCTTTCACTAAAACATCATCACAAGCAAGGAATGAATGGAGACTAGGTAAGGTGATGTTTAGAAATGTTTCTATGATCTCATCTTCTTGCTTTTGAATGTCTTCCAAAGGGGGCAGAGTAGAGGGACAATCAAGACTCTCAATGCTTGTATCTTCTTTCACCAAGATACCTTCATCACTAGTAGCAGAGGTATTAGGAGAACAACAAGTATGATTGTAATGATTATATAAACTTCCATCCTCTTGTGTTATGACATTTTTACAAATCTGGTTGATACTAGGATGGTATCCAACATTCTTATCAATGGTTTTACTTTTCTTTCCTATATTTTTCCTATGAATAGAGAAAATAGAATCATACAAGCCACTAGAAACACTAAATAATTGAAGATAACACATTCTAACATGAGAATGTAAATAAAGTGCAATGCAATGACTTAAAGTGAAATGATTAAATGACATTTTCAGATTTGAAACAATGTAATTTGTAGATTACACTATGCAATGATATGAAAATAAAATGTTAATGAAAATTTGGATTTGAGCAATGCATGAAAAATGAATCACTTTAAGCTAGATTTTGTAAAATTCATGAAATAGAAAGTCAACCCACTGAAGCCGATGATTAATGCTAGAAAATAGAAGCACAAAAATGCTGATTTAGATCCAAAAAACTACAATTTCTAAAATTCCACAGGGACTAAGATGCTAGGGAGGGCATATTAGTCCTCCTAATGAAATTTGAATGTTTCAAAAGTTGAAATAGATAGCAAATCACTCAAACAAGATGTTGCAATAGAAAAGAAGAGATGAACTAAGACACCACCAAGGGTGTTTATGTCCTAGTAAGGGTTTTTTAATTTATAGAAATCAGATAATTATGGGTTGATAATAGTGATCCTAGGTTGCCTACCGAGGGATTTGATGTTTGGAAAAAAAAGATTGTGCAAATAAATGCAAGGAAAAGTAACTAGTGCAAAAGTGAATGCAATTTTTTCAATTTTGGATGTAATAGAAATGTTCCTAAATACAATTAGGATGAATTAAAATACAATTTTAATTTTTCAATGAAGCAAGAATGCAAAAATGCAACCTATATGCACTTTAATTAATGCAAATGCAAGAAATCCTAAATGCACTTTCACTAAGTATGAGAAACCCTAGATGCAATTTCACTAATGCAATATGCAATGAAAGAGTGAATGCAACCTAGATCTAGGGATTTTATGAACTCCAAATCAGAAATTGAATGCTCAAAAGAGTAGGATTCACCAAAATGATGAAGCAAAAATGGATAGCTTTTAAGGATATCATAATTTTCTCATTCAACCATTCACTAATGTCCTAAGAGCCCTAATTGAATTGAATAACAACCTCACAAGGTGAGCCAATTCTCAATTAGGAGGGTCATAAGAAGGAATTCTTTAAGTTCCAGGGGTTCACCACCAAGCAAATGCTTGGAAAAGCAAATGTTGGAAAACACAGTGTGATATGAAAAATGACCTAAAACTAGAAATGTAAGCTAATTGAGAGATAAAAATGATGAAATTATGCAACACGAAGTTATGGTATGCGTACTTGAGAAGTTTGGAAATGTGACAAGAACTTTGGAAATGCAAAGAAGCTCTTAAAAAGTGTTGTGGAGGACTAAGATGCCTAGAGTGGCTTATTAGTCCTGCTGTTGTTTTTTGAGGAAAATACAAAGTCTTCAGATGCCAGAACATAATCCTAAAGAATCTATGAAAAATACCTTGTGGATGACTAAGACACACAAAGTGGCATAATAGTCCCATTCTAAATTTTTGAACTTTCTGAATGTGATCCTAAAGGTTGATGTTTGTACTTGCTTCTTCTCAGATCTGAGGTCCCGATTCTTCCAAATCTGACCTATAGGTGAGTTTCTATGAAGATGACAACTTTGGAAATGCAACCTTCAAACTTTGCAACTTTGCACTTCAAATGATCTTCAATTCTTCAACCTAGATCTACCAATACAAACACACAAGAGGGGAAAAATTTGTTGATTGTTAGTAAAGGAGGGTTTTCTTTGGTCAAACCACTTGTAGGTATTAAACCAAATGATGAAATCAATCATTAAATATAAATATGTAATTGATATCACATTGGATAATGCCTTGTGAAAAAAATATGCAATCTACCAAGACATGAAGAATTTGTAGATCTTGGATTCTTATATATGATGTGAACAATAGTTACAAATAGATATTCAATGCTACATCGACAATCTTGGCTCAACAACATGAATGGATGCACTAAACCCTTGACATGATGCTTGAATCTTGATGATGGCTCCAAATGCTTGATGAATTTCTCTTGAATGCTCTCTTGGACTCAATTTTTCTATGATGAATGCTCTCACAAAAGTATTTATTGAAAAAAGAGTGAAGGAACCTTGTGTTTATACTTATTCATGCTTAATATCACAAAATTATATCACAAAAAGCTGACATATGAATGCATTAAATAAAGGAGGCTAAATCCTACAAAAAATTGAAATAAAACCCCATAAATGACTCAAGGACTAAGAATCCCTAGGTGGCGTCTTAGTCCCAAGTCCTAAAAACTTGGGGCATAGAAACCTAAAAGGGGCCAAATCCAAAGATTCCAAAATCAAGGTCCTGAGAGCCTTGGGGGACTAAGATGCCCTAGGTGGCATTTTAGTCCCAACATAAAAATTAGGGACACACCAATGGAGTCATTAAATGATCATGAATCTTCTGATGTTTGTCAAGATTTTCCATATAAATATATAGTTCATAGGGCTTGTGGATGCAAAATAGGACCAGTTAAGACATAAAGAAGCATAAATGAAGCATGGAAGGCCCAAAAAAGTGTGAAAATGCAAGCACATGCATTTTAATATAATACAGTAAATTGCAAGAAAGTGAATTTGATAAAAAGGTATTGTTAATTCTTCTTAAATTTTGTAATTCTAAGTTTTTTACTATGGAGGAAGATCAAAATATAGAACAATATTCTAGATATGAGATGTTTGGTGTTGTAGTAATGAAAAAGGTATCCCTTTTCCTTACTTAATTTGGGAATAATTAATTAATGATAAAATTCACTTAATTGTACCTTATTTAGGGTGGTGTAAAGTATTTTCCTACAATTTCACACTAATCTAGGGATTTTTTCATTAATTGAGGTAAATTATAGCTTAATTGGCCACTTTAATTTAAATCCAAGCCTTATTAATTGATTTTTTTGATGGATATCTCCCAACACTCATTAATAATGTTGTATAACATTTAATTTTCCATGTTTTAAGTATTGGGATAGTGATCTAGGATCTGTTAGCCACATGGCGAATGTGCCCTCACTATGTCCTAGGACCCCCTTTTTACATGTAATTTCACCTCCTAGAAACTTGGTCCTAGTTAACCTTGCTAAGACCCATTTTCCCAAGGTGGCGAATAGGTCATCCTTACCTAGGACACCCCTTTTAGAACTTATTCCTAACAATATTTTAATAATTATGAATCCTAGATCTGATGTCAGATTGTTTTATTTGAATTTTGAGATTAAGTCTTAATTTTGGTATAAATATAAAGTTAATTCACATAGTTTCATAACTAGAAGATCTAAGTATTCAAGTATTCAAAAATTATAGAAAATTTATGATCAAGAGAAAACTTGAAAAGCATTTGGGTACGTGTAGGTCATCATGGAAAAAATAGGCCCTTAAGTGGCAAAAAATTCAAAAAAATTAGAGTTAGGCAACTTGATGTAAAAATTTGAATAAGTTATCTATATTATTTCAAAAGTATGTAAGAATAGAATCTATAGAAATTTAAATGTAGTTTCTAAACTACTAGGTTTGTTTAAAAATAAATAAATCTATTTGGTGAAAATTTGAAATTTCAATGTAGTAGTACTTAAATTTGAAAAATAAGAAGTAGGTGTTTGTTTAACCACAATAAAATGATAATATTTTTTTATAATATTTTAGATATAAGTAGAGGACTCATGTATCGATGTGATGCATATTTTTTGTAATTTTTTCCAAGTAAATAAATAATTTTTATTTTTTTATTACAACTTTTAAAAAATATAAAAAACTCATATGTCTGACCACCTTAACTTGGTCAAAACTTCATAAAATTCAATTTTTATTTTTTTAATCCTATAGTATTCAAATCATAGTGTAGACATCTAAATTTAATCACTCCCATATGATTCAATTTACTCCCTTTTCATCTATCATATTAAATATTAATTTACTAAATTAATATTACACCTTTTATCTCATATCGGTAAAGTATTTAATTTAATAATTAATAATTTATCTTTCACATTCCTCTCTAAATTAAATAAATACACTAATTTATTTAATTTATTCATTTTTACCCTTTTTATTTTAAATCAATTTAAAATTCTTCATTTTCTCTCTCCTTGTGACATCCTCCATAATCTTGCCCTAATCTGAATTAATTTAATTAATTCATGATTATGATGTGCATCCTCTTAATCAAAGATTAATGTCACATCCTCCTACATTTTCCACTTGCCTCTAATCTTCCATTAATTAGTCTAATCCAATATTTGCACAACCTTAACCAAGGTCATTAGCCAGATTTAGCACCACTTTTTAGCCAACCTTTGCATTTACCTTCTTTGGCATTGACCCCCTTTCCCATGTGAATTTTTAATTCACATTTATTTATCCTAGATTCCCCTCTTTTATATGTGAATTTTTAATTCACATTCTATCCTTCCAAGGCTTCTAGAACCTTGGACTTGTCACAATCTCTACATGTGACCAAGTCCCACCTTTTTGGAGCCCACCTTTTATCCTTTAGATTCTTCTAAGAATGTGAATTTTTAATTCACATTTATGTTTTCAACCACCTTTCCTTTTCCCATGTAGATTTTTGAGGAATTCCAAAATTCCTCAAATTTCCCTTTCACTCCCACTTGGGGACAAGGAATCCATTTTTGAGGAAATCTCCTCACTCCCCAAGGTGCTTGGAAGGTACTTGTCCTTCCTCCACCTCATGTACCTTTTTTGACACCTCACCTACACCTCATCTCCCCTTAGCCACTTCACCATCCACATGTCAATATGTGAAGGCTTGTGGGTTCTCAACCCACCATAGCCCTTCATCTTGACCTTGTTGGATGCATCTCAACCATTGAATTCTCTAGAGAATTCAAATTCTCCTATAAATACCCCCTCTTCAAGGGTATTTTAGAACACTTTGGATTTGAGCAACCTTATGCTGCCAATTTGCATTCTCAAACACTTTTTCATTTGAGTAACCTTATGTTACCAATTTGCATTCTCAAACACTTAGCCATTTGATAACTACATGCTACCAATTTGCATTCTCACTCATTCACTATCATCTAGCTATCCACTCTAATCATTTTGCATAAGTTGATCTTGCATTTAGTCACTCAAGAAGGCATCTAAGGAGCACACAAAATCATCCCAAGCAAGGGCCAATCAAGGAGTCTTCAACAACAAGGAAGGTGAAATCATTTGCATCTTGTTTTATCTACTTTCCTCCTTGTTTTATCACTCTTTAGGCTAATCTTGAAGTGTCCTTAGTCTTTTATCACTTGAATTTTTAAGTTATTTTGCACATTAAAGTAGAGTAAAATTCTTAGGTACACACATAGAATGTGACACATGTTTTGGATTAAAAAAATGTGATATCGTTTGAAAGCTATAGATGTTTTTCAATTAGCCTATCAATCAGGACTTTAGTCGTAATTTGAATAGAAAATGAATAATAATTACTTATTAAATTCAAAGTAAAACATAATTTATATTGGTGGAAATATAAGAATATCCTTTAAAAACCCTTTTCATTTCATTAGGTTTGGATAAAAAAAAATTGTCAGTCACATACCCATGATATTGCCACTTTTTGGCCCATCATGATCCTGCACATACCCATTTCAAAGGAATTCAAGAGTAGATTATCAAGGCTTCATTGCAACAATCAAAGATCATGTCATCATGTCAATTATTTATTTCTTCATGAATTTAGTTGAGCTTATGTGTTGATGTAGTATTTAAGATTTATTTTCAAGCACTATTTCACATCCAATTCAAGATCAAGATCTGTATTTCTCATAGCCACTTCATGTTAGATTAGTGATTTACATTCCAAGACTTCATCTAATGTATCTTTGTTGCATGTTTCATGTTTTATGTTCTTGTTTCACTGTTTCATCATAAGGTTTAATTACCTAAATGAGGTTTGACCAAGACAAACCCCTATTCCCTAACAATTGAAAAGTTGTTCTTATAGCTTGGTGTGTTATTGTAGGTTTTAGGTTGAAGATCAATTAGAGAACAAGATTGGAACAAAAAAATTCAATTTTGAAAAGTTGCAAAAGTTGTCATCTTACTTGCAAGATCATGAAAATGAAGCTACATAATTTACTTTAAAATTTCTAGAGCTAATCACATGGGAGCTGGGAGTGCAGACATTGAAGAACATAACCCAAAAATCACTTTTTAGAAACTATAATAGGAGCCCATTCAACACTAGGTGAATGAGTCCTCAGTGACACCTAAAACAAAAATTTCTTAGCAAGGTGCACATAGTTTCAAAATATTAAAGCCTCCATTATTTTTGCTATAATAATTAGGTTTTTCTTTTTATATTGATTTTTATCATATATTGCATATAGTTGTATGTTTCATAGCAAAAAATGTTGGATTAACATGTTCATGAATTCATCTCGATAAACTCCCATTTTTCTTTGGAACATTTGCTTTAATTTATTTTTAATTGAGAGAGTTTAGTCAAAATTCTACAAAGAAGGATGATGAATCAAATTTGGATGATCTTGATGAAGTGGAAGCAAATTTTGTAAGGAAATTGAAAAAGGAACTGTCAAATATAGAGGTAAGTTAACCTTTAAGTGTTTTAATTGTGGAAATATAGGTCATTATGCTTCTATATTTCTAATCAAAGTTGTAAATGACAAACATAAGGATAAAAAATGGAAATCTATCAAGAAGAGTTATTATTTTAAAAATAAAAATGGTATATCTGATAATGAGGAACTAGACTATCCTAATGAGGATAGTGGTGAATTATTGTTCATGGATCTAAAATTTGGATCTAATTTTAATAATGCTAAAAGATGTGTGAACGAATGTGCTCCAAAAATTGGGCACAATATTGAAGGAACTATGTTGACTATTTTCTATGCAAGAGAGGAGATAAACTACATGATACTTGATAGTGTTGCTCAAAATATATGAAAGGTGACTAGAGAAAGTTTGTTAAGCTTGAGAAGTGTGATGTTCATATTGTTAATTTTGGTGATGATACAGGAAAGTGTAGGATCATGGGGGTCCAAAAAGTGGTTGATGACCTTTTTTTTATCCAATTTGATGAAATGAAAAGGGTTTATTGATAAAATTATTAGCTTTCCAAAAATAAAAGATGATTTTTTTGGAATCAAATAAATAATTATTATTAATTTTCTACATACACACTAACTAAAATCCTAATTGATAGGTTGATTGAAAAACATATATGATTTTTAAATGATTTCACATCATTTGAATCTAAAAGATGTGTCACATTCTATGATTCACATACTATAAGTTAAAAGAAAGAAAAATTGTAAAAATATTAAATTTTTGACCAAGTTATGCTAGTTAGACAAACACATTTTAATATTTAAAAAAATAATTAATAAAAAATTCATAACTAATAATTTATTTGCAAAAAAATTACAAAAAAATGCAGCACATCCAAACATGTGTCCTCTACTTATATTTAAAGTTTCAATTTTTTATTTTTTATTGTTGTACGTAGATTGGTTAGACATACACCTGCTTTTTATTTTTTTGTAAAAATTTAGTACTACTACATTAACATTTTAAATTTTCACTAAATAGATTTACATTTTTTCAAACAAGGAATAGTATCTTAGAAAATACATTCAATTTGCGACAAATTTTCTTCTTACATATTTTCCAAATTATGTTAATAACTTATTCAAATTTTTATGTTGATAGCCTATTGAAGATTAGTTCTATTGATGCGATGAGAGACCTACCAAGGATTACAAAATATTTCAATGCAATTTGCAAAGAGTGTCTTTTTGGAAAGTAAACAAAGAAGAGGTTCATAACTAAAGAATATTATACCACAATACCTTTGTATTTGGTGCATATAGACCTATGTGGACCCACCAGAACAAAAATTCCTCAAGGTGAAAGGTATTTCATTTTATTAACTAAAGATTACTCTAGAATTAATTGGGTGATATTTCAAAAATAAAAACCAATAGCTCTAGATAAGTTTAAATCCTTTAAATATATGGTTGAGAATGAAATGGATTTAAAAATCAAGTGCTTGAGATCTGATAGAGGTGGTGAGTTCAACTCTAATGAGTTTAATATTTTTTTGTTAAGATCATGGAATAAAGAGATAGTTATTAGCTCCTAGGACCCTCTAGTAAAATGGAGTTATGGAGTGGAAGAATAGGATAGTTTAGGAAACAAAAATAACTATGATGAAGGAATAAAATCTATTGATTGTCTGTTGGAGAGAAGCAATTCATACTATGGTATAAATATTTAATAGGGGACAAACAAGAGTGAATAGTTCAAAGACTCCTTATGAGTTATGTTATGGAAACATCCTATTGTGAAATATTTTAGTATTTGGAAGAAAATGTTATATAAGGGAGATGAAAAATCATTGTAAAGTTTGATGCAAGATTTGATTAAGGAATATTCATTGGATACTCTACAAAGAGAAAAGTATATATATGATATGACAAAAAGGTTGAAGAATATTGTTGAAAGTGAAAGTATTAATATACATGAAGAACCACACAAAGTTTTATGTTGATAGAAGGATATGAATCGAATGAACCCCCTTGCAATGAAGAAGAAAAATACGAAGAGAAAGAAATTTATAGATGATAGTTGAACATGAAGAAGCTTTAGAAAAGATCCTGAAGACTCGTAAGTATGTGTAGAATAATCATTCTGAAGATTGAATCATTGGAGATAAAACTAAAGGTGTGTTGATAAGGAGAAAAACTAATATGATAGAGGAACAAGTAATTTTTTTTCTTTCAAAACTAAAACCTAAGATAGTAGTTGAAGCATGCAAGGATGAGAATTGGATCAAATATATGGAAGAAGAGTTGAGATAGATTGAGAAGAATCAAATTTGGGAATCGGTCTCAAGACCAAAAAACAAGAATGTGATAGAAACTAAATGGTTTTTCAAGAACAAACTAAATGAGGATGGAAGTTTTTTTAGAAATAAGGCTAGATTTGTGTGTAAGGGCTACTCACAAGTGGAAATAATAGATTTTGAAGAGAATTTTTCTTTGGAGGAAAGAATGGAAGCCTTTAGAATGTTTTTGACTTTTGTAGAACATAAAGAGTTCAAAATATATCAAATGGATGTCAAGTCTTCTTTTTTGAATGGTGAGTTAGAAGAAGTTTACATTTTTTATTTTTTTTAATAAAAAGGGGTAAAAACTTTATTGAAAATCAAGAAAGGGCATAAAAAGACAAAAAGGAAATAGCCCCAGAAGCCAACAAGAAATGGCCAAACAAAGCCAGAGCCATGCCAACCCTATTCAGAAATAGTTACATCATCAGCAAGAATCCCCTCCAACTCATGACAATGCTCAGGGGAAACCTATTCCCACTCCTCAACCTTCTGACCATCTAAATACTCAGAAGCCCACTTGGCCAAACAATCGGCAGCCCTATTCCACTCCCGAGGAATATGGACAAAAGACACCCACTCCATCAAAGAGCTAATTTGAAGAACCTGCTGCACCACCCTGGCCAACTGCCAATTCACCTCTGAAACCTTCTGCTCATTGATTAAATTAACCAGAACCTGTGAATCAAACTCATAGATCACCTTGCGCCACCCCAAAGCATAAGCCCTTTCCAAAGCATAGAGGATCACAGAGCCTTCCATAAGGTTGACGGTCTGCATCCCTTCATGAATAGCAAAGAAGAAAATCACTGATCCAGAAAAATCCCTACCAACACCACCAATTCCAGCAGGCCCAGGATTGCCTCTGGAGGAGCCATCAGTATTTATCTTCAAAATGCCAACCGGAGGGGGCAGCCATCTTCCCATCCTCTGAACTTTCTTTCTTACCCTCCTCCCTTTCTTGACACAAGTAGAAGCCACAGAAAATCCCTGAATCCCCAGTCTATCCACCATCTCAGCATCTCGGCTCTCCAAAGGGAACTCCACCTCACACTTAGCCTCAATAGTCTCCTGAATCATACCTAAAATTCTTTGCCAAATTTGTTGGACTAACAACTTTTCACCTCAGAAGATACAATGATTCTGCTCCAACCATATCTGCCATAGCATGAAAGTAGGCCCAACATACCACACAATGTGCAAAAAGGAAGCCGAAGCAAGAGGTCTACCCAAACTACTCCAAAAATCCACCAGGGAAGAAGCATGAACACAAGGGATTTTCCAGACACCCCACCAAGAATGCCAGAGATGCAAAGCAAAGGGGCAGCAAAAAAACAAGTGAGAAGAATCCTCCTCCCCAGCTCCACACAAAGCACAAATAGAAGGGCCTTGGAACCCCCTCTTTCTAATATTATCCCAAGTCAAGCATCTATTCCATGCCAAAGTCCAAATAAAGCAGTTGCACTTTGGCTAAGAGAATTTTTTCCACATTCTTCCACCACCGAACCTCCACAGCATCCAACCTCTAGGCTAATAACTCTTGATATCCTGAAGAGACAGTATAGACATCCTTAGGATTGGGAGACCAAGCCAAAACATCCTCACCCAGGAGGGAACTACACCTTCGACTGGCAAGGATATTCTAAAGAGAACCAACCTCGTCTTCCATACCAACAACAGGCCACTCCACAGGGTTTTTCCATCTCACCACTTCCAACTGACCATGAGACGAAAAGGATTTAAAGTCACTCACCCTCGACCAACTAGCCTCAAGGAACCTTTGACATAGAGTCAAAAAATTAGGGAACTAAGAAACAATGGGAGGGAAACCATCCCAAGAGTCGGTCCAAAAATGTGCCTCCGCCCCTCTTTTGCAAATCCAAAATAAGCCCTCCTTGATGAGCGCAATCCCTTTCCTGAGCGTGCCCCAAATCACTGAACCTTTCCCCACCAGGGGATAATGAGGAATATCCATCCAAGGGATCCCAGGGAAATACTTATGGGATAAGATACGGGCCTAGATCTGATCCTGTTTTACACACCACCACCAATACAATTCAGTAGCCAACGCCACCCCAGACAGAACAGACTGCCTTAATCCAAGACCACCCATCTACTTCAGGCTACAAACAACATCCCATCTGACCAGACTCCATTTAGAGGATATCAAGCTCCCAGCCCATAAAAAATTGTCTTGCTAAGGAGTCTAATTCTTTGACAAAGCCCATAGGAGCCACCTAGATCATGCAACGATAAATGGGGAGAGCCTGCACCACAGACTTGAGTAACTGAACATGACCAGCAAAGGATAGCCACCTATGCGTCCAATGATACACTCTCGCACGAAATTTGTCCAGAAGGTTTTGCCAGGAACCCCTGGGCATCCTACCCACTGAAATAGGAATACCAAGGTAGGTCAAGGGGAGGGCTCTAATCTGAAATCTCAATAAATGAGCAATCCGCCTCTGAATGGGCTCAGAAGTATTGAAGAATAAAATGGAGGACTTATCTTCATTAATCAGCTGGCCCGAAGCAAAAAGATAAACATCCAACACCCTACGAAGATTTGAAGCCTCTCTAATAGTGGCCAACCCCATAAGAGCAGTGTCATCCACAAACTGTAAATGAGACTGCGGAGGCAAATCCCCTCCCCACCTCCAACCCTGAATGAGACCCAACTCCACATTCCTTCTCAACAAGAGTCCAAGACCTTCAACAAGGAGAAGAAATAAATAAAGAGAGAGGGGGTCTCCTTGACGCAAACCGTGAGAGGCACTAAAGAGCTCAGAATGCTCCCCATTGATAAGAACAAAGAATGAGGTTGAGGTGACACAACTCATAACCCATTGAATCCAGTCATCCCCAAACCCAAAAGCACCAAGCACCTTTCGAAGGAAGGACCACCTAACTCTATCATAAGCCTTAGCCATATCCAGCTTGATGAACATTGCCTTATCTTTGGAGGTAGCCATAGAGTGAATGGTCTCAGTTGCAATAACCACCCCATCCAGAATTTGCCTTCTCACTACAAAACCACTCTATTCCTTAGAGATAAGCAAGGGAAGCCACTTTTTTAGCCTATCAGCAATCACTTTAGAGATAATTTTATAAATCACATTGCACAAGGAAATAGGGAAAAATTGAGTTAACTTATCAGCCTCCTCACACTTGGGGATGAGAGCAAGAAAAGTAGAATTCAGAGCACACAACATCTGCTTATTATTCTGTGACTCTTGAATGAATGCCAATAGGTCCATCTTGACAATATCCTAGAATTCCTAAAAAAATTCAATAGGGAAGCCATCAGGGCCAGGAGCTTTCCCTTTCTTCATCTAGAACACAATCCCCTCCAACTCTTCCAACGAAATGTCACCCATAAGGTGCACCTACATCTCCCTAGAAACCACAGGTGGAATACATGAAAGAACCTAAGCTTCCTCAGGCGATCCCCCCTGCGAGTCTTCCTTGAATAAAGAAGCAAAAAATTGCACAACCTCACTCCAGATTTCCTGAAAAGAGGAAAGATTCTCGGACCCCCAATCATTAACTAGATATGAGATAGAATTGCCATGTCTTCTGGATTTCACTGAATTGAAGAAAAAAGCAGTGTTCCTATCACCCTCCTAAAGCCACTCGATCCGAGCCTTTTGTTTCCAAAAAACTTCCTCTCGCAGCTCACATTCCTCCAGCACCTTCAAAGCCCTAGCCTCCTCCCGAAGAAAATCTTCAGTTACCCCATCCTCCCTGATCACTCTCGTAATACTATCCAACTCAGCTTGAGCAACAATCTTCTCGTGTAAAATGTTCCCAAAGCACCAACGGTTCCAACGTTTAAGCTTGTACTTCATAAATTGTAATAACTTAGCAAAGGTATACATTGTCGTACCATAAGAAGGTCTACCAAGCCTCCACCAATTAGTGACATGGCCATGCAAAGAGGGGTCACACAAACACATAAGCTGAAACATGAATGATGGAGACCGAGTCATGTGAGCAGGAATAATGGAAAGCTTGATAGGCCAATGATCTGAGCCCCTCCAATCCAGGATTTTAGAGTTAGTGGACCACTGACCACCAACCCAGAAACAGGAAACCAGAAAATGATCCAGACGCTCAGCAATGCAACTCTCCCAAACCCTTCGATTGTTCCACGTAAATTGACCATTGGTGGGCTTGATGTCAACAAGATGAAAGGCTGCAATATTATCTTGAAGAAGCAGTGCAGAAGCCTCCAATCTAGCAATACCACCCCACTTCTCAGTGAGCTCAGAAATGGCATTAAAATCTCCAGCCACAATCCACAGAAGGTAAGGTGTCATGCTACGAACAAACTTGATATGGGACCACAACAGCTGCTTACCCTGAATCTCAAAAGGCGCATAGATATTAGAGAAGAGTATAGATTCCCCAGTCTCAAAACAAGAGGCACTCATTGATAAAGAATACTTAAAAGACATCCACCAAAGAGGGCGAATCTTACGAGGGTTCCATAAACAAGCCACACCTCTAGCTGATCCAAGAGCCCCAATACACTGGCACTCGCCACTTCCCCATAGCTTAGGCATCAACCCCATCATATAGTCAACATATAACTTGGTCTCCTGAAGGAAAAGAACATCAGGAGAATGAATTCTAATCAAAGCACGAACAACTTTTTGTCTAGGGCCACTGTTCAAGCCCCTTATATTCCAAGAAAAAACAATCATTTCGAGGGACATGAGAAATGAGAATCCAGGGTCTTAACGGACCCTGACTCCACCAAAGTCTCCCCTGTTAATTTAATCCTTTCCACATCCTTTTTTCTACCAAGTTTGGAGGATTTCTCCCCCACCCCTTTTTTTGGGTCCTTTTGAAGGAGACCCATCTGAGAAGGAGACTTGCTATTCTTAACCATTTCAAAACCTGCTTTCCCCTCCAGAGAAGAGCCAACCCCTGCACCCTTCTTCCCTACAGCTGTAGGAACCGACTCCAACCTAGCCTCCAACTGAAGATCAGTTTCCATTTGCAAAGAACTGGCATCCTGCATAACCTGAGTGGCTTCAGATAAAAGACCCTCCTGCCCAGAAACCAACACATCTTGATTTAGATTCACCAAGCCCGGGTTCATTTCCTATTGGTTGAGATCATCCAAAATCTCAAATCTAGTGAAAGTGTCTTCATCCTGTCTTTCCATCAAAGTCCTCTTCTAACCTCAGTTCCTATGACGAGTCTTAATAGGAACAAAGCCATCAGCACCAACCACATCACTCTGAATGGGATCCTTCCCCTTGTCATCTTTGGGGGAGTTGCGAGGGAACTGAGAAGATTGGGGTTCAGAAGGCCTAACCCTTGGACATCGTCGAAGCAGGTGACCATATTCATGACAAAGGCGACATTAAAAAGGAAGAGTCTCATAATCCAATTGCTGCACCCACGAATAAGGACCCGAACACATATCCACAGAATCTGGTAATGGCTTACTTAAATCAATTTCAACACAAATACAAGCAAAAGTCATCACCTTTTTAACCTGAGTCTGTTGTGCAGAGCCAACCGGTTTACCAAGCATCGAGGCCAACAGGTACAAAACATCATCCCGCCAACACTCCATAGGAAAATGAGGGAGCCGAACCCACACCGGAATGCGAGTTGGAATCGCCTTAGAAGGATCGAACCCTACATGCCAAGGTTTAATAAATAACCTGATCTGGTTGTAAAAATAAGGGCCTCCTTCAAAGACCCTAATACGATCTGCCATGCAGTTAAAAGTTACCATAAAATAGTTATTTGCCAGCAACATGAGCTCCATCTCGCCCTACGGTATCCAGGTCCGTTGGGCCCATGACTCTAGGAATTGGAGCGAAATACGCATCCCCTTAAACTTGCACAATAAAGAGTGACCTGAGTAATAATCAATGTCCTCCGCAATCATCTCCAATGGGATGACCAGCTTTGGCCTCTCTTTACAGCGTTCCAGACACCCATTGATCTTCGTAATGTGAGACCCACTAGACAGTCCCGATCTACCAACTTCTGAATCAGGAGAAAAGAAATTATTTTCAAAGATCTTTGCACCCTAGGAAGACATCTTGGCACCAATTGCTGAGCGATAATCCATTGAGGGCAACATGCCCGACGATTCACCAAGAGCCATTAAAAATGAGGGGCCCAAGATGGGCACACAACCGAACGCTCCACGGCTCAGAGTGGGAATAGCTGCCCCACTCACCAAACACACTCCACTCAAAACAAGAGAAGGGCAATGAAAAAAGCAAAGCTCCGCCCCCGAGAGGAAGACCTATGCAGTCCAAAGGAAGGGGCCACCCAGCACACGGGAACCCTAACAACCCTCCCACGCACACCTCCACACCATAGCAAGTCCGCGCCCACACCACAGCTGAAGCTCCAAGTGCAAGACCAAAAGAAACAGGGAAAAGAGGCCCCTACGCAAGAAGAAGAGACCATCAAAGGGAAAAAAGCAACCACCATGGGACAAAAAAAACCAGAAGATTGCAAGCACTACCCCCAAATAATAGCAAAAACCCACCCCTCCACGAACAGAACAGACCAGAAGCAGTCACGGGCTCGAGTTTGGGTTTCTAGAAGAAGTTTACATTGAACAACTAGAAGGTTTTCATTTATCGAAGGATGCTTATATGGTCTATAGATTAAAAAATGCATTATATGGACTCAAACAAGCTCTTAGAGCTTGGTATGCAAGATTGGATGGATACTTGTAGTAGGGATTGAAAAAGAGTATTGTAGATAGAAATCTTTACTTCAAGGTTGAGGGAGATCAAATCCTAATTATGGTTGTGTATATATTGATGACATAATATTTGAAGGAAACAACGGTATGTGCAAGAGATTTGCAGAGCATATGTAAAAAGAGTTTTAGATGTCAATGTTTTAGGAGATGAATTTCTTTCTTGGGTTAAAAATTAGTTAATCAAAAAAAGGGATTATTTTTTCAAAGTCAAAGTATGTCAAGGAAATTCTAAAGAAGTTTGAAATGGAGTATTCTAAACTAAGTGAAATTGGAAAACTATTGGAAATATGTGTCTCAATCCCACAGGCTAAAACCTCTATTGGAGCCAAGTCGGTGTGACATATTCTATGTCTGATCGACAAGTAGATTTGTAGCCATATGTTTTGTATAGGTCGCTGTGACCTTGTAAAAGTCTTGCTGAATGGTTACACATTGGAGTCTTCAGTGTGACATGTTATGTTCAGTGTGACCTCTTACTGTGTGGATATCTTTGGCCGACAGGCCATTCATATTGGGCATTGGGGAGACTCATAGTGACCAAGGGCTTCGGGGTGACTTGAACACTCAGGAAGAAGTCCCAGCGACAATGGAAGGTCTCGCCAATGGGGATACACTTGGGGTCTTCGCGGTGACTCAAAGACTTCAGTATGAAGTCTTGGTGACCGATGGAGAGTCTCGTCGATGATGAGGGGTCTTCGGTATAACTCTTGGCGAATGGTGGTCTCGGGGTAACTTGGAGATTTTGGTAAGAACTCTCAGCGAGAGTGGTAAGTCCTGCCGACCGTTCGGTGCTCGATATAATATAAAGATCTCGATGAACCCTCTTAGCAACAGTTGAATGTCTTAGCCATAGATGGGTGCCGATGCAAATGCTAATGTTTCGGTATGACTTAGGACCTCAGTATGAAGTCCTGGCAAAAGCGATGAGTCTCGCCGACTCGTGGATGCACTCGGATTAACTTGAAGGCTCAGCGTGAGGTCCTAGCGAGAGTGGTATGTCCTACCGATAGAATGAATCTTTGGTGTGACCTATGATATCGATATGTGGTCTCACCAATGAGTGATAGTCTTGCTGAAAGGAAAACTAAAGTTGATGCAATAGGTGAACTTGATATAACCTCTTGGAGATTGTAAGGACTCTTGGCGATATTGAATGCTGACTATGTTGGCATCGGGGAGACACGGTCAGTGTCTCACTGATATGCCAACACAGCTTGATTTCCTTTTGATTGTTTGAGTTTCCTATGTGGCATCTCATGGACCAATCAGAGAAGCCAAATGGGAACCGTTGGAAGACAGTTTGTTGTGGCAGTTCTATGAGGAAGGTCGACAGACAGGAACGACATGAATATAGTCTGAAATAGAAGATGATGCTCGGTTAGATGATTTGAAGGATCGATGGATTGTTGTGTGGTTGTATAATTAGAGTGATTTCTATTCTGTAAAGATTGTAACTTGAAGGTTCCTGTACAAGTTTGATCATTGTGAAAGTTGCTGAAATATGACATCAGAAAGATAAGTTTGATATTTGTATGTAATCTCCATTATTGTAATACAAAGTGATTTCTCTTGGTGTGGTGGGTTTTTCTCCTGTAAGGGTTTTCCCATGTAAATCTGGTGTCCATATGTGTGTTTCAAATACTTTGTTTCTGTTATCTCTTTCATGTGTATCTTAATTAGACTGTAATTGTAATTTTAAAAGGTATATCTGCATTCTTCCTTGAGGTTTTGTCGTTAGGAGAGTTGTTTCTGCATCTAATTTTCCTTACAAGTGGTATCAGAGCCTGGCTAGTTGTGTTATCCTTGTGGGTACGTTGGGTTTTTTGAGTCAATTTCTATTTAGTGGGAGTCTTGTAGAAGTTTTTCAATTTCTAATTATAGATTGAGATGCCAAGCACGTCAAGAAAGATAGAAATAGAGAAATTCAATTGCAGCAATTTTGAGTTGTGGAAACTCAAAATAGAGGATTTGTTAGTGGATCATGATCTGTGGCTTGCTGTGTCTGGAACTAAACCTACAGGCATGAAGCAAGAAGATTGGGACCTTGTAGATAGAAAGTATAAGGGGCTGATAAGGCTCTATTTGGTAGACTCCATTCTTCTTAATGTGCATGAAGAGAAGACTGCATCTTCCTTGTGGAAGAGACTGGCATCTATTTATCAGGGGAAGTCCTTGGTGAATAAACTGTTCTTGAGGAAGAAGCTATACACTTTGAGAATGCAGGAAGGAGGGTTTGTTGCTAATCATTTGAACACATTCAACATGTTGATTGCACAGTTAACATCTGTTGGTGTGAAAATTGATGAAGAGGATCATTGTATGCTGATATTGTGTTCTTTGCTAGATTCATGGGATCCCTTGGTGATGGCTATTGGGAGTACAACATCCAATTTCAAGATGGAAGATGTTGTTGCTTCTTTGTTATCATAAGAGATGAGAAAGAAATCTTCTAAGATGGTGAAGGAGGCTCTTGCTATTAGAGGAAGGTCGAAAGAGAAAGGCAAGAAGAAGGACAAGAAGTCCAAATCGAAATTAGAGGGGAGATCAAAGTCTCTTGGCAAGAAGTCAAAGGTGAAGTGCTGGAACTATGGGAAACTTGGTCATGTCCAAAAGGATTGTAAAGAGGAGAGAAGAAGAAGAATAAGTATTCTTCCAACAATGAGTCTTCTCATAGTGATGCAGACACCTTCATTGCAGCCTTGGCTACACAGGCATTAGATGATGTCTAGCTGATTTATTCTGGAGAATCTTTCCACATGACTTCTCATAGAGACTAGTTTATGAAGTATGAAGAATATGATGGTGGAAAGGTGTACTTAGCAAGTGATTCAACTTTGGAAATTGTTGGCCGTGGAAGAGTCAGAATTCAATTCCCTGATGGAAGAGTGAAGGGAATTAATAATGTAATGCATATACTAGGTTTGGCTTGAAACTTACTTTCTATTAGTATGATAAATGATATTGGAGTTCAAGTCATGTTCTCTGGAAATGGCTGCAAGATGACTAGAGGCTCAATGGTGCTAGCAAGGGGTGCTCATATTGGTACTTTGTACAAGCTGGATGCACACGCTGTTCAATGCAACAATGTCTTTGTAAAGTCACATAAAGTTACTCATGGAGGAAAAGAGGGAAATGTTCCTAATTGTGTAAACTCTATGGAAGTTAAACCTTAACAGAAAAGATAATGCTCTGGAATCATAGGCTAGGCCACATTGGAGAGAAAGGTTTAAAAAATTTGAAGAACAAAAACCTGGTTGAGGGGATCAAAGATTGCAACCTCGAATTTTAATTCTATGAATGTTGTATATATGGAAAACAACATCATGTTTCGTTTTATTCCAATCCTCATAAATCTTCTAGTTTGCTAGATTATATTCATTCTAATGTATTTGGTCCAATGAATGTTCCTTCTTTGTCTAAGTCAAGGTACTATGTATCGTTCATTGATGATTATTTGAGAACTTTTGTTTATTTTTTGAAAAGTAAATTAGAAGTGTTCAGTCGGTTTAAGGAATTTAAGAACCTTGTAGAAAATCAGACTAGAAGAAAAATAAAATGTTTAAACAACATGGTTTCATTTTATTCCAATCCTGAAATCTTCTATGCTAGACCATGGGATTAAAAGTACATAAGACTACACCTTATACTCCATAGCAAAATGGAGTTGCAAAAAGGTTCAATAGGATAGTAATGAAGAGAGCACGAAGTATGCTGAGTAGTGCTAGCTTGGAGTAGAAGTTCTGGGTTGAGGCTGTTGCTACTACATGTTACTTGATTAATCATTCTCCAAATTATGTTCTTGTTGAGAAAACACCTTTGGAAGCGTGGTCTAGTAAGAAGCCCTCTTTAAGACATATTCATGTTTTTTGCTGTGAGGCATATGCTCATGTGTCGTATGAGAAAAGATCTAAATTGGAAAACAAGGTTATCAAATGTATTTTTTATTGGCTATAGTGCTGGCATAAAAGGATACAAGCTTTGGAATCCTGATATAGATAAGGTTGTATATAGTAGAATTGTAATCTTTCGTGAGCTGAAGCCTTCTACCTTGGATCTGTAGTCAGAGACAAAGTCAAAAAACAATAAGGATGTAGTTGTAATTCCTCCTACACCAGAGAAAGAGGAATTGAAAATTCAAAATGTACCTGAAACTGAGGAGAGCTCAAGTAGTTATGAAAGTTCTGAAGAAGAAGAAGAACCTCAGCCTCAACAAGTGAGGAGGTTAACTCATGAAAGAAAGCAACCTGATAGGTATGGGTTTTCTTTAATAGATTCTACTTGTGCCTATGCTTTAATTTCTAGCACTGATGAGCCTAGGACTGTGAAAGAGGCATTTAAAATGTCTGATTCAGACTCTTGGTTGGAAGCCATGAATGAAGAAATGGCACCATTAGAAAAGAATGACACTTGGAGTTTGGTGCCCTTGCCTAAAGGTAGAAAAGCTATTTTTTGCAAATGGGTATTTAAAAAGAAGATTGGTCTGGATGGCAGTGTGGAAAAGTACAAGGAAAGATTGGTTGCGAAGGGTTATTCCCAGGTAGAAGGAATTGATTATGGAGAGATTTTTTCTCCTATAGCTAAGCTGACGTCTATCAGATTTATTTTGTCACTTGCAGCAGTGTATGACTTAGAGGTCGAACAGATGGATGTGAAGAAATCATTTCTTCATGGTGATCTTGAAAAAGAAATCTATATGTCCCAGCCTGAGCACTTTGTTGAAAAAAGTAAAGAGAAACTAGTTTGCAAGTTAAAAAAGTCTCTATATGGGTTAAATCAGTCACCTAGAATGCGGTACTAGAAATTTGATACTTTTGTATTATCTTTGGGATTTGTGAGATCAAAATCTAATCATTATGTTTATTATAAAGCTGAAAGTGATCAAGTTCTTATTATTGCTCTCTATGTTGATGATATGTTGTTCATAGGCAATAGTAAGCTAATGATTTCTGATCTTAAGTCTTAGTTGTCTGCTAAGTTTGAAATGAAAGATCTTGGTGTAGCAAGGTATATTCTGGGGATGGAGATAACCAGGGACAAGAATTGTAGAAAACTTTGGCTAAGTCAGAGTAAGTATATCAAGACTATTCTAGAGAGATTTTGCATGAATGATTGCAAGCAGATAGTTGTTCCAGTCTTGCAGGGAACAAAGCTATCTATTGAAGACTGTCCAAAATCTCCTACTGAGATGGAGGACATGACCTGTGTACCCTATGCTAGTGTGGTTGGTAGTCTTATGTATGCAATGGTCTGTACAAGGCCAGACATTGCCCAAGTAGTGGGAGTTCTTAGTTAGTTTATGGCTAATCCTGGAAGGACACATTGGGATGCTGTGAAAAGAGTTTTTAGATATTTGAAGGGCACTTCAGATTTTTCTTTGTGTTATCATGGGAACTGGTTGAATCACAAAGGACTTTAAGTATTCAAGGCTATGTGGATTCTGATTGGGCAGGCGACATTGACAGTAGGAGGTCCACTAGTGGATATACTTTCATGTAGAATGGTGGTGTAGTGAGTTGGATGAGTAAGCGGCAGGTTGTAGTCGCTTTGTCCACTACAGAGGCTGAATACATGGCAGCTACTCATGCTTTTAAAGAAGTAGTTTGGTTAAAACATTTGTGTTCTAACATTAGTTTTGATGCAAGGAAAATAACTATTTTTGTGACAGTCAGAGTGCAATTTGTCTTGCAAAGAATCCTACTTTCCATGCCAGGACGATACATATAGATGTACAGTACCACTTTGTACGAGATATGGTGGAGCATGGAAAGGTCAGTTTGGAAAAAGTTGATACTCTTAAGAATGTTGCAAATGCATTGATGAAGCCAGTGAGCACAGACAAGTTTAGGTGGTGTGCCAGTTCAATGGGCCTTAGTGCCCATGATTTTTAGTAAGTTTTGTTGTGCTCTGGAGGTTCCTATGTAATCTTTGTCAAGTGGGAGATTGTTGGAAATATGTGTCAATCCCACAAGCTGAAACCTCTGTTGGAGCCAAGTCGGTGTGACATATTCTATGTCTGGTCAAGCAAATTTGTAGCCTTATGTTTTGTACAGGTCGTTGTGACCTTGCAGAATTCTTGCCGAATGGTTACACATTGGAGTCATCGGTGTGACATGTTGTGTTTGGTGTGAACTCTTACCACATGGAGATCTTTGGCTGATAGTCCATTCACATCGGGCGTCAGGGAGACTCATAGTGACCCGGGGCTTCAGGGTGACTTGAACACTCAGGAAGAAGTCCTAGCAACAATGGAAGGTCTCACCGATGGGGATACACTTGGGGTCTTCGCGGTGACTCAAAGACTTCAGTATGAAGTCTTGGCGACCGATGGAGAGTCTTGCCGATGATGAGGGGTCTTCAGTATACCTCTTGGCGAATGGTGGTCTCGGGGTAACTTGGAGATTTTGGTAAGAACTCTCAATGAGAGTGGTAAGTCTTACCGACCGTTTGGTGCTCGATATAACATAAAGATCTTGATGAAACCTCTTGGCAACAGTTGAATTTCTTAGCGATAGATGGGTGCCGATGGAAATGCTAATGTTTCGGTATGACTTAGGACCTCAGTATGAAGTCCTGGCGAAAGTGATGAGTCTCGTTGACTAGTGGATGCACTTGGATTAACTTGAAGGCTTAGTGTGAGGTCCTGGCAAGAGCGGTATGTCCTGCTGATAGAATGACTCTTTGGTGTGACTTATGATATTGATATGTGGTCTCACCGAAGAGCGATAGTTTTTCCGAAAGGAAAACTAAAGTCGATGGAATGGGTTTACTCAATATAACCTCTTGGCGATTGTAAGGACGCTTGGCAATATCAAATGTTGACTGTGTTGGCATCGGGGAGACACGGTCAGTGTCTCACTGATATGCCAACACAACTTGATTTCCTTTTGACCATTTGACTTTCCTATGTGGCGTCTCGTGGACCAATCAGAGAAGCCGAATGGGAACTATTGGAAGACAGTTCATTGTGGCAGTTATGTGAGGAAGTTCGATAGATAGGAACGACATGAATATAGTCTGGAATAAAAGATGATACTCAATTAGATGATTCGAAGGATCGATGGATTACTGTGTGGTTGTATAATCAAAGTGATTTCTATTCTATAAAGATTGTAACTTGAAGGTTCTTGTACAAGTTTGATCAATGTGAAAGCTGCTGAAATATGACATTAGAAAGATAAGTCTGATATTTGTATGTAATCTCCATTACTGTAATAGAAAGTGATTTCTCTTGGTGTTGTGGGTTTTTCTCTCGTAAGGGTTTTCCCACATAAATCTGGTGTCCATATTTGTGTGTGGGTGATCCCATAATAGTGGTTTACAATTTTTGGACAAAGTGGACACTTAAATTATTATTTTTAACTAAATCTTCACATTCAGGCACCTATAGTGGGTAAACCGTGAGGAATTTGAAGATGGTGCAAACTAGAGTCTCATCAAATTTTGTTTGTAGATTCTAAAAATATTTTTTTCAAAATTTTTGGAATCAAAGTGCACTTCTTTTTCCATCTCCCACAAAAATTGATTTTTTTCAGAAAACAACATTTTTAAAAAGTGATGCACACTCTATAATGCATAACTTTTTTTCCATGAAGGATAAAATTCTAATTCTTTCAAATTTAGATTTGTAACTCTGATATCTAGTGCTTCCACTTGGTTAGATAGTTTTTTATTGAATATTGTTTCCTTAATCAAGTTTCATAGTCAAATGAATTACAATTCAGAGATAGCGCGACTGTATGACGCGAAACTTTTTTTGTATATGTCAAAATTTACATTTATTTTTTTTGTTTAATCAAGGACTTCAATATCTAGTGCACTCATATTTTTCAAATTTTTTTTTTGATAATCTTCTATTTTTCTACATGTGAAGAACAAAGAAATTCATTTTCGATGAAAAACCTATGTTTTATAAAACTCAAAAAACAAATACATAACAAAACCAAAACATATTAAAATTATATTCATTGGATAGCTTGTTCTAAGGAATACCATAATCATTTGAAATAAATTTTAAATGAATTCATTTGTTCCCCCAAAAGCTATATCAAAAGTGATTTTTTATCAGCATTTTGATAGGTGTAAAGGAGACGCATTTATAGGTATGGTTTAAAACTAACGAGGTTTGATCCAAGGGGGTTTGATCTAAGGTGATTTGATTAAACCCTCTTCAATTGAAATCCTTAAAATGGAACTTTTTAAGGCTTAAATCATTATATTTTCTAAAAATATGTGATTTCAGCTAAAATATGTTCCTCTCAGGAATTGTAAACCACTATTATGACAACACCCATGTGAAATACTCTATTTTTGTTATCTCTTTTTTGTGCATCTTAATTACACTGTAATTGTAATTTTAAAATGTATCTTTGCATTCTTCCTTGAGGTTTTGATGTTAGGAGAGTATTTTCCACATCTAATTTTCCTTACAATAACATGATTTCTTAATTGGGACCTAAATCAACAGTACTAGGCTACAACACAATTCTAAATATAATAGATATCCACCACAAAGTAGTGTAAACACCAGGTTGCTTGTTACCTATGTAAACACCATTAAAATTTGAAGTACAGGCTTCCTTAAGTTTGACGATGACTTGCGAACCACACACAACACTTTAACATGATCAAGAGTATTCTTCATACACTATAAAATCCAATAAAATCCTTCACAACTTCCACCTAAAGAATGTACACACCCGGTATAATTAGACAACTCTACCATACACAGTTACTTGAGAAGTTGACTTCTCAAGCATAAAACTCAAACCATCATGACTAAATAAAGATACCAAAACTATTGAAACTCCTTCATATTTTCAGGACATAAAATATAGTTGTAAAGAAATGTGGAGCAAAAATACTTCTCCCAAACACCTCTACAATGCTCACTTCACACATTGGTCAACATAACTTCTTTTGTACAATGGTCAAGCACACCAAGTCATGGATATAGTACCTTTGAACACATTTGACCAAAATATTTGAATCACACAGGAAGATCTTAAACTTAGAAGAAATGTGGAGCAACACAAGGATACACCTCTGCAACCCAAAACACCATTGTAACACACTATTTCCTCTTTTTATTAAATTTTCTAAAAATCACTTGGAAACCAAGAAAAAAAAAATATCCTCATCATCTTTAGTACTTCCTCAACCACAGATAGAAACTTATCAAAGAAAAACTAGATGTTGACACTAGTAGCTTTACTAATGAAAACATAATGCAACTAATCAAAGCATCAACTATTCTTACTCTTACAACAAACTCATCCAACAATATACATCAATGACAACATAAACTTGTCAAGATCAATGAGAACACCAACTTCTCATACTTGCAACAATATCCCCTTTTTTCATTGATGGCAACACATGATGTGAAAAACCATCAAAGAAATAAGAAATATCAATGCCAACATACTACAAATCTTCATATTACTTCTCCCCTTACTCAACTAGCTTATTGGGTATGTACAGGATCATGATGGGCCAAAAAGTGGCAATATGATGGGTATGTGGCTGACAACTTTTTTTTTACCCAAAATTGATGAAATGAAAAGGATTTTTAAAAGATATTCTCAACTTTCCACCAATATAAATTATGCTTTACTTTGAATTAAACAAGTAATTATTATTCGTTTTCTATTTGAATTACGACTAAAGTCCTGATTGATAGTCTGATTGAAAAACATCTATAGCGTTCAAATGGTATAACATTTTTAAAATCCAAAACATGCGTCACATTCTATGCTTTATATACTATAGGATTAAAAAAATAAAAAACTAAATTTCATGAAGTTTTGACCAAGTTAAGGTGGTCAGACACGATTTTTTATATTTTTTTAAAATTGTAATAAAAAATTCATAATTAATTATTTACTTGGGAAAAAATACAAAAAAATATGCATCACATCAAGACATGAGTCTTCTACTTATATCTAAAATATTATAAAAATTATCATTTTATTGTGGTTAGGGTTGTCAAATAGACACCTACTTTTTTATTTTTTCCCTGAAATTTAAGTACTACTACATTGAAATTTCAAATTCTCACCAAATAGATATATATATATATATATATTTAAACAAACCTAGTAGTTGAGAAACTACACACAATTTGCTATAGATTCTATTTTTACATATTTTTGAAATAATATAACTTATTCAAATTTTTTCGTCAAGTTTCCTAACTCTGATTTATCTAATTTTTTTTCCACTTAAGGGCCTATTTTTTCCATGATGATCCTATACATACCCTATTACTCTCTCTCCCTTAACAACTTATCTTTCCATATGATTCTCTCCTCTTGTGTACATGAATTTCTCTCCCTTATAACTTTCTTCTTTTTTACATGACTCTGTGTCCCCTTTTGAAATCAATGGAAAAGGACCCAAATGTTTGCATTAATTATTCTCTTCCTTTGACATCAATAAACCTGCTTACTACTATTATGCAATATCTTTCCTTTACTACTTTGAATAGCCCCCATAGGAGCACACACGAAACTGCACCAAATCAGCAACCACTGCATAATGACAACATGCACTCTTCTAACTATAACAACTAGCACATTTGCTAATACCTACTGCCACTAAGAGGTGGCCACCAATCATCAGTCTAGAATAAAGAATGAATATTTAGATCCATTGTACTGATGCATATCCTTATGCATCTATTTCAAGAAAGGATAGGTAATGACCCCCAACTTCTCCCAGAGATACTCAAAAGTATCTCTAAGAAGAGCCTTAGTGAATGTGTGAAGCAAGATCCTAATACTTGCAATAGACAACAAACAAACACATTAGAGAATTCAAATGCAAGTTAACACTAAGGTTCCCCAAAAAATACATTTAACTGTATTCAAAATAGAAATGAAAGCAAGAATAAAATGTAAAAGAAATGAAATAGATTAAATCCTATTGAGAATATGAAAATTCTTTATCTTATAGGGGAGTTGGTGCCAATTTCATGTGGAATTTGGCCCTTTCCCAACTTCCATGCAAGATTTGATGATTTGATGAAGATATGATCCACTTGGTGATTGCTTCAAATGAACTCCATGGAGAAAACCTGCAATAACCTAGCTATGCTTTGATAAAATGGATGAAAATTCTAAAGCTTGAGTATGGATTTGAGTATAATAACTTTGCTCAAATTATGGATGATGAAATGAGGAAAGAAGCCTCTTATTTATAGAATGACAAGTTGGAGAAATTCCCAAAATGAAGCAATGTGGTACTAACTTTCAACCAATGTCAAGATGCCATTTTTCAAGAGATGGGTGGATGAAGGATGTGCACATTTTGATGAATGTGCACATAAATGCACACTTAGGTGGAATTTGAAAATAATGAAATGACATGTAAGAGGGAAAAAGGAATTTCTTAAATGCCACTTGGCTCAATGAAAAGATGAAATAAATGTCTTGTTGGAAGCAAAAATTCCACTTGGAAAGATTTCAAATTTGAAGGAATATTCCTCTATTATGCCATTTTGAGAGAAAATATGGATTTAATAAATGAATTAAATCTATTTTCATGTGCAAGTCAAAAAATCTAGAGGATGGGACATGAATTAGTATTAAATTAATCAAGGGCCAATTAATTTAATGAGGGATTAGATGATGTGACAAATTTAACTTAGATTTATAGGTTAATTTAAATCAAATATGAGAGGAATGTGATATTAGAGATAGTTAAATAAATATTTTGATTTATTTAGATAAAGGGGTTGATGGTTAGATTAAATAAAATAAAGGTTTAATTTATTTAATTTAATAAGATTATAGACTTTAGAGATTAATTAAATAAAAATTGATTTATTTAATTAAATAAAGGAGCTGGGGTTAATTAGATCAGATTGATTTCAATTTAATTAGCGAGAGAGAATGACTTAATTAGGTAAATGATTTATTTAATTAAGAGAGGAAAATTGATGAATTTAATCAAATAAGGGTATTTGATTAAATGGTTAGACTGAGGGATTATTAGGGATGAAACAATGTTAGTAGTTAGGATTAAGCGTGTAATGGGTATGTGCAGGATCATCATGGAAAAAATAAGCCCTTAAGTGGCAAAAAATTTAGAAAAATCAGAGTTAGGCAACTTGACGTAAAAATTTGAATAAGTTATCTATATTATTTCAAAAATATGTAAGAATAGAATCTGTAGCAAATTAAATGTAGTTTCTAAACTACTAGGTTTTTAAAAAAATCTATTTGGTGAAAATTTAAAATTTCAATGCAATGGTACTTAAATTTCGGGATAAAAATAAGAAGTAGGTGTTTTCTGACCACCCTAACCACAATAAAATGATAATATTTTTTATAATATTTTGATATAAGTAGAGGAATCATGCCCGATGTGATGCATTTTTTTTGTAATTTTTTCTAGATAAATAATTAATTATGAATTTTTTATTACAACTTTTTAAAAAATATAAAAACTCATATGTTTGACCACCTTAACTTGGTCAAAACTTCATGAAATTCAAATTTTATTTTTTTAATCCTATAGTATGCAAATCGTAGAATGTGATGCATATTTTGGATTCAAAAAATGTGATACCGTTTGAAAGCTATAGATGTTTTTCAATCAGCCTATCAATCAAGACTTTAGTTGTTGTTTGAATAGAAAATGAATAATAATTACTTATTAGATTCAAAGTAAAGAATAATTTATATTGGTGGAAAGCTACGAATCTCCTTTAAAAACCCTTTTTGTTTCATCAATTTTGGGTAAGAAAATAGTTATCAGCCACATACCCATCATATTGCCACTTTTTCGGCCATCATGATCTTGTGCATACCCTAATGCCAATCAATACATTTTCTATGTCTATAGTGAATATATCCACAATCTGATCCCTTTAAGGCACATATTGAAGCTTTACTTCATTCTCCACAACCTTATCTCTTAGAAAGTGATCTCATTGAAATATGGTTTTTCCTTTAATGCATTACTAGATTCTTTGAAAAATTGATTGCACTTGTATTGTCATAGAAATTAGTTCATCATACACCACTTTGATACCCTTCAATTTTTTCCTCATTCATAATACCTGTGTCCAACAAGATGTTGCTACAATGTATTCAGCCTTAGAAGTAGATAAAGGTATTGAATCTTGTTTCTTGCTTAGCCATGATACAAATATGCATTCAATAAAGAATGTGCCACCACTTGTACTTTTCATATCATCAACACAACCAACCCCAGCTACATCTGTGTAAGCAATCAAAGTGAAGTTAGTATCCTTTGGATACCACAAGCCATAATCTTGATTAGCCATTAGACAAACTACACGCATGATATCTAGCCTACTAACAATTAGATACAATAGTCCACAAACCGTTGATTTGTAATTTCTTTGATCAACTTTAGGAGCTTCATCATTCTTGCTTAGTTTGCAACCAGTAACCATAGGAATACATACTAGTTTAGAGTCAACCATTCCAAACTTCTTCAAAATTTATTTGACATAATTTGATTACGAAATGAATATCCCTTTGTTTTTTTGATTGATTTACGGTACAAGGAATAAATTCATCTCCCCAAACATAGAAATTTTAAATTCTTTCTACATATCTTCTTAAAATTATTACACATCTCTGCATTACCTCCCAAAATTATGTCATCGACATACAAAACCACAATCAAGAGTTGTATTTCAACTTTAACGTAAAGATTACTATTTGAAATACCTTTATGGAATCCTTGGCGTATCAAATACTTATCCAACTTTGCATACCAAGCTTTGGGAGCCTGTTTTAGCTCATATAATTCCTTCTTCAATTTGTAGACCATATTTGATTTGTCTGATAATTGAAATCCTTCAAATTTTTCCATGTGTACTTCTTCCAATTCTCCACTCAAGAAAATAGACTTCACATCCATTTGATAAACTTTAAAGTCCTTCTATGCTATAAAAGCAAAAAAAATCTAGTTAGCTTCCATTCTTTCCATTAGAGAAAATGTCTCATCAAAATCTATTCCTTCAACTTGTGAGTATCCCTTACACAAAATCCTTGCCTTGTTTCTTACCACTTCTCCATTCATATTCAATTTGTTTCTAAATACCCACTTAGTTCCAATTATGTTATTTTTAGGTCTTGGGACAAGTTCCCAAGTTTGATTATTTTCAATATTCAATAGTTCTTCTTCCATATTCTTTATCAAATGTGCATCTTTGCATGCCTCAATCACTATTTAGGGTTCAACTTCAAAAAGTAAACAAGGATTTACCTCTTATTGAGCATCTTTTCTTCTTGTCAATATGCCTTTGCTTTTATCTCTAATGATCTATTCTTGAGAATGATTCCCCTACACATACCTAGGGGTTCTAGGGGTATTTACTAGAGCTTTTTCATCTTCAATCTACACTTCCTTTTTCCTAGCCTTTTCTTTTTCTCTACAATCAAGGTCATTTTTTTTAATATCCATCTATCACCATTTAGTTATGAAAAAATTCATCAGTCTTGACACTTGCACTCTCAACAATATTTTTCTGGCATAGAAAAATGTATCCTTTTCTTGAAATGGGAATAATTCATGATAAATTGGACTTAATGAGGTGGGTATGTGTAGGATCATGATGGGCCAAAAAGTGGCAATATGATGGGTATGTGGCTGACGACTATTTTTTTTACCCAAAATTGATGAAACAAAAAGGGTTTGTAAAGGAGATTCTTAGCTTTCCACCGATATAAATTATGCTTTACTTTTAATTAAATAAGTAATTATTATTCATTTTCTATTCAAATTATGACTATAGTCCTGATTGATAGGCTGATTGAAAAACATCTATAGCTTTCAAACGGTATCACATTTTTTGAATCCGAAAAATGCTTCACATTCTATGCTTCACTTACTATAGGATTTTTAAAATAAAAATTGAATTTCATGAAGTTTTGACCAAGTTAAGGTGGTCATACATATGAGTTTTTATATTTTTTAAAAAGTTGTAATAAAAAATTCATAATAAATTATTTACTTGAAAACAAATTACAATAAAATATGCATCACATCGGGGCACGAGTCCTCTACTTATATATAAAATATTATAAGAAAATATTATCATTTTATTATGGTTAGGGTGGTCAGACAGACACCTACTTCTTATTTTTTCCTTGAAATTTAAGTACCACTGCATTGAAATTTCAAATTTTCACCAAATAGATTGTTTTTTTTTCAAACAAACCTAGTAGTTTAGAAACTACATTCAATTTTCCACAAATTCTATTGTTATATATTTTTGAAATAATATAGATAACTTATTCAATTTTTTACGTAAAGTTTCCTAACTCTAATTTTTTTGAATTTTTTGCCACTTAAGGGTTTGTATTTTCCATGATGATCCTGCAGATACCTAGGTCTTAATCTATTGTTGTGAGGCTTTTTATGCATCCAAACTAGGTTTTCAACCCTTGCAAGTTGAATAGATGGCATCTTGTAAAGGTGTTGTAAAGTGTTATAAGATACTTTCACGCTTTTCTAAACTTAATAAAATCATTTCTACCTAATTCAACATTATAAAATGTGTTTAATAACATTATTACATCAATTTAGAAGGCTTGTGAATTAAACTTGATGTTAAACTAGTGTTGTAATGTGTCTTGCACATTCACATTTGTTTTTGTGCCTTCCTAGGCTAAGTTGACCACATTTTAGTCTTGTAAAGTGTATTGAATCACACTTTCACATTTAATTTTGTGTCCCAAGCCCTAATTAACCTTTACATAATAAATAAGAGGCCCCTATTAACCCATATTGTGCATCATGAGGCTTAAATTGATGAAATACTCAACAAAATTACAATTTTAACCTTATTTCCTTATGTCTTGGCATCCTAACTATAAAAATGGATCATGTGGGTCCCATTCTCCATGCATGGTGAATTAGTCCCATCTATGTGGGATCCATTCACCATGTACGACAAATCAGTCCCATTTGGCCCAATTTTGACCTTTGAGCAGGAAGAAAGTGAAATTTAAGTTTATTATTTCTTCATGTCGGCTTGTGATTAGGTATTAAAGAGTAAAATAGGTGAAATTCCTATAAATACAAGTATTATAAACCTAATTCACATCTCTTATCATTCATTCATTCAACAATCTTCCATCTCAAGTCGAGCAACTTAGGGATTTTGTATTTCAAGTCACCAAGATATCAATTTTCAAACCTTCAAGAGAATATTATTCATGTTTTATTGTATAATTTCAAGATAAAACACCATGGGAAGGTGATCAATTCCATTATTGCATGTTTCATTCCATGTTTTCATCATTTTGGTTTAATTACCTAAAAGGGGTTTGACCAAGGTAAACCCCCATGCCCTAACATTCAACATTTCTCTCTCTCGTCTTATGTGTTTACAAATTTAAGACTCTTGGAAGCTTTGAAATTATTGGAGATCAATTTTCAAGGTTTCCCGAGTGTTCTCTTCATTCAAGAAGTCAAAATATCAATAAAAACTCACTTTTAGACTTGTAAAACAAAGTTTTAGAAGTAGACAACTATAGAAAATCAAAGTGCAGATCAGAAGCTCTGGATTCAACTTTTAAATATTTAGAAATTCAAAAGTGGAATTATTTTCCATGTGTGGAGAATGAGTCACACTCCAAGGTCAGTTTTGATTTTTTTGCATTTTTAGATACCCATTTGTTAGAAACAGGTTTTGGCCAAGCTTTGCAGAATTCAGATTGATTCACCTAGAATGGTGAATGAGTCCCACTAGGACTGAAAAATAGCATCAGTAGCATTTAAAATGTCATTCCCAATTTCCTTCAACATCTCAGGTACAAACTTTCATTTTGGTTCATTTTTGTTAAGTTTTGCATTCATTTATAGTTCATTTTTGCATAACACAATGTGTTTTCAAGTAAGTCACATTTCTTAGGTTTTTCATACTAAATCAATTAATTTCATCATCTAATTGCATTTATCTTATCTCATTTATACATAATTTCATCATACATATCTTGGATTGAGTGAACCACCTATATTTTGGGTGTGGGATCTATCTCTTTCCATTAGGTGAAAGACCCTAATTGAGCAAAAGAGACTTAGCATTCCTTGCCCCTAAAATCAATGGTTCATTTTGGTGAACCTAATTTTTCAAATACTTTCTTGTCTCATTTGGAGTCCTTCATCATATATCTAGCTTGCATTGATATTTCATTAGGACTTGCATGAATTCATTTGCATGTTAGAATTCAAATTTTTCATTCATAGAAAAGTGCATTTAGGTCACATTTTTAGCATCAAAATTCATTTAGATTTTCTAAAATTCTTCATTTTTAGCTTAGTTCTAAATCATAGCACTCAGAAAACATCAAAATCCATTAAAAATTTCTAAAAATTATCAAAAAGTACATACTAGGACTAATTCACCATGCTGGGCGAATTAGTCCCTTTTGAATTTTGAAACTACCCTTTGTAGAACTGAAAACCCTATTTTTTAGCCTCTGTTTGGTGCCTTTACCTACCTATATTAGTTAGTTTCATTTTGGTAACCTACATTTCATTAGATCTAGCTTAAAATAGCTCATTTCATGTATTGTCTAATTGCACTTTTTCATTCACAACATTTTATTTTTCTGATTGCTGCATTGTGTAAACAGAAAATTAGCTTACTTAAAAACTAAAAAATTCATTTCATTTTAATCATTTCATTGTACTTTCTTACCTTTTTCATCATAACATATTTTCTTTCAACAGATGTGGCTTTGATTTCTTTAATAGTGGATTGTATAAGTACAACATTCCCTCTTATGAGTTCACTTTTTATTACCACAATGAAGACCTTCAGAAACATGATCAAATCCTTCACACAACCCCTAATATTACATTTCCCATTGGTGTGAATGGTAGTGTAGACAATCATCACAATCATATTTTTTCTTCTCATGATACCTCTCCTATTAGTGATGAGGTATCTTGGTGAAGGAAGTTACAAGCATTGAGGGCCTTGATTGTTCATCTCCCCATTCCCCTTTGGAAGATGTTAGACAACAAGAACATGAGATCATTGACATATTTCTAAATATCAACTTACCTAGTCTCCATAACCATGACAATCAACCTTGCCAGTATCCTAATATACCTCCGCGATGTAAAAATGATAGGTTGATGTTAGAAGACATCCCTATTAAGCATCATGACACCCTTGATCCTCCCTTCCGTAATGTTCCTCCCATTTCTGAAAATCTATTTGAGAACTATAATAGTCCTTCTCTTGATGCCTCTCCCACTTGTGATGAAGCTACCTTGCAAACCTCAAACTTGGATGAACATATTACAAGCTATCCTAGTAGATAATATAAAACAAGAGAATGAGACCTTAGAGAAACCCAACAATCAAATAGAATCTTCCCCTAATCTTCCCACTATCAATTATCAAGCACATTCAACCATTAAAAACTCCCTTAGCTGTGATGAAGTTATTTTTGATGAACCAAACCTTAATTTCCATGAACAAGTGGTTTGTTTTTCTCCTAAGAACTCTCCTTCTAGGGAGGATATTATGAACCAAGACAAACATAACATTGGCACTAATGATATTATGCCCTTCAAAGATAATCCATACTCTTACTTGTTACAAGATGTTAACATTATTCAACCTCAACTCATCCTTTGTCCCCCTTCACATAAACCTCCACCATATCCCAAACCCGAGTTCGTCCTTTATCCACCTCAAAATAATGTATTGTAGTAGCTGAGTTATATTACTGCTACTCATATATATAACACTCGAAATAATCCCCAACTGCCACAACCAATCCCACCCTCTTTACCTTTACCTAATCCACCTAGTGCTCCTCACTTCATCCAACATGCAAAGGAGTATGATCTTGTGGAAAAATTAGAGAATAATCCTACAAATATTTACATTTGGGATTTACTTCAGAACTCACCAAATTACCACAATATTCTTCAAAAATCCTTAAAAAAATTAGAGTTCCTCCTAGTACAACTCTAAATGATGTAGCAGCGTTAATCCATCAAATGAATCAAAATAATCTATACATTACTCTCCATCAACATGAGCTTCCTCTTTTAGAGTTGTGAAAACTAAATGACACTGTCATGATCATTGCTCAATACAATCATATATGGATAAAACAAACCCTTATTAATAATGGTTTTTCCCTGAATGTGTGTATTGCGAGTCTCCTTGACAAATTGTGTGTTAAAAAGTAAAAAATAACACCTGATCCTATCTCTATTTGAGGATTTGATAATACAACAAAGGAATTACTTGGTATAATAACTTTTCTTATTATAGTTTGGGAGGCTACTTTGCAAACTCCTATTCATGTCATGCCTTATGATCTTTCGTATAATCTTCTCTTAGGCAGACCATGGATTCATGAGATGAATGCAATGCCTTTGACCCTTCATCGTAGAATGAAATATGACTATAATAATAACATTTATCAATTTGAAGTAGACCTTGAGCCTGAAAGTTGCTTCCACCTTGAAAAAGGAGCTACAAGTCCACTAAAAATATTGATTCCAACATCCAATACATACCCTCTTGAAATTGAACAAAATAATGAGGAACCAGTGAATAAATTATTTGGTGATGATTGCGGATCCTTAGAATTCACACCAGCATATATGGGGGAATAAATAGTCATATAAAAGAAAGATGAGAAACAAGACAAACCACCCATCATGTCAACACAAAAATTGGAAGACCTTTTGAAAGCATCTACCTCAATTACTTGCAATAAAGATGAAAACTACATAGTTACCTTTAATGATCCTTATGATCAACAACCACCCAATCCAAAAGCAATGAAGAAACTTTATGGGTGTGGTTATGAGCTTATGAGACAACTTAGATATAGTGGAAAAAGATGCAATGCTCACAAACAAGGTATCTGAAACCCTATAGACCCTATCGCACAACAAACAACTCATGGTCTTGGCTATTGTCTTGTAATAGAGATCTCCAAACATTCACTCACCATCAACAATCTCACAACACATAATCCTACATTATTCTTAACTGAACACCTCAACACTAGTGATCTTAAGCATCATCCAAAAATGCAACACACAACTACACCTTCACTTAATGTCAATGTCATCTCACAAAATGCTCATGGTTTGAATTTGTTAGATTTTATATCCTCTTATAATGGAGAAAATAAAATATTAAAATATAAAGATTCTTGTGTAGATATTACAACTGTACTACTAAGCAAGGGGTATCTTTGTCACATATCACAAAACCACCTTCTACCATTGATTAAGAGGGTATCTCATCGAGACTCGTCCAAGATCACTTGATCACCCTCCCTCCTAGAACTCGTAAGAAATGCTATTAGAAGAATTCATTATGCGCCTGGATAGAGTTCATGGTAATTACGCTAAAGAATTTAAATATTTGAGTTGTAAAATCCAATATTTTTAGGAGTTCGGTATGCTTCCCTCTGTGGGGGCACCTAATTTCCCTACTTGATACTGGTTTTTACTCTCGCATTCATTTCATCAATCGTTTGGCTCACCTTTATCCTACACTCAATGGGGGCAAGGGGTTTAGTAGCCTTATCATCATGTTTCACTTGTCATTTCCTTGTTTGGCTAGTCATTAACCTTTTGATGAAAATATAAGAGCAAGCTTGGGATATGGACGATGTGCCTTAACTTGGCTCGTGTGTGACATACTACCCTTTTTCATTATGTAGCTTATTGAAAACATATGACTTCACATAGGGATTTTTGAGTAAGCTCTCATGTTTTCCTTCTTCTACTTTAAAGAAATTTCTCACAGTATTGGTGTTAGCAACCATTTTAAAGTGGGGGCATACACGACCACTCACAGTTCATTGTGCAATTTTCTTTTTCTTGTGATTCCCTCTCTTGGAAACATTAGGTACAATGTTGTTTAGGATGAGAACTTGCATGAACAAAGAAAAATCCCTTTGAACAATCTTTACACTATTCTAGATTAAAAATGTCTATGGGTGTCAAGCATATGAATTTTTGCTTACCTCATAGAGATTGAAAATCGTTTTCCTTTTTGGTGCCTTATTAAATTTATCAGGAGGTATAAATTTGGTATTGTTTGAGCGGGAAGCCCATTCTGAGGCATGACATTCCCCATAGCCACCTATGTGTTTGAATGCATACCAACTAGCATATGTTTCTCACCTTTGGGATGTCTCACCCCATGAAAAATCAGAAGTTATGTGGCCCCAGAGTGAGTATGTTGTGGATTTCTCACCTAGAGGACAACCAAGAGTTCTGTCACCCCAAAGTGAGTATGCATTTTATTTTTGAAACAAACAAGCCTAGATCTGATCCATAACTAGCTAGAAAAAATGATCGAAGCTTGATCCACCTTTTCATTTTCATCTTATTTCTTACCATTGCATGATTTTGTATCTTAATGGTTTGACTTAGGATATGGGTCCTGGGGGCTTGATTGCCTTCTTGATCTTTGTAATTCTTTGTCATTTGCATCTGTTCACTTGGATCTCTCTTGAATGTCTAATTTAGTGTGAGTTTGAAGCAAGTTCATCTTCTCACTAAAGTGGGGGCTAAATGTGTTATAGAAAAATGTACCCTTTTCTTGACATGGGAATAACTCATGATAAATTGGGCTTAATGAGGTCCTAATTTAGTGTGGTGAGGGATTTTATACATCCACACTAGGTCTTGGACCCTTGCAAGTTGAATAGATGATGTCTTGTAAAGGTGTTCTAAAGTGTTATAAGATACTTTCACACTTTTCTAGACTTAATAAACTTATTTATCCCTAATTTAACATTATAAAATGTTTTTAATAACATTATTACATCAATTTATAAGGCTTGCAAATTAAACTTAATGTTAAACTAGTGTTGGAATGTGTCTTGCACATTCACATTCATTTTTGTGCCTTCCTAGGCTAAGTGGACCACATTTTAGTGTTGTAAAGTGTATCTAATCACACTTTCACATTGAATTATGTGTCCCAATCCCTAATTGACTTTTACATAATCAATAATAGGCCCCTATTAACCCATATTGTGTATCCTGAGGCTTAAATTGATGAAATACCTGACAAAGTTGCAAATTTAACCTTATCTCCTTATCTCCTAGCATCCTAGTTGTCAAATGGTTCATGTGGGACCCATTCACCATGCGTGGAAAATTAGTCCCATCTAGGTGGGACCTATTCACCATGTGTGGTGAATCATTCCCATTTGGCCAAATTTTAACCTTAAAATGGGAAAAAAGTGATTTAATTTTGTTATTTCTTCATGTCGGCCTGTGATGAAATATTAACATGTAAAATAGGTTAAATGCATATAAATGCAAGTCTTTTAAACCTAATTAACATCTCTTATCATTCATTCATTCACCAATCCTCCATCTCAAGTCAAGCAACTTAGTTTTTTTGTATTTCAAGTCACCAATATATCAATTCTTAGACCTTTAGGAGCATATTCTTCATGTTTTGTTGCAAAATTTTAAGATAAAACATCATGGTAAGGTGATCAATTCTATTATTGCATATTTCATTCCATTATTTCATCATTATGGTTTAATTACGTAAAAGGGGTTTGACCAAGGGAAATCCCCATGCCCTAACATTCAACATTTCTCTCTCTTGTCTCACGTGTTCATAGATTTAAGACTCTTGCATTCTTGGAAATTATTGGAGATCAAGTTGAAAGGTTTCTTAGGTCTTGTCTTCATTCAAAAAGTCAAAATATCAACAAAAACTCACTTTCAAACCCATAAATCAGAGTTTGGAAAGCAGACACTTGTAGAAAATCAAAGTGCAGATTAGAAACTCCATATTCCACTTTTGAATATTAAAAAATGTAAAAGTATAATAATTACCATGGGTGGTGAATGAGTCCCACTCCAAGGTCACTTTTTAGTTTTTTTCATTTTTAGATACCCTTTTGTCAGAAATAGGTTCCAGCTCAGTTTTGTAGAACTGGGACTGATTTGCCCAGAATGGAAAATGAGTCCCACCAGGCCTAAAAACTAGCATTAGCACATTTAAAATTTCATTTCCAATCTCCTTCAACATCAGAGGTTCACACTTTCTGTTTGGTTCATTTCTGTTAAGTTTTCCATTCATTTTTAGTTTATTTCTGCATAACAAAATGTGTTTTCAAACAAGTCTTTTAGTATAATTTATCCAAGGAAGATTCCTTCATCACACCTTGCATGAAACTTTCCAAAGTTTTCATTTCTTCTAATATAAAATTTTCTTCCAAATACTCTAAAGTACATGATAGTAGGGATCCTTCCATACCACAACTCATAGGGAGTCTTTGTGTTGTTTCCATTTTCTTTAACTTTGTTAAATATATAAATATAAGTATGAATTGCTTCTCTCCAATATAATTTTGGTAGGTTTTTTTCTCTCATCATATTCCTTGTAGATTCTTGAATAGACATGTTTTTCCTTTCAACCACTCCATTTTTTTAAGGATTCTTAGGGGAAGAAAAGTGCCTCTTTATGTCATGACTCACAAAACATGTTAAATTCATTGGAGGTGAACTCTCCACATTTATTATACCTCAAACACTTTATTTTCATATCCATTTCATTTTCAACCATAACTATAAATACTTTGAACCTTTTTAGGGCTTCAGATTTTTCTTTAAGAGAAGTAAACCATGTCATTCTAGAATAATCATCAATCAAAAGCATGAAATACATGTCACCTTTTAGACTACCTATTATTGTAGAACCACAAAGATCTGTATGTGCCAACTAGGTATGTGCAAGATCATCATGGAAAAATCAGGCCCTTAAGTGGTGAAAAATTCAGAAAAATCAGAGTTAGGCAACTTGACGTAAAAAATTGAATAAGTTATCTATATTATTTCAAAAATATGTAATAATAGAATCTATAGAAAATTGAATTTAGTTTCTAAACTACTAGGTTTATTTAAAAAAAAAATCTATTTGGTGAAAATTTGAAATTTGAATGCAGTAGTACTTAAATTTCAGGGAAAGAATAAGTAGGTGTTTGTCTGACAACCTTAACCACAATAAAATGAGAATATATTTTTATAAGATTTTAGATATAAGTAGTGGAAACATGTCCTGATGTGATGCATTATTTTTTGTATTTTTTTCCTAAGTAAATAATTAATTATGAATATTTTATTACAACTTTTAAAAAATATAAAAAATCATATGTCTGACCACCTTAACTTGGTCAAAACTTCACGAAATTCAATTTTTTTTAAAATCCTCTAGTATGCAAAGCATAGAACATGACAAATGTTTTAGATTCAAAAAATGTGATGCCATTTGAAAGGTATAGATGTTTTTCAATCAGCCTATCAATCAAAACTTTATTCGTAATTCAAATAGAAAATGAATAATAATTACTTATTAAAGTCAAAGTAAAGCATAATTTATATTGGTGGAAAGCTGAGAATCTGCTTTAAAAACCTTTTTTGTTTCATCAATTTTGGGTAAAAAAAGGTTATCAGCCACATACCCATCATATCACCACTTTTTGGCCCATCATGATCCTGCACACATCTAACTCCTACAATTCATTAGAAGATTATTCTTTTTATTTGAAACTTCTTGTTTATTTTCCAATCTAAGAATCCTTACAAAAATCATTGATGGGCTTTGTAATATTTGATAGATCTCTCAGTACTTGAATTGAATTGATTATTACCAAATTATAAAAATTAATGTAATGTATCCTCCTATTTCATAGAAATCTTTCATTAATCTGATTCATGATGCAATGACCATGAACACCCTTGAGTTGATAAATGCTTTCATTTTTCGTTCTTCTAGTAAGAATCATAGTTCTCGCCCGTTCTTGATCTCACATCCATCATCTTGAAACATTAGGTTGTATCCTTTGCTACACATTTGTGCAACATACAAGAGGTTATTCCTTGAACCCTTGACATAGTAAACATCATCAATATTATGATTTCCATTAAAAATGATTGAACCTTTTCCACATGTCTTAATACTTGAATCATCACCAAATATAACAAGTCCTTGATTATACTTTTTAATTTTAACAAATGTATTGTTGTATTTGGTCATATGATTAGGGCATCCACTATTAATGATCCAATAGTTCTTATCATGTCTAGCATGAAAAGTAGATATTGTTGATCATCAAAACTTACGCCTCTCTGATAGTCTGATGGGAATTTCGGTGAGTGGGGGATAAATACCGTCTCACTAAATACCTTTGGGATTTTTTATAGAAAGTTGACTCTTCTTTGGGGTTTGGAGATAAGGGTAGAAGGAAATGTAAACACAAACCATACAAGGTGATGTTCCAAAGCTTTTAAAACATTTCAAACCTAGATCATTCCTATGAGTGATATAAATAGACATAGAAGGCCACAACCCTTCATTGTTGGAAAGAGAATGAACAACAAAGGCTAACTTCAAGCATAGTGCAGAATTTCAAATCTTCTCGCAAGCAGTGTTCATTAAGGTCTGATCAAACATAAAGATATATTATGAGTAACAAAATAATATCTCATAACTCACATGAACTCTTCCTCTTAATACAAAATAACATGACAAAACAACTTTCAGGAAAGTAGAGAAGTCTGATGACATAGTCAATTTTTGTTAAGCTACTACTTTACCATACAAGCATAAAGCAAGGAAATCCATAAATTAAACTATCTAGATTTAGGTTGCAAGATGTAGTGATTCATTCAAAATGATAATATAAAGAGAGAAAGCTTGAAAAATTCCATACATCCATAGTCTCAACAATTTCTCCTTAATAGTTTATGTTTTAAATATCAAATGAACTTTGAAATAGAGGTTGGATGCTAATTGATACTAGTTTAAACCTTAATAGATATAATATGCCAAAGAAAAGTAGTTCTAAAACTTTTCTTTGAAAATAATTCTAAAAACCCTATGAAAACTATTTAAGGAAAATTTTCTCAACAAAGAAACTATAACTTGGAATCCAACCCCCATTATTTCGTCGCCCTCCTTTTATAGCTGTAGAAAGGGACTTATCAAAAAAATTGATACTGTCGAATGTTGATAGTTAATGGAACATGATTAGATCATAAATATTTTGTTAGGTTGCAATGATCTTTTCTCATAATTTCTCAGTTGTTGCATTGATGTTTTTAAGATATTTAGCAAAGATAGAGGCTCATAAATGATAAAATCTTAGAAACAATAGCCTGGAAAAAGGTCCAGTTGACCGATCACATCACCCCAATGCATCACCTCAAAGTTTCCATCCCAAAAATAAGAAAAGAAAATATTCCAACCAACTCTAACAAACTCCATAGTCATATCACTCCATAGGAGACACAAACTACCTGTGACGAAGAGGTGACGTGTCAACAAGGCTGAAACTTTTGAGCTTATGACTATAGCTCCCAAGAAAATATCCAATGAGTCAACATGTGTCCTGAACTCTCTCCTAAAAAGAAGACAAAATATGAAAGCTGCACAACCACCATGTGGTACATTGCACATCTTTTCAATGATTCTACTTGAGCGCAAGTGCATCTGAAACTAAAAATATTTATGTAAGCTGAAAATGAAAATGAGTAAAGAAAAAAATTTACAGTTCTGGCTACTCATAGGGGTCTTCGCTTCACAGAGATAGGAACCTAGGCCTCTAGTTGTCCTTGGAGTTTGATGAAAGCGTCACGCTGAGCCTCCCAATCTGCATTGGTCATTAGGACAAGAGTCTAGATCTACTTGTATGCTAGCTCAAGATCAAAAATCTCCTTAAAAGAGATGAACACCCAACTAGAAGAAACCATGCCCAAGTGATAATAGAGTCAATAAAGAGGATAGGTCTCATGCTCAACATCATCAGTTGTGGGCATGGCACTTGAACTTGGAATTTTTGTTGAGGCCTGGAGCTTGTGTTGGATTGCATCATTGACCTGCTCCATTGTCAGCACATCTTCATCTGGTGAGAGAAGAGGAGGAAACCCGAAACTAAACAAGCTGTCAAAGTCCTTCTTGATCTCAACAACCCACTTATTCAACACTATCTAACATTCTTTACATTTTCCTACAACCTTGCAATAGTTGATAATCTCATTGGCTTTGACGGAGGCGATCCGCCTATCGAGAATTCCTACTCTTTCAAGGACTTGATCAGTGGTGATGCATAATTCAGAGATAAAAATTTGGGAATCTACCACTCAAGATGAAAATTTTTGCATAAAGTGATCAAGGATCAGACTAACCTTGGCATTTAGTTGCTGAACATCCCTTAGAAATTATAAGGTGGTCCCCAGATAAACCACACTAGCTGTGATATGCTCCCAATGCATAGCTATCAGCCTCTTCATTATAGGGAGGGGTCTAGATCCTTGTACAATAGTTAACTCTTGGTTAAATCAAGCCTCTCTTACCCTTGTCTTCTGGGTATGTGCAGGATCATCATGGAAAAAATAGGCCCTTAAGTGGCAAAAAATAAGAAAAATCAGAGTTAGGCAACTTGATGTAAAAATTTGAATAATTTATCTATATTATTTCAAAAATATGTAAGAATAGAATCTATAGCAAATTGAATGTATTTTCGAAACTACAAGGGTTTTTTTTTTTAAATCCATTTGGTGAAAATTTTAAATTTCAATGCAGTAGTACTTAAATTTTAGGGAAAAAATAAGAAGTAGGTGTCTGTTTGACCACCCTAACCACAATAAAATAATAATATTTTTTTATAAGATTTTAGATATAAGTAGAGGACTCATGTCCCGATGTGATGCATATTTTCTTGTAATTTTTTTCCAAGTAAATAATTAATTATGAATTTTTTATTACAACATTTAAAAAATATTAAAACTCGTATGTCTGGCCACCTTAACTTTGTCAAAACTTCCTGAAATTCAATTTTTATTTTTTTAATACTATAGTATATGAACATAGAATGTGACATCGTTTGAAAGCTATAGATGTTTTTCAATCAGCCTATCAATTAGACTAACCTTGGCATTTAGTTTCTGAACATCCCTTAGAAATTATAAGGTGGTCCCCAAATAAACCACACTAGCTGTGATATGCTCCCAATGCATAGCTATCAGCCTCTTCATTATAGGGAGGGGTCTAGATCCTTGTACAATAGTTAACTCTTGGTTAAATCAAGCCTCTCTTACCCTTGTCTTCTGGGTATGTGCAGGATCATCATGGAAAAAATAGGCCCTTAAGTGGCAAAAAATTAGAAAAATTAGAGTTAGGCAACTTGACATAAAAATTTGAATAATTTATCTATATTATTTCAAAAATATGTAAGAATAGAATCTATAGCAAATTGAATGTAGTTTCGAAACTACAAGGTTTTTTTAAAAAAAAAAATCCATTTGGTGAAAATTTTAAATTTCAATATAGTAGTACTTAAATTTTAGGGAAAAAATAAGAAGTAGGTGTCTGTTTGACCACCCTAACCACAATAAAATAATAATATTTTTTTATAAGATTTTAGATATAAGTAGATGACTCATGTCCCGATGTGATGCATATTTTCTTGTAATTTTTTTCCAAGTAAATAATTAATTATGAATTTTTTATTACAACATTTAAAAAATATTAAAACTCGTATGTCTGGCCACCTTAACTTCGTCAAAACTTCCTGAAATTCAATTTTTCTTTTTTTAATCCTATAGTATACGAAGCATAGAATGTGAAACCGTTTGAAAGCTATAGATGTTTTTCAATCAGCCTATCAATCAAGACTTTAATCGTAATTCAAATAGAAAATGAATAATAATTACTTATTAAATTCAAAGTAAAGCATAATTTATATTTGTGGAAAGCTAAGAATCTCCTTTAAAACCCTTTTTCATTTCATCAATTTTGGGTAAAATAAAAGTGGTCAGCCACATACCCATCATATTGCTACTTTTTGGCCCATCATGATCCTACACATACCCTTCTCTTCTATTTGACCTTTCTCCCAAAGAGAGTTTTCCAACTCAAAGCTTAGTCTTTCGACTTATTGTTTCGAATCTTCTGCTTCTACCTATATCCTTTGAAGATCATCAAATTTTTTGGATTGGGTATCATTTAACTCTATTTTTAAATTTTCAATTTCAGCACGAAGCTGAACCTTTTTCACTCTGAGCATGGGTATGTGCAGGATCATGATGGGCCAAAAAGGGGCAATATGATGGATATGTGTAGGGTATGTGGCTAACAACTTTTTTTTACCAAATTTTTTTGAAATGAAAATGGTTTTTAAAGGAGACTCTTAGCTTTCCACCAATATAAATTATGCTTTATGTTGAATTTAATAAATAATTATTATTCATTTTCTATTTGAATTACGACTAAAGTCCTGATTGATAGGTTGATTGAAAACCATCTATAGCTTTCAAACGGTATTAAATTCTTTGAAACCAAAACATGTGTCACATTCTATGCTTCACATACGATAGTATTAAAAAGAATGAATTTCATGAAGTTTTGACCAAGTTAAGGTGGTCAGGCATAAAAGATTTTATATTTTTTAAAAGTTGTAATAAAAAATTCGTAATTAATTATTTAATTAGAAAAAAATTACAAAAATATAGGTATTACATTAGGACATGAGTCCTCTACTTATATTTAAAATATTATAAAAAAAATATTATCAATTTATTATGGTTAGGGTGGTTAGACAAACACATACTTTTTATTTTTTCCCTGAAATTTAAGTACCACTGCATTGAAATTTCAATTTTCCTAAATAGATTTTTTTTTAAATAAACTTAGTATTTTAAAAACTACATTTAATTTTCTATAGATTCTATTCTTACATATTTATGAAATAATATAGATAACTTATTCAAATTTTTACATCAAGTCTCCTAACTCTAATTTTTCTATTTTTTTGCCACTTAAGGGCCTATTTTTTCCAAGATGATCCTACACATACCCACATTTGTAAGAAACCTAGATGGTTCTCCTTGCTAGACTTGAATTTTCCTTATGCAAGTCACTTTATCTTCTTTGGTTTGGATCTCATTTTGTAATCTGCTCACCGTTTCCTTTACATTTTCCAACTCCACCTTGTGCTTCTTTAATTTCTTGCCCATCCTCTCATAGTCAGCATATACTACCCTTTGTGTGGCTTTGGATAGAACCACATTATCACATAGGAAAGTCTTAGTCTAGGCCAATGAAATGAATTTCGTAATCTTCCATCTACATTTGTTATTCGAGATTTGAAACAACCGGCTTCATGGGGCTAACAAGTAATGAATTTCACTCTTCATTAAAATAGGCTTCAATCTTCTTTGTAGCAGGATTCTCAACATCTGTTGACAATATTTTTGCTTCCTGGCCTTTTGGGCCTTTTTGGTAGCATCAAAATGGCCCTGAAGAGTTTGAGGGACATTGATACTTTGCGCTACAATGGAAGCACCCTAGGAAATCTTGAAAAAGGTGATGGTAGGGGAAACTTCGAATGTGTGAGCATGGGGAGATGCAAAAGGAAAAGTGATCATCGAAAAAGGTGGAACACCAAGTTAAGTAGGGGAAAATATAGTAGGGGTAAACACAAAAATAGGCTGATGGAAAGGTACCTTTCTAGAAGTAGATGGACCTGGAGTAGTGGGAAAAGTGGTGGTTTCAACCATTCCAATTGGGTCTTTTGACAAGGCGATTAATAAAACAATAGTAGCCACGAAAGAAGATGCTCCTTTGGCATGTGGGATGGTTTTAATGAATTCATTAAAAATGATAGTGGGTGCATTAGGAGTTACCAGTTTAGGGAAAAAAGGTGGAGGATTCCTCTCCAGAAGAGAAGGCAAGGTTTTGACCAAAGATGCAAAAATAGGAAGAAGAGGGGGAGTGAAACTTACTTGAGCCGCAGTGGATGAAATATTTTGTAGGACAAACTCCACTTCTTCCCCTTGTTAGATTAGTACATTAGGAGTACCCAAATCTTGGATCCTTCTTCACTCTGTGTGATCATAACTAACATGTTCTAGTCCCATTTCTACAATGTCTTCCAAAACTTGACATTTAGTAGCCGCAGCAGATGACCTCAGAGACTGTTGTGCTCCTTTTCCCTTACTTTAGGCACAAGAGGTAGACGAAGCTTGTGAACCCCCTTGGCCTGAGTCTCTTTGTATGTTGGATTCTCGAGGTCTAGAAGCCTAAGGTAGAAATATTTCTTCTTCATTTTCATGGCTCTATTTAGGATTGCTATTGTCTGAATCAACTTCCTTGTCATATAAGTCCTCAAATTCATTATCAAGCTTAAAGTTACTAAATAGGGCACCTGGACATCTCATCTCCTATTGGAACCTCCAAAAATTTTCCTTCTTCCTTTACGACCATCCCTTATGCCTCAACTATGCATTGAAAGATTTTACCATCAGAAGATTCATCTAATAGTATGCCTAAGACTCAAAAACTTAGCCATTTTGGCCGCTCTTCTAGAATGTGAGCCAAGTCAATGTATATTTTTGTGATTTCCTAACATGGGTTCCTCCTTTGGAAATAGTCCCTAACCTCATGTCTTAAACTAAAAATCCCATTCGGGTTATAATTGCATTTGTCACAAATGAGGACCAAGCCCAAGGTCACCAGTTAATTTTTGATCTCATCCTCCACCTTCCATTTAGTCAGTATCACCTAAGTCTTAGAAATCACAAGGGGAAGATCATAAAGATTTATTTTTCTCCTCCTGAAAACATAAAACCTATTGACAGTGGACACTTTGTGGCATGCCTCTTGCGCAAAGACCCAGTCTATTACAAATCTAGGGAGTTAGAAAACCTCCCCAGGAAAACCATGAAACCTAAAAAATGTGAAACCTTTTCCCCAGAAACAATCCAATGGGATAGGTGGATCCTCTATCCATTCTATAACCTCTTGAGAGAAATGGCATATAGGGCGAGGCAACAAATCTTGGAGTACCGACATCAAAAAACTATCTGCAAATTGATAATAATATCTTGTTCTTGAAAGAATAGGGGTACATATAAAAACTAGCTAGATAGAGCCCCTTTCATCTATCCTAGACATTGGTACATTCCTCCTTAGCCAATCAAAATTTTGATGCAATAGAAGATGAACCAAATTAGAAGAATACTTGAATTTAGACTCAACATTGTATTTCTTCAACTACTCCTTCGTATTTTCAGCTATTACCTCAGCAAAATCATAATAGCTCTAGAATTTTTCTATTTTGAGTGGATGGCCTAGGGAAAACTAAAAAGGGTTAAACTCTTCATCATCATCAAGACCAAAAACCTGGGCCAACATTCATAATATGGATGGCATAACATTCTTAAATTTCTTGCATGAAAGAGGCTAACAAATTTTTCCCCTCTGCTACCTTTCCTTTCTCTCATCCTCATAGAAATTTCTTTTCCTAAACATATCTTCTCCCAGGGCATCCATTTTCTCCTCATCAAAAAGCTTAGAATACCAACTTGTAAGGATACATATCATATCTTGTATAGCTTTGGTAGAAATGGAAATCTTGACCCCATGGTTCTCAATAGCCTCTATATTTTTGTAAAACCTTTTTCCACATGTATCAACCAACTCTGGGCATGGATGCATAGAAGGAAACATAAACTATGGAAGACCACTATTCTAGAGCTGAAATGCAAAACCCTTGGATGACTCATGCTCTGATGTCCTTTGAAATGCACCTTCCCTAAGATTTTTAGTGTTGGCTGACAACTGAGGGTCAAAAACATTGTCAATGACATCTTGCACCACCTCTCTTTGGATGTGTTTATTGGGTTGAAATTTCCTACAGTGCTCAAATGGTTGTTCTTCTAGTGTTGAGGCATTGGTGAACAAGCAACACCCAAAAAACATTGGTGTAGCAAAATCTTTTGTTTGAAACTACAACTTACCTTCCAGAGGTAGATGCTTCTGCCATGGTTGTACAAGATAGTTGTAGATAGCTTGTGATGTGATAGTGACCACTTTCCTTTTTCTTCTTTAGAAAAATCTACTTTTGAGTGTAATTAATTCTCTAACTCATGCATGTAGTGAAGACTATGCCATTATTGTTGGTCTGTTAAATACTACCACCAAGGTAATACATGTGAACATGAGACCCATATCCCTTGGGAATGTCAAGAAGGCTGTGAGAATGAAATTAATACATTCTCTCCACTGCCTCTTTTACAATAAATTTATTCATCAAAAAGTGTGCTTTTCATCATATGAAATGTGTTGAGGTGATACAAGGTACTCTTGAAAATATGTGCCCACTAATTTTTTAGAGTTTTAACACATTAATCCATGTATTTTCTTATTAGTAAGCTAGCTAGCACTAATGATAGTATAGGAAAAATTTCAACAATAGATATATGACAAAATTTACTCCCAATGTCCAAATTTATTTCTCAAGGCATTCTGTCAAATCCTCTGTATGATTTCTCTATCTTTGTTCTTTCTTAAAACTTCTCATTGTTGTCAAGCTAAAAATAGACATTTCATTGGTTGAGTTTGTTAGCTCACCTTTTCTATATATAGCTACACCACCTTTTGCAACATTCATTCAAACATATAGTCTGTTAAGTTAGTTGGCCTTCCACTTATTCCCTTTCTACCATAATTTGTTGCTTTATGAAAATGTCTGCTCGCTTGGGTACCCCTATCCGGCCCCTTCCATAGAGACTGCAACACTTCTTTATAGGAGAGGTTACTAGTGACTGAATCAAGTGCTTGGTGAAGAAATGCAACCCCCTCATCATGGTAGAATTCAAGTGGGTAGTTAGCGCACACTATATTACCGATGAGAACTAGCTCAAAGAAACTTAAACATGCTTTCCCACTTCGTGGCCTTACTTTTGGACCTGAATGTGTCCAAACCTATGATAATTGAGTTGTGCCAAAAGATGTTTGACACTTCACTAATGGAAGGGCTTGGAAACATACTACAAGTGTCCATCCTCAACATTGGTATTCTGAGTGCTATGGACCTCCACAAGAACATGGACTTTAGAATAAATGTACCTTGGTTGTCCTTCCTCATTTATTTCTGCACCATGGACATTGAGACTCACCACTACTCCTCTTAGCCAATGACCACTTTTCTTCTATAAGAGTATGACATGGGGCAGGTTTCAGGGATCACTTGGAGGAAGCATTTTGACTTCCTAGTGCAGATTTGTGGTGAGTAGATCCTAGGTCTGCATTTTGTGGCCCGTGTGTGTTGTGTGTTCTACCCCTATTTGCAACCTGTCAGATGAAAACAAGGACAAGAAGAAGAAAAAAAAGGAGAAGAAGAACCTAATAATGAGCCATTTTTGATTTGTTGTCAATAGCTGGAGGCTTATGTTTACTCTTTTTTCTCATTGCCTCCCTTTTCCTTCTTTTTACTCACTACTTCTTTTGGGTTTTTTCTGAAGAGAGACTTGTGTTTAACTCTAAGCCTCAGGTCATACATTATATGTAAAATTTTCAATAAATATAATATAATACAACCTTTACCTCGTATGTGATATTCTTGGCTTGTTCATTCTCAAAATTTTGCAAAATTTACAAAAAATATATATATGGTACATAACTGTTAATTTTTTTTAAAAAATAATTGTGCATTTTAATGGAAATTTTTTAGATAAATTCTATTCATCGGTATATCTAAAGAATTTCCCTCCATTTCTTCAAGCTCGTATGCATTCTTTTCTTTTCCTGCACTGATTTGGAAAGGTCCTATCCAAGTAGTGCTTCAAATTTCATGTTTTTCCCTGGTTTTGTAGTACGTTCCTTGTACTTTAGCACTAAGATCCCTTCTTTTAATTTTGGGTTGGAAGTATTTTTGTCAAACTATTGCTTGACTTTCTATTGGAAGTTGATCATGGCTCCATGAGCCTTTTCTCTATCTTCCTCCAGTTTGGGGGTTTCTACCAACCATACTTCCATTAGACCAGTTTCTTCAATTTCCAAGGCGTTTAGTAGTTGTAAAGCAGGAATTTCTCTAGAAATGGGTATCACTACCTCTTTTCCATACACCAAATTGTAAGGGGAGGACTTCAGAATATTCTTTGGGGTAATTCAGTCTTCCCATAGAGAAACTCACAGATGTTTATGCCAATCCCTTTGTCATTTTAACCTAATGGATTTGACTAAGATAATCAGGTCTTTGTTGGTTGGTTTTGTTAACCTATTCCCGCATGGGTAATAATTTGATGGATCCTTCAAGAAAATCTTGTATCTGGTAGCAAAATATAACACTCATGATTCCACAAAACCTTTGACATTTTTGTATAATATAATCTTGAGCAAACCAACCCTAACTATGATCTCCTCAAGGAAATTGACAATTTTCCCTTTTATGATGTATTCCCTTACACTAAGATGTGCTACAAGAATAGTGGTTTTGTTAGCTAGCACTAAGTGTTAGAATTCCCTTAAAATTTTGATAATGGTATAGGTTTGCTTCTTTATAAAATTACACTTGGCTTCAAAGCCTTTTAGGGTCCTTGAACGGAAAGAAACAAGATGTTCTTCATTATGATGGCCTTTCTGAGTAAGCATGGAAGGCATATTATGTCATCCTTTGTACACATAAAGTAGAAAAGCTTTTGAGAAATCTAGGCTAATTAGTGTCAGGGCTTTGGAGAGGTTTGGCTTTAGGTGCTCGAAAGTTGTTGTGCCCTCAGAAGTCCACTTAAAAGGTAGGTTCTCCTTAAGAATTAGTGTGATCAGTCACACAATGCTTGGGAAATCCAATATGAATCTACCAAAAAAATTAACATTTCCCAGTAAAGATTGCAGCCCCTTTTTCATTTAGACCCTTTTGAGATCTATTGATATTCCCTCCTTTAATACTATAAAGCAAAGAAGCTTTCTTTGAGGTGCTCTGAAAACATATTCTTTTGGACTAAAAGAAATCCAAAATTGTTAGCTTTTTATAGAAAACCTCTTTGAGATCATGAAAATGATCATCTTTGACTGTTAGGTCACCTAGATAGATGAAGATAATTTGGTTGATCAATCCTACTAAAGCAATGTTCATTGCCTATTGAAAACTTACACCAGCATTGGAAAGACCGAATGATGTTTTTGAACATACAAATGTTCCCCACTTAGTGGTAAACGTCATCCCGTTTTGGTTGGATTCCTTCACATACACTTGATTCCATTTTGAAAAACCATCCAACCAAGTGAATATCCCTGATCTGGTTGGAGTCTATAAAATCCACTCCATCTTTTGTGAGGGGTAATGGTCTTTTAGCGAAGTCCTTCTTAAGTCCCAAAAATCAACACAAAGTCAGATATAATCATTCTTTTTCCAAACTGGGACCAAATTTGACACCCAGGTGGAATATTTTATAAGGAATATGATATTTGATTTGACCCAATTGGTGAACTCTTGCACCATCAACACTTCAACAATTAGGTTGACTAACCTTTGTTTCTGTTGGGCAGGTTTGGGTCCTTCCACCAAGTCAATGGTATGTTGAATTATGTCTGGGTCATACCCTTTGAGATCATGCTTGAAGCATAGATCCTTCAACCTTTTCTTTTCCTTGTAGGGGACTTCCCTTTCGACACCAAGCTCTTCATAATCCCTTGAACTTGCATGAAATTTTTGCTTGCCATTCCTTGCATCATTAGGAAAATACGTCCCTAGTGGAGAATATACAGAGGCTATTCCTGAATTATATATGAAAGAAACAATTTGAATGTCATCACTCAAGACTTTCCAATTTTGATCATTATTGAGAATTGAGGGTTAGACAATTATTTGCACCGTGCTCTATTTCTTCGAGTCAGAAACTAGTTCAAATTGTGAACTTATAGGAACCATCCAATCAACAATATTATTTTGTGATGGGGGAATCACTTATATGATGAAAGCTTCAAATATTTCATTGAGATCCCATACCCTACAGGTGTAAGATCTTAGCCTTGTATTCTTTGTAGTCACTTGTCAATAGATCTGGCTTATCAGTAGTTATAAATCTCTGAAAGCCCGTATCCTCCTTATGCCTATCTAGTCTACTAGAATCAACCCATGAACCAAAGCTTCATATTCGGCATCAATGTTGGAGCATGAAAATTAAAAATGGTCAACTATGGGAGTCTCTGATCTCGTTGGAGACACTAATCAGACACCTGCTCTAGAACTATCTTTTCATTTGGAAAATAAAAATATAAGGTCCATAAACGATTATCAGATGGATCATCATATTTCTTATCATCTTTCATTAGTTTGGAAGAAACTTTATCATAGTCAAAAATTACATAAGTGCCTAGCCCTGTAGCATGGAAGGTGCCAAATGGATCAGAAGCAATGAATTGGTTGAGCAACACTTCTTCCTAAGGAGTCTTCTCACTTGCATCTTCCTCACCTTTGGGAATTTCTACACATCTCTCATGCTAAGAGAAAGAGGTATGTGCAGCCTGAAAACACAGATTTGAATTATCTGCAATATATTTAGGATGCAAGGATTTAGCCAGGATCTTCATCTTTTCCCCATTTTTGGTTCTTAATATTAGGTGGGACTTGTTAAGTGTCAAGTATCCATCGAGCTTTGGAGTAAAATATCTTGAAAGAAACATTATGAAAACTAGAGGAATGTCTATGACAACTACTTCCTGTGTGACTATTTGGCTTGGGTAGGAGAAAAGGGCCAAGGATAGATCTTTTATCTAACCAATAGTTGGAACCTTCTTCCCATCCAGTTGCATGATTCCCTTTTCAAGGAGCTCATACTTAAGCCTCAAAACATTCACTACTTGCTTTGGCATGATAGTTGTGCTAGCCCCTGAATCAATCATATTATTATGCAATAGGTTGTCTCCTACTATGAGCATTAAAAAGAAAGGTGTGTCTTCATTTTTATTACCTCTTTTTTTTTTTTTTTGTTTCCTACATAATTTGCATAAGTTGTTGCTTTTAGAGCCTAAGGGGGGAGCATGTATATGTTATCTCTGCTATGATTGCACGACTGAGTCACATCTAATTGTGGGATTTTTTCTTCTTCCTTTAATGCTTCTTGAAGCAACATTTTTTGTTTGGAAATTCATATGACGTCCCACAGTGATACATTGGTAAGAACCTTCTTCAATTTCTCCACCACGTTAAGCATCCCAACCATTTGGGCCTTGGGGTTAAACAATGGTATTTCTCTCATTTTTAAATGAAAACATTCTCATGTGACTGGGCTTGGTGTTTTTCTCATCTCTTTCTTTGCCAATGGTGTGTTATGTGGCTACTAAAAAGGGTAGATGGTGGGTGATGAAGCTTAATTCTCCTAATTGACGTGACTATGGATGTGGAAAATCTTGTTGTACGTACTCTCTTGTAAGCCTTATCTTTGATCTTGTGTTGTAATTTGACTACACTTGTGGAGCACTAGTCATCAAAGTTTCATTTGTGAACACAACATCTTCCTCTTCTAACCATGATAACAAAGCTTGGTCAGGTGCAATGTCTAGCTCTTGTTCCAAGGAAATCCCTTACATTTGTGCTCTAAAATGAGCATTCTCCATTTTAGATGATTCGTACTCAGTTGCATTTGGGAGAATTCCCTTGCTTCTTTTTTCTTCCACCTTTTGCTACATATTCCCCCTTAGGTAATTTCAGGGCATATGGCTATCACTGGATGGGAAACACCAAACATTTTTATCTTTCACCAAATTGTTTTGGCCCAAGACTAGCTATTTACTTGAGCTATCCTTGACTATCTACAATGACATGATGGTCAGAAATATCTGATTTGCTGACAACATCTATTGACCTCCTCCTTTGGAGTATCCTTGATATGGATTCTGTTGATAAGACAACTTCCCTCAATCGTATGCTTTCATGGCCTACTTTAGAGGTGTCGCTTGTTATCATTTGATAATGACCAGCTTGTTAGTGAAAGTCCACATGAGATCCTTCATATCGATGATATCTACTACCATCAAGGAAAATATTGATGTGCTTCCTTGAGCAATGGGATGCATGTTCATAGACTATGGGGTGAGCAATGTTAAATATACCATGATATTTCTTGCAATGGCTTCTTCTTGATGACCATTAGAGGTTTCTACAAATACTAGCATTGGTGGTTGAGGTGGAAGCTTTCTAACATCAATCAAATTGTTCTATGTGCACACTGCCACCTTGTATGCATTAGTCAGGATATCCCCTCCTATGGAGGTTATCATGACTATGATATCTAGGTTAAAGGCCTTCAAATAGAACATGAATGCCATGGTGGTCTGTGTTCAAGCAGTCATGGGGATCCTTTACCAAGTCTTATGGAATCTAGTGTTGAAGTCACTCATGGCCTCATGCAGAGCCCTCATGATGGTAATTAGTTGTTATAGAAATGGGGAGTGATCTCCTTTCTCTGAGAAGTGTTAAAAAAAGAACCTTCCAAGTTGGTCCTAGGAGATGATAGACCCCAAGGCCAAAGATTGATACCAATATTCAACCTTCCCCTTAAAAGAGGCAGCTAGCAGCCTCAACTCGATGTTCTCCTTTGGTATGTTTTGTACCCTACATACCTTCGCTATTTCTTGAAGGTGTTTGGAAGGGGTTTTGAAATCTTCTCCAAAGAATCTTGGAATAGCCTTGAGGGCATTAGAAGGTATAGCAGGCCATACATCTAGGGGTGTGGGTGGTTGTAGTGGACTACCACTATCCCATGTTACAAAATTTCTAGGAGTAGGGGGAGGTATGTGAGCCATAAAGAAAAGATTGGACTATGAATCAGAAATATAGGTAATCTTATTTGAAAGTTTAGGCTTCTGGGTGGAGTAGAAAAAGCTCTAGATATTGGGCTCTTACTCCTCACTCTATTTCTTTGTATAGGTGATACAGAGTGTATAATTCTTCTCCTCCTAGTAGTTGAGGTAGGTAACTAAGTGTATTAGAAGTGACCTCACGAAGATGCTCTTGTTTGGACTCTAGACTAGAAACTTCTAGTTTCGCTCCTTAGCCTAATTTGAGAAATATTTATAACTTGTTGCCTGACAGGGCTTGCCAGAAAAAGAAATATTGATCATCAAAGCTTGTGCCTCTCTGACAGTCTTATGGGAAATTCAGTGAGTGGGGGAAAAATTGTGTCTCACTAAATACCTCTAGGGTTTTTATAGAAAGTTGCCTCATCCTTGTGGTTTGGAGATAAGAGGAGAAGGAAATGTAAATATAAAACATAAAAGGTGATGCCCCAAATATTTTATGACATTTCAAACCCAGATCATTCCTGAATGATATAAATAGAAACAAAATTCCATAACCCTTCATTATTGGAAAGAGAACAAACAACAAAGGATAACTTTAAGCATAGTGCACACTTTCAAATCTTCCCACATGCAGTGTTCATTAAGGTCCGATCAAACATAAATATTTCTTATGAGTAACTGAACAATATATTATAAATCACATGAACTCTTCCTCCTAATACAACATATCATGACAAAACAACTTTCAGAAAAGTAGAGAAGTCCAATGACATAGTCTAGTTTTCTTAAGCTACTAATTTACCATATGAGCATAAAGCATGGAAATACACTACTTAAACTATCTAGATTTAGCTTGCAAGACACAAAATTTCATTCAAAATGATAATATAAAGAAAGAAGTCTTGAAAAAGTCCATACATGCATAGTTTCAACAATTTCTCCTCAATAGTTCATGCTTTAAATATCAAATGAACTTTGAAATAGAGGTCGGATGCCAATCAGACAATAGTTAAACATTAATAGATATAGGATGCAAAATAAAAGTAGTTTTGAAACCTTGCTTCTAAAAATAATTCTAAAACGCCTAAGAAAACTAAAGAAACTTTTCTCAACAAAGAAATTGTAACTTGGAATCCAACCCCCCATTGTGTTTCCACCCTCCTCATATAGTTGCAGAAAAGGAAACACATTGCCTTAGCAAAGAAATAGATACTACCAAATGTTGAATTTTAATGGCACATGATCCGATCATAAATATTTGGTTAGGTTGTAATGATACTTTCTCATCAATTCTTAGCTATTGCATTGATGATTTTAAGATATTTAGGAAATATAGAGGCCCATAAATGATCAAATCTTAAAAAAATAGTTTGGAAAAAGGTCCAGTTGACTGATCACATTACCCCAAGGCACTGCCTCAAAATTTCCATCTAAAAAATGAAGAAAAGAAAATAGGCCATCCAACTTTGACAAACTCCCCATTCACATCACTCCCTAGGAGAGGAAAACTGCCTGTGACGAAAGGGTGACATGTCAAAATTAAGGCTAAAACATTTGAACTTATGAACATAGCTCCCAAGAAACTATCTGATGATTCAACATGTGTCCCAAACTCTCCCAAAAATAAGAAAAAAAATGAAATTTTTGCAACCACCATGTGGCGCATTGCGCATCTTTCTGATGATTCTACTTGAGCATGGGTGCACTCGAAACTAAAAACATTTATGTAAGATAAAAGTGAAAATGAATAAGGAAAAAACACTTCATAGATACCAAAGTACCTTCAGTCTTATCCTTTTTCTTTGGAGAACATTCCTTAACAGATCTTTCAAAGTTAGCAGAAATAGGTCCATCTATTAAATCCATGAACAAGCATTCATTATCATCTCCATAATCAAATTCATCGTAAAAAACAATTGTATCTTCTCTAACATAATAGCTTCTCTTAATCATTTTACATTTGTTGTCCTTTTTTTTTTCAATCACAACTTTCTTTGGACATCTTGAAGCACAGTGGCATATCTTTCAACAACTGAAACATCTGAAAGGAAACTTAACTTTTTACTTACCAATACCATTTTTCATCCTTCTAACAAAGTTAGCTTCCACATCATCAAGATCCTCTTGATTTGATTCTTCATTCTTCTCTAATTTTCTAGCTCTAAAAGTCATCTCAACTTTTGTACTATTATTTGTAAAAAAATATCTCATTTGAAATGTAGTTAGAGAGCCATATAATTGATCTCTAGAATATTGATCTTAATTTTTCAATTCCTCAATAGCAAAAAAATTATGGTTGTAAGCTTTAGGTAGGGTTCTAAGAATTTAATTTACCACTTTTGATTCTTATAATTTTCCACCAAGACCTTTGATGCACTGACCACTTCATCTACCCTTTGCATGTAGCATGCAATGTTCTCATCTTCAAATGTGAACAAGTTATCAAATGTGATCTTTAGATTCTACATCTTAGCTTGTTTAACCTTATCATCTCCTTCATAAATGCTTCATAGGATTTGATTTTAGTTCTAGTGCTTGGACCATTTTTATGCATAGTGTATACATTTTGACTAGATTTATAGACATCATATCCCAAATAATATAGAAATCATTCCATCCTTGTTTTCCAAAATGCATAGTTTGTTCCATCAAACATAGGGATCTCCTTCTTGTGAGCCATCCTAGATCTACCTTAAGTAGTTAAACCTTCTTCCAAGGAACCTTTCTCTTATATAAATTATTGAATGCACAATACAAATGAGATGGGGGGTGAATTAGTTGTAGCTTAAAACTTTAGAAACCTCATTAATATTGAAATCCATATTCATTCATTGAACACTTAAATTTGTTATGATGATGTAGCATGAATAGTAAATAATAGAAATTGAAACAACTTAATACCATACACAAGAGAACACTAGATTTATGTGGAAAACATAAGAAGGGAAAAACCTTGGTGAGGATTAGCTCACAATATAAGTAATATCAACACATAATTCAATAGGGCTCACTACCAAAAAGGATTATTTTTGAAATAGAAGAGAAGATAGAGAAGAAATGTTAAATAGAGAAAATCAACTCAATCTAATAGAGAATCCACCACAATGTCACTAACACCTTCACAATCTAATTGAAGAATTGCAACCACTTTTTGCTCAATGCATCTAGCAAACTAACACATGAAATCTCACACTACACTTCTCAAATTCACACTCTATAGATCTCCACTTTGCATCATTCACATCTCTCCTGTCTATATTAACATCCTTCTACAACTCAACTCATACTTATAGAATTTGAAACCTTGAAACCTTTCTCCAAGGTTGGATATGCACATTAACCATGCAAATTAAAATTAGGTTAGTGCCAAAACAATTCCATGATGGATAGAACTGAATGAAGACTACATAATTTATTAATTGGGACCTATATCAACAAAACTATGCTACAACATATTTCTACAAATAATAGATATCCACCGCAAGTAGTGTAAACACCAAGTCAGTTGTTACCTATGTAAACATGATTAAAATTTTGAGTACACTCTTCCTTAAGTCCAAGGAGGACTTTCAAAGCACGCACCACACTTGAAGATAATCTAGAATATTCCTCAAACACTCTAAAATCCAACAAACTATTGGAAAAAGCAAGGACAGACAACTGAGAGGAGGGGATGAATCAGTTGTCATAGAAATTTAAACTTTACAAACTTACCTTAACTTTAATCTTAGATCTGATGTATAAACAATTAACCATAAACAATTAACACATTAGAGAGACAAAGAACACTAATATTTTTTTATGTGGAAACCTTGTTAGGGGAAAAACCATGGTGGATGTCTATACACAAGATTATACTCTATTAAAAGTATAAAGAAAAATAATAAGGAGAATTCACATGCATTCAAGCACACTACTTAGAGCTCACTGCTCAATTACAAATAGAAGACACTGTCTTATAGAAAGATTCAAATTAAAACCATCCAGAAATTTGAACTGAGAGAACATCTTTTGTCCAAGCTTGATTACAGTTCCAATTAGGCACAATACTTCTGCATACTTCGCTCAACCTTCTACTCACTTTCTCTTCAATGATATTCACACTTATGCACACAAGAGCACACAATGCATACTCGACACACTAGCCACACTTCGCGTACTCCACAAACTATCCACACAATTGCTTCTTATATATCCACCACAAATATTTCACCATAACAAAGTCGGCGAGAGCAAAAGAATATATTTTTAATATTGGCTTAAATTCACAATAAAATTTTTAATACGCACCTAGCAAGGTCAGCCAAAACATAGTGGGGACCCAAATTCACTTCTCCAAGAAAAGAATACTTGAATTAATCATGCCTCAAACATCCACAACATGCTAGCATCAACATGTCGACCAAGAACAAGAAAAACTAGACATGCGCAAGAAAATATTTTCAATCACAAGATTCATAGGATCATGTGGACGTACCAAAAAGATAGAGGATGAAGTAGAGACATTTGAAAAACACCAAGAAATACTAGAGAGACATCCATGACAACCAAGATAATCAGGAACATACAATCTTCACTCAAAAATTCTGACAAAGACCAACAAAACACTGTCAGACCACAACTTGCACATGAATTCATGTGAACCTCTAAACTTCTAGTAGATGATCTAGACATACTCAACATTAAACCCTTTGATCCAAAACACCTAATGTTTTGCATAAATAACGTAATTCCTTCATGACTTGCATAGTTCCACTAGGAACCTGGAACACATTCACTTATAATTTTCTCAATATCCTTGACATATATAGCACTTACAATATCAAATTATAATAGTGTTGACATCAATGACAATAATGTATCAGCATCACATCACACCATCCAACAATTTCCCAACAATCTACCCCTTTGGAATTGATGGAAACACATGATGTGAAAAATACCATCAACCCAACACACTGCACAATTGCTTTTCTTCTTGGAAATATTTTTCATTCTGCACTTCTCCCCCTTAGATATTTACATTTTTCACATTACACTTCTCCCCCTTTGAAATCAATGGAAAAGATAACTATGACCTTTCCACACACATGCTCTGAGCCATATCTCTACACATTTGACTACTCCCCCTAAGTAGTAGCCACAAAAACATCAATCTAGATTAAAATATTGCAATGTAGCTCATAGATTGATGCAAGTAACTGCATCATTTAGTTATTGTCGGGAGGGGTAACTATCCCTCCCATTCCTCTAAGATATTCAAAAGTATATTTATGTAATCTGTTCTTTTGTAGGCACATACTCCAGTTTATCTTCCATCTCATTCACTTTCTCCCTTAAGAAGTGAAACTTGATTGATATACGCTTGGTCTTCGAGTGTAGTACTGGATTCCTTGATATATTTATTGCACTTGAGTTGTCGTAGTATATTGCAATAGGTTCATCATATATCACCTTGATATCTTTCAATATTTGTTTCATCCATAGCACTTGAGTACAATTATTTGCAATAGAAATATATTCTACTTTAGGAGTGGATAGAGAAATAGAGCTCTGCTTCTTGCTTAACCAAAATACCAGCTTCTTCCCAAGGAAGAAAGCACCACCACTAGTACTTTTTATGTCATCCACATCACCAGCCCAATCAGTATTTTTATAAGCACATAGTGTAAGATAATCATCCTTTGAATACCAAAGTCCAAAATCAATAGTTCCCTTCAAGTATCTAAAAATTCTTTTGACAACAGTTACATGTGATTTTTTTGGATCGGCTTGAAATATTGCAACCATACATACAACATGCATAATATCTAGCCTTGTATGTGTTAAGTAGAGTAATCCTCCAATCATTGATTTGTATCTAGTTTGATTTTCCTTAGGAGAATCATCATTTTGTGTCAACTTACATTTGGTTACCATGGGTGTACCAACCAGTTTGGAATCATCTATACCAAAACTCTTTAATAGTTCCTTCACATACTTGGACTGAGATATGAAAATCCCTTGATCCAACTATGAAACTTGCAATCCTAGAAAGAAATTCATTTCACCAATCATGCTCATCTCAAATTCATTCTTCATTTCATCAACAAACTTCATGCACAAATTATCATCTCCACTAAAGATGATATCATTAACAAAAGCTTCTATGATTAACTCCTTATCATGATCTATCTTGAAATATAAGTTACTGCCATTAGTACCTTTTGAGAATCCAAGCTTCAGTAAGTATTTGTCCAATCTAGCATACCAAGCTCTGGGGGCTTGTTTCAGTCAATACAAGGATTTCTTTAACCTACAAACCATGTCTTCCTCATCTATTAGCTTAAATCCATCTAGTTGTTCAATATACACTTCTTCAAGTTCCCCATTTAGAAATACGAACTTTACATCCATTTGGTAAAATTTTTAGTTCTTGTAACATAAGTAAGAAATAGTCTTACTACTTCAATTCTAGCAACAGGGGAAAAGGTCTCTTCGAAATCTATACCTTCCATTTGGGAGTAACCTTTACATAACAGTCTCGCCTTATTTCAGACCACTTCACCATCTTCATTTAGTTTGTTTCTGAATACCCACTTAGTGCCAATCACATTATTGTCTTTGGGCCTAAGAACCAACGTCCATGTGTCATTCCTTTCAATTTGTGATAGTTCTTCTTTCATAGCTTCTAGCGAGTGTACATCTTGATAGGCTTTAGTGACATTCTTAGGTTCAATCTTGGAAATCAAACTATATTCTTTAGGAATTTTCTTTCTAGTTTGCACTCCTTTGCTCTTGTCTCCTATGATTTGGCTTTTAGAATTATTCAAATTTACATAACTTGGAGTTTTAGGACTCTCTCGAACTTCTATCTTTTTTGAACTTACTTGTGTAGTTGCACTTGACTATGCTTCTTAACTAACTTGATTAACCGGAACAACTTGTGGTTGCTTCATTGGAACATATGGAATAATCTGAAGTAGATTTGGTGATTGTGAATTCTTCCCTTGGTTCATGTTGTCTTCATCTGAATCATAGCTACATCTTCTGGATGATCTGATTGAATCCTCATCCACCTTGACATTTGCACTTTCAATTACTTTTCTCAGTCTTTTGTTGTAGCATCTGTATGTCTTTCTCTTTTTGGAGTAAATTAGGAAGATTCCTTCATCACTTCTAACATCAAACTTTCCTATGTCATCATCTCTTTTGATATAGCATTTGCTTCCAAATATTTTGAAGTATTTGATGGTAGGCTTATGACCAAACCATAATTCATAGGGAGTCTTACTAGAATTAGCATTCACATTTACTCTATTCAAGGTATATACAACAGTACTTACCACTTCACTCTAGTACATTTGAGGCACATTTCCTGACACCATAATTGTTCTAGTAGCATCCAGAATTGTTGTATTCTTTCTTTCTACAACTCCATTCTACTGAGGGGTTTAGGGAGCAAATATAACTTTCTTTTAATTCCATTCTCTTCACATTAAGTATTAAATTATTTTGAAAGAAATTCTCCACCTCTGTCAGATCTCAGGCATTTGATCTTTAGACCTTTTCCATTTTTTTCCATCGCCTTAAATCTTTTGAACTTATCCAATGCTTCACTTTTCTCTCTCAAAAATGAAACACAAATCATTATAGAGTAGTCATCAATGACAAGCATAAAATATCTTTCTCCACAAATTCTCTTAACTCTAGAGGGACCACAAAAATCAGTATGTAACAGTTCTAACACATTATTTGAGTGAAATTGCTTTCTTCGGAAGGAAACTCTAGTTTATTTACCCATTTGACATTCTTGACAAATTACATTAGTAGGCTTCACTAATTTAGGAAAATCTCTTACTGCTTGAGTTGAACTTATCTTAATGATGTCAAAGTTTACATGACACAATGTCCTATTCCATAACCAACTTTCATCTACTTGAGCAATTAAGCAACTACCATTAGCAATATTCAAATGAAAGATGTTACCTTTAGTTTTCACACCAGTGGTGATCATGTTTCCAAATTTTCCATGAATCTAGAATTTTCTATCCTTGAACTATAAATCATATCCCTTATGCACCATCTATCCAATACTTAACAAGTTATGCTTTAGGCCTTCAACATAGAGAATGCAATAAGTATTTTCTTTACCACCAAGGCTAATAGAGCCTCTACCATAAATCACACAAGCATTATTGTCTCCAAATCTCACAACCCCACCATCATACTCTTCTAGATTCACAAAATTTCTTTTGTCACCGGTCATATGATGTGAGAATCCACTATTAATGACCCATTCATCTTTCTCCTCAACATGGGATACAAGAGCTTTCTTTTCTTTAGTGGATTCAGTAGGTTCAGGATTACTTTCAATGGTAGCAATAAAAGCCCAATCATCCTCATTTGTTACTGCTTGTTTAGCAAAGTAGCATTTCTTCTACAATCTAGGTTTTCTAGGTTTAGACCTAGGAACTCTTTTAGGACATATCGATGCAAAGTGATCTATTTTATTGCATGAAAAAAATTTAATAGGTAATACATCTTCATACTTACATTTTCCTCTTCCTTGTTTTGAAATGAGTGCTTCCAGTTCTAGAACTTCTCTATCTTGGTCTTTGATCTATTTTATTTCTTCATCATATTTGGATGCCCTTCTAGAACTATCTCTAGGACTATAACTTCACATGTAGCTTCCAAATACAGTAGCTTTGAATGTAGATTTAGTCTTCGGTGTGGATTCACCAAATTCACCTATTTCAAAAGAAGCAAGCTTTCTTATCAATGTATCTCTTGTCATCTTGTTTATAGACATAAACTCTTCAATAGCATGAACTTTTAACTTGTAGGAGGGAGATAAGGATCTGAATATCTTAGCCACAATTTCATCTTCACTTGTTGAACCACTAGCACATTTAATACCTAGAACCATCTCATTTACTCTTTGCATAAATGAAGTAATATTCTCATCTTCAACCATATTTAGGTTTTCATATTTACCTTTTAGAATTTATATCTTAGCCATCTTTACCTATGTATCCCCTTCATACAAAGTTTCCATCTTTATCTAGATCTCATGAGCTATCTGTAGGCTTACCACATTAGCATTCTTTGAATCTGTCTGAGTGCTCACCAATGCTTTAATGGCTATAGTATTTCTTTCTACATCCTTGATATAATTAGGAGTGGAGGGTCCATTTGTAGGAATAGAATATTAATTCTTTTTAATCTTCCAGATAACATCTCTAATGCACTATAAATGAAATTGCATCCTAACTTTCCATAGTGAGTAGTTGGCTCCATCAAATCTAGGATTGTCCTTCTTTAATGCATCCATCGCAAATCACCTCAAGATGTTAGAATTTTATTTAGAGGAACTAGCTCTGATACCAATTGTTGGAAAAGTCTAGGAAAAACAACTCAGAGGTGGGGGGTGAATCAATTGTCATGGAAATTTAAACTTTAGAAACTTACCTTAACTTTAATCTCAATTTTGATGTATAAAAAAAACCATAAACAATTAACACATAAAAGAGACAAAGAACACCAAGGTTTTTTTACGTGGAAACCCTGTTAGGGGAAAAACCATAGTGGATGTCAGTCCACAAGATTGTACTCTGTTAAAAGTATAAAGAAAAATAATAAGGGGAATGCACATGCATTCAGGCTCACTACTCAATTACAAATACAAGACTCATTGTCTTATAGAAAGATTTGGATTAAAACCATCTAGAAATTTGAACTGAGAGAATGGCTTCTATCCAAGCCTAATTACAATTCCAATTTTGCACAATACTTCTACATATTTCACTCAACCTTCTACTCACTTTCTCTTCATTGATATTCACACTTATGCACACAAGAGCACATAACACATACTCAACACACTAACCACACTTCGCATACTCCGTAAACTATCCACATAATTTCTTCTTATATATTTTCCACAAAGATTTCACCATAATAAAGTCAACCAGAGGAAAATAATATATTTTTAATGTCCGCTTAAATTCACAATAAAATTTTTAATGCGCACCCACCAAGGTCAGCCAAAACATAGTGGGGACCCAAATTCACTTCTCCAAAACAAGAATACTCCAATTAATCATGCCTGGAACATCCAAAACATGCTATCATCAACATGTCAGCCAAGAAAAAGAAAAACCAGACATGCGCAAGAAAATATTTTCAATCATGAGCTTCACTGAATCATGTGGACATACGAGAAAGATAGAGGATGAACTAGAGACATCTAAAAAGACCAAGAAATAGTAGAGAGACATCCACGACAACTGAGATAACCAGGAATGTACAATCTTCACTCAAAAATTCTAACAGAGACTAGTAAAACATTGTCAAACCACAACTTGCACATGAATTAATGTAGACCTCTAAAACTTTCAGTAAATTATCTAGACACTCAAAATTAAACCCTTTGACCAACAACACCTAGCCTTTTATGTACATAACATAATTCCTTCATGACTTGCATATTTCCACTAGGAACCTGGAACCCATTCACTTATAATTTTCTCAATATCCTTGACATATACAACACTTAGAATATCAAATGATAATAGTGTTGACATCAATGACAACCACATATGAGCATCACATCACACCATCCAATAATTTCCCAACAGAAACTCCTTTGCACCAACTTCCACCTGAAGAATGTACACACCTAATATACTCAGACATCATCCATACACTATTACTTGAAAAGATAACTTCTAAAGCACCAAAACTCAAACCATCCTAAGTGAACAAAGGTAGAAAAACTATCAACACTCCTTTAGATCTGCAATACTTGAAATATAGCTATGGAGAAATATGGAGGAAAATTTTTTCCCTAGACACCTCTACAATGCCCAGGTCACACATTGGTGAACACAACTTCTTCTACTCAATGATCCAACACACCAAGTCTTGGATATAAGACCTTTGAAAACCTTTGATCAACATATTTGAATCACATAGGTAGATCTTCAGCCTAGAAGAAATGTAGAGAAACACAAGGACACACCTCTATAGCCCAAAACACCATTACAACACATTGTTTTCTCTTTTTATCATTTTTTCTGAAAAGCACTTGGAAACAAACTACCAAAGACACAACCTCTTCATCTTCAATACTTCCTCAATTATAGACAAAATATTTTCAAAGAAATAGTAGAGGTTGAAACCATTAGATTTACTAATTGTAACATAATGTAACTAATCAAAGAATCATTTGTTCACACTCTTGCAATAAAATCATCCAACAATAGAAATCAATGACAACACCAACTATTCATACTTGTAAAACTATAAAAACCACTAATCAACATATTTGAACTGCACAAGTAGATCTTCAATATAGAATAAATGTAGAGAAAAATCAAAACACCACTTTGTATGTCAGAACACCTCTATAACACACTATTTCCTCTTTTATTCAAATTTTCTCAAAAGCACTCAGAAATTAAGCACCATAAACACATTCTCATTATCTTTACAACTTCATTATCATCATCAAACCATATACAACATACCAAATCAATTAAACAATATCCACAAATATATGCTTATCAAAGCAACACTAGATTTTGACACTAGTAACACTTAATAATGACAATGTAATGAAATTTTAAAGCAATTTTCCCTTTAATATTGTTGGTTTTCAACCCTTACTTCTTTAGACTTTGGGATGGGTTAGTGCTTTAAAGGAGAAGACTACTCCTAAAGGTGCTTAATGCACGATGTGGTGGCTATGTGACTTTTACATATCATTTTCCTTTCAGGTGCTAGATGGGGCATGTGTCAACTTGGTGGGGATTTTCTTCGAAGCTATTCTCACAAATATGAGATTGCCTACTAATTTGGCATGTAATCTATTCACTTTAGGAAGTTTGTATTTTTGCAGAGTAATATCTTTGGGTGAATTTTTTTAAAATGTGGTAGGTGTCTTTCTTTTGGGGTGGAACCTTCAAGTTAGTGTTGTTGACCTCTATGGTTGATCAATCATATTTTTTCAAGCATGTGTTAAAATTCAATTATTTTCTAATGACTATCTTCACTAAATATTCAAATCCATTAATAAAGTAGTTAGGACTTAATGAGAAAATATTGCTATGATCTAATCAAGATCTAGGATTGGATTTTTAGTTATTAGGTTCCCACATTTGGAAATTTCTATTTTTGGAATGTTTGTAGCAGTGCTCTCTTCTTTTGCTTATAAATAGGGGCTGGTAGCATGAGTATAAAAGATAGAAAAATTGATTTAAAAATATTTTCAAAGGATATCGATCTAGTAAGGAGTTTATATCTTTAGAAGTACAAGGTTTTATAGAATACTATTATTCTTTGGCATGTTATATTTTAATTCAAAACTATCATAAAATGGGCATTTGACCTTTTTTTCAGTTCATATATTATTGAACTTCAATCTATTTTTGAGAAATCTTTGAAATTGTGCATGCTATGGCCTTTGTGAAGTTTCTTGTCTATATTTTGTTCATGTTAAAAACATTGTGCTAAGTCTGCTTTGATAGTTTCAATAGCTAATTTTCATGTTGTTAAGATTTTATGTTGAATACTAGCTGTTAGAAATTAGATCATGTCTATTGAACTTTTCCATTTTTCATAAAAAAATTGTCATTCTTCATAATATGCTATAATGGGAGAAGTTTTCTCTAAATTTCTCAATATTTATATTTATAATTAGAGTTTTCTTATGTCTAATTAGATCTTAATGGGTGCTTCCCACTGGAAGATTTGAAATACTGCATTGTTCTTTCATTAAGCCTTTGTTGGTCATTCTCTTTCCAACAATGAAGGGTCTATGGCATTATGTGTCTATCATATCACTTATAAGAAATAGTTTAAGGTTTGAAATGTTGTAAAAGCTTTGGTGCATCACCATTTTTTTATCTTTTATTTGTATTTCTTCCTACCTTTTCCCCAAAACACAAAGAAGAGTTATCTTTTTATAAAAATCGCCGAGGTCATTCAGTGAGGAGAAAATTGGTTCCCCACTCACAAAATTTCCCACAAGTATATCAAAGAGGTGTAAGCTTTAATGATCAATAGTTCTTTCTCTGCCATGCCCAGTGGGACTCAAATTATTTAAACATCTAATTAGAAGTTAGAAATATTTCTTAAATCAGACCAAGAAAAGAGGTTGGAAATTTCATACCCAGAATCCAAACAAGAGCATCTTTAGGAGGAAATTTCTAGTACTCCCAATTACCTACATCGATAACTAGGAGAAGAAGACTTACAAGTTTTGTATCACCTGTAAGAAGCAATTGGGTAAGAAGTATTAGCCTGCAATCTAGATCTTTATCTACTCCACTAGGAGGTTGAACTTTGCAAATTAGAATACCAGTGTACCCTATCCAGAGGAGTATATTTTCAATGGCTCATTGAGGTGCCCCTGCTCCTATCATAGCGGTAGTCTGCTACAACCACCTACACCCCTAGACATATGGCCCACCATACCTTCCAATGCTATCAATTCCATCCCAATTTTTTTTTGGGAGGATTTGAAGAACCCTTCCAAACATCTCCAAGATATAGTGGAGGTATACATAGTACATAATATCATGGAAGAATATTGCTCTATGGTTAGTGGTTGCATCTTTCAAAGGAAAATCCCAAGATTGGTATATGTCTTTTGCTTCTAGTTGTATCCACTCTTGGGACTATCTCAAAGAGAAGTTGTTCAATCATTTCTCTAAAAAGGGGTATCATTCCTTGTTGCTACAACAATTAATCACCATTAAAAGGGCCCCACAAGAGGCCATGAGTCACTTCAACACTAGGTTTCACAAAACTTATCAAAGAATTCCTATGACCACCAAGCCTCTGACCACTATGGAATTCATGATTTACCTAAAGGATTTCATTTTTGATGTCACTATCATGGTGCATTAAATGGGAAGATATATATTTCTTGATGCATACGATTTGGCTTTGAATGTAGAAAATAGTTTGATTGACATTGGGAAGCTTCTACCATGTCCACCAATTGCCATGTTCACAAAAATATTTAGTATCCCCCAAGAACAAACAACTCTAAGTGCCTCCACTTCACAAGCAACCATGTCAGCTATACCATCATCCATTTAAGTGTACCCTAGTGCACAACCGAGTATGTCGAGATCCTCTTCATTAGCAGTAGATTTCAACGATATGAAGAATCTCATGTGATCCTTTGTGAATGAGCTAGTCCTCATCTAATGATAACAAACAACACCTCTAAAGCCTTCTGTGTAGAACTATCAAGGAGGAAGGCTATCTTACCAATAAAATACATATCAGGGTGCCTCAAAAGGAGGAAGTCAACAACCAAAACCTACAAGTTACCAGATAGTCCTCATTACAATGCCTCTTTAGGCCATCAGGAACAACCCAACAAAGAATGAGAACACATGGTGTTTCCCATGTAATGATAGTCATATTCCCTAAAATTGTCTAAGGGGAAATATATAATAGAAGATAACAGAGCATAGAAGACAAGACATGTTCTCAAGCACAAAAGAATATCAATCTCCCAAAATGGAGAATTCCCTCTTTAGAGTGAAAATACAAGGAATGTATTTAGAGCAGGTACTAGATATCACACCAGACCAAGTACTTTTCTCTTGGATGGAAGAGGAAGTCACAATATTTGCAAATGATGCTCCAATGACTAGTGCCCTGCAACTATAGTCAGACTACAATAGAAGATCAAAATGAAGGCTCATTGGAGAGTAAGTGCAATAAGTTCCACAATGTCCATAGCCATGTAAGCCAAAGCCACAAGAAAAGAAAGACACACAGGGTTGACCCATTCAATAGTTACAATCTCCACCATTTCTAGTGAAGGAGATTGACAAAGCATTGAGCCCACCCATGTTGGATTGGCCTCCACTAAATGCAATAGAGATACCACCATTCAAACCCAAGATCCTACTCATTGGAATTCTCAACATGGTTGAGTAGCTGAAGAAGGAACCAACTAAAGTATCTCTATAGGACATTATATCTATTTTGGAAAAAAATACATTGCTCAAAGAAGCTTTAAAGAAGGTAGAACAAATGCCATGGACGGATGTGATTCTACCGCGTGATCAAGTTAAAGTCAAAGATCCTACATTAGACCCCCAATCTTAAAAATTTTGTGGCTTACATGAAAATTATAGACAAAGTGAGGGTGGAAGAGGTAACTAAGCCAAATCCCACACCTTTCTTTTTAACACTTATTGTGGGAGATAAGCTTTTACACAATAACATGATTGATTCACAAGCTAGTACTATGATCATGCCTAATTAAGTGGTTGATGCCTTGAAACTCAAGTACAAGCCTCTTGAGAAAGGAATCATGCAATTAAATGGTAAGAAGGTTTCAAACATAGATCACATCTAGGATCTATCTTTGACCCTCTTCTCATGTCCAATCCAAACAGTCCCATAAGAAGTAGTTGTGATAGGCATCCCCCCAGTTTTTGGGATGTGCCTTTCAAGGGACTTTATAGCCAATCTTGGTGGATATTTTCTAATCTATTGGTATCATCTGATATTGCAGACCAAACATGGGGCAAAGATGAAGATCCTATTTGAACCCTTGCACCCAAAATATATAGCGGACAATGTCGTTCTATGTTTTGAAGCAACACATATCTCCTTGTCAAAAGGGAATACATATTGTGTAGAAATATTAGCAGATGAGGAAGAGGTGAGTGAGTGAACCCCCAAAGAGGATGTCCTCCTCAAATAGTTTATTGACTCTAACCCATTCTAGAGCTTCCATGCTATTGCACTAGGCACTTACTTGATCTTCAATGATGACCAAGTGTTCCCAAAATTGGTAAAAGAACAAGAAGAGCTTAGTGTTCTAGGTGAAAATAGTCTATGGACATTATATTTTGATTGCATAAAATGCAAGTTTGGTTCTGGAGTAGGCATCTAGTTAGTATTCTTGATTAGAATAGAGACTCTCAAATCCTTCTATTTCTAGTTCCCATGCTTGAATAATGATGTTGAGTATGAGACCTTGGTATATGGGTTGTTTCTCCCACAATGGATGGGCATAAAGAGAGTACACATATTAAAAGATTTAGAGTTGGTTGAAAGCCAAGTCCATGGGCAGGTGGCTTCCAAAAATGTAAGAATGAAGTTTAATAGACATAAAGTATGGGATTCGATCAAGAGCTTTGAAGCTTCTAACATATAGTAAATCCCATAGTCCCAGATAATGTTGTCGATCAGATTGCTTTGATTGGTTCACACATTGAGCCAATTTATAACTTGAAAATGAAGTAGAATATAGTGCAAGTCATTGTTCAACCATTAATTCCTGATAATGATAAGAATTGGTAAGTTTTTCAGGACAATATTTAGATTACTCCCATTTTACAAAAAATAGGAAAATGTCTGACCATTCACAGTCTGAAACAAGAGAAGGTATGAAAGGGAAAGTGATCCAATTAAAATTTAATAAGATCCCTCAAGGTTTTATTTCTCTTGAAAATGTTTTTGACTGTGAAGATACAAGAAATAGAAAATGATGAATCATGGCCAATGAGAAAGACTATGAATATCTTGATGTCAGAAATGATAAAAAGTGAAAAGTTGGAAGAGATGTTCCATAGAAGGATAAAGAGAGACTAAAAGTGATATCTTCTAGATATGATGTGGTCATAGCTTGGACCTATGATGATCTTAGAGGATATGATCTAGGCATAATTTAACATAATATTGACTTGGGAAAAATCTCAAAACTTGTCTGACATAAACAAAGGTCAGTCAATCCAAAAGTCAAATAATTATTGACACAATGGCTCACTAAATTATTCTAATCAAGGATCATATACCCAATCAAACATTCCACTTGGGTGTCCAATCTTGTACCAGTGAAAAAAAAGAATGGCAATATTCGGCTCTATGTGGATTTCAAGGATTTAAACAAAGCTTTGATAAAAGATCACTACCCTTTGTCCTCAATGGAGTAGATTCTATAAACCATGGCTAGACCAAATATTTTCTCACTGCTCGATGGTTTTTTAGGTTATAACTAGGTCTATGAAAAGAAATAAGACCAGCATAAAATATTATTCACTCCCAAGTGGGGAACATTCACATACTCAAAAATGCCCCTCAGGCTCTCCAATGCTGGTGCAACCTTTTAGAAAGAAATGGTTATAATTTTCAAGGGGTTGATTAATTATATTATCTTAATATATTAGGATTACCTAATAGTTTTTTCAAAATCAAAGGATGATCACTTTGATCATCTAGAAAAGGTCTTCCAAAAATGCCAATAGTTTAGGATTTCCTTAAATCCAAAGAAATGTGTTTTCAGAGTGCCCCATCGAAAGTTACTCAGTTTTGTGGTATCAAAGGAAGTAATAGCTATAGATCTCAAAATGGTGAAAACTATAATGGAGCTACAACTCCCAATTATTCAAAAGGGGCTACAATCTTTTTTGGGGAAGATTAATTTCATCAACCAGTTCATTTTAGAATTTGCAGGAATTGCAAGACCTATCATGTTGATGTTAAAGAAGAATTTAGTATTCAAGTGGAATTCCAAAGGAAAGATGACTTTCAAGCAAATAAAGATAGCCATCTTTGTAGCCTCGGTGTTAGCTAACCCAAACTTCTCCAAGGATTTTTTGCTTTATGTCTACAATGGTCAACACAACATAGATTTGATGCTCACTTAGAAAGATGAAGAAAATAGTGGAGAGCTAGGTACAATTTTGTTGAGAAACATAATTTTTCTATTGTTAAAAACCTTAATAAATTTTGACACTTGGTATTAGCAAACAAAATCACCATCCTTGTTGCCCATCCCAATGTTCGGGAATATATCACTAAGGATGAAACAATTGAAAAGAGGGCCAACTAGATTGTACCAAGATTCTAGAGTATGATATAAACATTCAACCAACTAAGCTAGTTTGAGGAAGAGGTCTTAGCAAATACCTTTCCCAAGAATTAAGCTCCTTGGTGGAGGAAGAGACTGATCAAGCCTATACAAATCAATTTGAGTTCAACAAGTCATGGGTAATGGACTAGACATGATATATGTAAGAGGGGTAGTATTTGACCAACATTCCACCTCAAAAAAAGATGCTACTATCGACTGCAAGGCACCAAGTATGTACTAATTGATGGGATAATGCTTTAAAGGAATTATGATGGCATTTTGGTTTGTTGCTTAGGTAAGCCACATGTAGAAAGATTTCTAAATGAGTTCCATAGCAATCCTAAGGGTGGACATTTGTTTTCCAAATCCACTAATCTAAAGATAATTTGGGTAGGATATCACTAGCCTTCCATTTTTTTTGAGGCACACTATATGGTGTCAAAATATACTCAGTGCTAATATTTTGTTGGCAAGTGGAGGAATTATTCCATGCCACTAAGCCCAATCGTAACTGAGAAACCTTTTGCCTAATGGGGTTTAGATTTTGTTAGAATGATAAATCTTGTCTCCAATTCTAGCCATAAGTGGATACTTACGAAAAAAATATTATTTCACAAGATGGATGAAGACCGTTTCCTTTAAAAATGCTACAAAAATTGAAATTGTCAATTTTTCTTGAGGAGTTGGTAGCAAGGTTTGGTTCACCAAAAACTATCATATCTGATAATGCATGGGATTTTTTGGGTTCTGAGATGTCATACTTTGGTCTCAATCATCGGTTCTACCTCAAGACTTCATCAAATTATTACCCACAAGGAAATGGGTTATCAAAATTGACCAACAAGAACTTGATTAGGTTAATTAAGTGCATCTAGTCAGAATGAAAAAAAGTAATTACACAAGCACTTACAAGCTGCTCTATGGGCTGATAGAATCACACTCAAACAAATCTTGAAGGAGTCTCTGTTTGAACTAGTGTATGGAAAGGAGATAGTTTTACCTATTTTTGTAGAAATTTTAGCATTGCAACTATTAAAAGCTTTGGAAGTTGAAGAAAGTAGCAGAATTGAAGCAAGGTTGGCATAACTCATGAATCTTGAAGAAAAAAAGGAAAAAGTGTATGAATCCATGATCGGGTGTTAGCAGATAGTCAAATGATGGTTTGATAAAAAGTCCTCCAACCTAGACTTATGGGAAGGAAGCCTAGTGCTAAAGTATGATGAGCACACTACAAAACTAGGACAACATTCAAAAGTTGAAGTACTATGGAAGGGTTCCTTCCACATGCACACATGCAAAGAGAAGAACACGTATGATCTAGAAGACATGGATGGTAACATTCTGGATATACTAGTAAATGGTATTCATCTAAAATTATTTCATTAAAGCACATAAGTTCTTTTAAATTTTTTACAGTTATGTACCATATGTAAAAAAATTGTAGAATATGATTATTTTTGTGAATAAGCCATGAGAGTAGTACAAAAAAGAAAAGAAATATATTATATTATATTCGTTGAATTATTTTACATTATAATACAAGCCCGAGGCTCTGGGAGAAGCTTGAAGCTTTCTCAAGAAAACCCAAAAGAGTTACACTATGAAAATAAAAAATGGAGGTGACATGCAAAAAGTAGTAAATTCAAAGCCTCCAACCATCACTAAGTAGTCAAAAATGTCTCTTCATTAGGTTCTTCTTCTTCTTCTTTGGAAAGGTGGAAAGGGGGATGAACACACAACACATGTAGGCTCGACATGACACATACCTCATTCTTCGTTCTTGTAGCTATACACTAGAAATTCAATGTGATTTTTGATTCAAGCCCAGAAATGTGCCCCATGCCATAATCCCTCACCAAGAAAGAAGTCATAGACCAGGATAACAAATGATGCCTCTTAAGGTCCATGGTGCAAAAGTTGATAAGGAGAGGCAATCAGACCATGTCCTTCACATAATCAACATGCTTGCATAGGTTCATGGTGCTTGAAATGTTGCCACTAGGGATAGATGCTTGCACAATTAAATTATCTAGGGCTTGGAGACGTATGAGTCAAGTTGGGAGGTCACGAAGCAGGAGACAATGTTGGAGTTACACCATGGCTGGTTTTCATGCTTGACATAATCCTTGTTGAGCACCCACTTGAATGCAACAATAGTGAGGCAATCATTCTTCTTCACCAGAAACTTAATTATGTCCGTAGTAATCTCACCAACAAAGGATTATTATGTCCTTCATGGTAACAAACCAAATGGGAGTACCTACACTAGATGACATAATGGAAAACAAGCTAAGCCTAGTGGAACATGATACAATAGGGAAAGCTTACCAAACTAAAGAGCTATTTCAAGATAATATATCAATAAGATGGTATAGCTATTTATAGAAAAGGTGCACTAGTGAGCTCAATGGATGGAAAATTTATCTCTGGCCAGATGATGACAAAGAAAATATCAAAGCAACCATAAGGCGAGAGATGAATTGTATGGAACATATGGTACCAAGCCTTGAGAAATACATTTCGGAATTGGGAGTAAATTCTCGCATGTACCAATTGCCATCATGTGTCCATTGTCATAATTGACACCAACTTGCTTACTTATTGTAGCATAGAAAAATGGATCTTTGGACATTTTCACGCTCATTTGGGTCCTTCTTGTGGATGTTGTCTTAGTTTTGCATTGATTTAGTGTTGTAATGTGGTTAATACATTCATGTTAGGTCTTGGGCCCTTGTGAACTAATAAGGATTTTAATTTTACCTTACCTAAGAGTTGTGAAGTGTTGTAACACACATTCACATTTTTTAAGGTCTTGTTAAAATTTTCACCTAAATAACCTCTTTTTATCATTTACCAAGCCTTATTTCAAAGTGTTCTAAAGTTTTGTAACAAACTTTCACACTTTTCTAGGATTTTCATTAGTAATTGGGCTTTCTTATGCTTCAATTGGTCCCATTTTGCATCTACAGACCTTACTTATCAGTAATTTTTAGAATAAACCTGTTAAACATCATTTAAAACATTTAAATATTGAAATCCACATCAAATGCCTAAGGTGGGAACCATTCACCATTTTGGGAGAATGATTCCCATTAGGTGGGACCCATTCACCCAAAGTGGAAAATGAGTCCCCTTTGGCAGAAAAATTAAAGTCAATTCAAATTTCTAGCAGGTTTTTATTCTCTAAGATCTAAGGTCAACTTGTGATGATGTATTTTTAAAAATTATTATATAATCAAATTTAAATACAAGGTTTTTCTACTCATTTCACCACCAATCAATCTATCAAGGATTCTAAGCATTTCAAGCATTTTCTAGTATACATCCATTAGAGACATTACTTGCATGTTTGCAACATTCTACTTCAAGGGTTTGGTGAGTTATATCATTGCATTTGTCTATTCATCATTCTCTTTCCATATTTCATTTCAGTTAAAGGGTTTAATTACCAACATGAGGTTTGACCAAGGAAAACCCCTATTCACTAACCCCACAACAATTTTTCCCTCTCTTTGCATGTGATTTGAAAGTTAAGGTTGTAGATTTTTAAAAGAGAAAGATTGAAATTTTTTCCATCAAATTTTCAAAGCCATTCAAAATTTTCAAAGTCCTAAGAGAATCTTGGAGAACACCTACAAGTTGAATTTAACAGTTTCAGACCTGGAACTAAATCCATAACAAAAAAGTAGAATAAGAGCTATAGATTCTAGTTTTGAATTTCTAGGAATCTAGAAGTGGACCAATTCACCATTAGTGGTGAATGATTCCCCCTGTAGGAATCTGATATAGATTTTTACAAATATGAGTACCTATTTGTCTAAAACTTGTTTTAGCATTGTTCACCTGAAGTAGGACTAAGTCACCCAACTTAGCATATGAGTCCTAGTTGGCCTAGAAAGCAAAATTTTTAGGATTCCAGAGTTCCATTCCATCTTTCTTTAGTTTTCAGGTGCACACTTTAAATATCATAGTTTTTTGTTACAATCTATTTGCATTTCTAGGTCTTTTTGCATATCATAGTGTGTTTTAAAACATCTTGCATTTTCCAAGTTTTGCATTAGTGGAAAACCCCTTTATCATTTTTCAGCCTTTAGGAAAATCCTCTTTGATAGATTTCAATATCCTTTGCATTGAAATCTCAAGGGTTTTTTCTTAAGTGAAGTGTTAAGGTTTTTGTATCTCTCTCGTTTTAGGTCCAAAACCCTAGAAGTGTAAGAGAGTTCCACATACAAAAATTTATGTTTCACCTATGAGAAAATACATTGATTAACATGCTAAAGCTCTAAAAAATTAAATATGCATATATTTTAATAATACCTTATATCGCTTAAAGCACACTTCCCGTGGCTAAAAGAATGCTTTCCAATACATAAAGCTTATTTATGAAAAGGGCAGCAAGGAAATGTAAAAATTACATTATCATGGTGAATTTGGAATTTACAAGGGATATGGATCCCTAATCCACACATATCAGCTTGGTGGCAACATTTAGTAAGCTAATGGTAATGACAGTGCATTACTGCATGTACATGCAGGAAAATTGAATGCACCCAAAAGTAAATTTCTACTAAGTTGCAAAAACAACAAGCAACCATTTCTCTAGAGAAGTTCTTTGCAAATTTGAGCACAACAATGGAAGAAGCATCAACTTATGGTAGATAGGTGGGGTCTTCATCTTAAAAACTAGGCTACGTCAACATTTTTGGGAGGGATTCATTTGTTAATGCTTAACATCAGAAGAGCAACATTTTCTCACACCAAAACTATACACGAAGATGACCCCATTAAGAAAGAAGCAATCCAAGATCTCACAAACAATAATTTTCACTCAAGGTTGGTGGAAAACCATAGATTCTTGAGGGAAGGGACATTACAAAGAATGATCAAACATGGTCAACTGAAGGTTTTACATTATGACTCTAGAATTGTGGTTTTCCACAATTCATGTTGTTCACTATACACCCATGTTTAGAGCTAGTGGATGCATGTGCTAAGAGGTTTGACAAGGAAATAGGGGTTATATTTTGTTGTAGGATAAGGGTTACAATTAGTGCAATGGATATCTGGGATATGTTATGTACCCATAGAAATAGGGGTGCCAAGAGCTTCTAGCAGCAAGTGATGGAAGATTTCTGGAGAACTAGAACTAAATAGTTGCATTTTTATGAAGATGAAACAAACGAGAGACTGGAAGGAGGTCAAATCCTCTTCCCTCTATCACACAAAAAGTTCAAACAAGATGTACACATCATTTTCACAATGTTGTCCTATATCTATGACTATGATGATGATGAAAGGGTATATCCTTTCCAGATGGGCTTGGCTTTTATGCTCAGGAGGGAAAAAGGCTAGAAGTATTTTGATTTTTCTAAGGTAATAGTTGAAAGGATGCTAGAACAATTGAGAAATTATGGAATTGAGAGTAATTTTAGATATTCTTCTTTCTTGGCACATTTGATCTTACATCAAAATTCTAAATTTCTCTAAAGACACTTGTCACTATTTAGGTTTGATGTAAAGGGGTTGTACCAACCAATTTCAGTCTGGACCCACGTGCTTTCAGGGACATGGGATTATTATTGGTTTGTGGATTATTTCATGAGGTTAGTACATGTAGACTTTTCCCCATGCCCTTCAAGCTATTTTTCCCCTTAGCTCTTGCAATGGATGAAAAGCTCACAAATCTCGTGGATTATTTTTTGGGGGTTAATTTTACCTTTATTAAATTCCATGGTTTTCTTGAGGAGTCTTTTAGGCTCCCTAAATTTGTAATAGATTGGGTTTTCATTCTGGAGGTATGTTGCTAGGAAACTATTTCTAACAAGGCCTATTCCATCGAAAGGAACAAGATAGTGCTTTACCCAATTTCCCTCAGCATTTCCAATAGTCAAGTAACACTAATGAAAAGAAAGGAGTAGGAGGTTCTTACCAAAAAATTGGTATGCCTGGCCCTAGTACTCATTCGTGATGCATGGAGCTACAACCTAATAAGGCACCTCTCGAACATAAGGCATGAGAGGATGGATTACTTTGAATCAAGAATGACCCTGAATGAAAAGAGGTCAATTTTTTACATCGACTTAGCCTTGATACCATTCAATCGACCACCATGCCTTTACTTTTGGGTATGTGTAGGATCATGATGGGCCAAAAAGTGGCGACATGGTGGGTATGTGTAGGGTATCTGGCTGACGACTTTTTTTCTACCCAAAATTGATGAAATGAAAAGGGTTTTTAAAGGAGATTCTCAGATTTTGAACAATATAAATTATGCTTTACTTTGATTTTAATAAATTATTATATTCATTTTCCATTTGAATTATGACTAAAGTCCTGATTGATAGGATGATTGAAAAACATCTATAGCTTTCGATCAATACAACATTTTTTGAATCTGAAACATTAATCACATTCTATGCTTCACATTCTATAGGATTAAATAAAAATAATTGAATTTCATGAAGTTTTCATTAAGTTAAGGTGGTCAGACATACGAGTTTTTTATATTTTTTAAAATTTGTAGTAAAAAATTCTAAATTAATTATTTACTTAAAAAATAATTACAAAAAAATATGCATCACATTGGGATATGAGTCCTATACTTATATCTAAAATATTATTAAAAATATTATCATTTTATTGTGGTTAGGGTGGTCAGACAGACACCTACTTCTTATTTTTTTCCGTGAAATTTAAGTACTACTGCATTGAAATTTCAAATATTTACCAAATAGATTTTTTATTTTTTAAAATAAACCTAGTAGTTTAGAAACCATATTCAATTTTCTATAGATTCTATTCTTACATATTTTTGAAGTAATATAGATAACTTATTCAAATTTTTATGTCAAGTGGCCTAACTCTGATTTTTCTAAAAAAATTCTGCTTAAGGGCCTATCTTTTCCATGATGATCATGCACATACCCTTTTATGCCATGATAGTAGAGTACCAGAATAGCCTCCCAATGGGAAAGTCCCTCAATACACAATTGAATCACCTTGGGTGGTTAGAAAGAAAGAGGGAATATTTCTAGAGGTTTCGATAGGAAATTAAGAGTCTCAACATCATGTATTGTGATTCTCAACCACATGATGAAAGGTTCAACCAAATTTATGAAGAGGATATTGACACCGAGTATAGTAATCATGAGTCTAATCAGGAGATTGAATTGGAAGAGCTTCTACTCTACACTTCATTACCTTAGGAGCCCAACATAAGAGAAGGGAAAGGAAAGGGGTCAAAATAGAAGGAATCACATGTCACATCTTCCATTAGTGTCCAAGGAAAAGGAAAAAGGACCTGACAGTTCCCAAAGAGGTCTATTGCAGATGTTGAAGGACAAGTTACAATAGGCTCGACCACTAAGGGATCTAAGTCTGCCAACTCTTCCCATACAAAGAGGAGAGTCTAAGACCTAAGTGGACCTAGTGCATCAAGTAGAGAAGAAGAGGAAGCGAAGTCCACTCTACCAGGATATTCAACTTTAGTAGCTCAAGTAAGTTTTGCTCCCACTCTTCTTTCTACCTCTACATCCTTAGTTGTTACTTTTCCCCTGTCTATAGAAAAGAGTCCTAAGTCCATGGATTTCAATCTTTTTGTTCTGAGCAAACCCCTAGCCACATTCATAAATTAACCACATGAAGAAACCCCATGTTTCAAGCAACAAACATCCACTTCGGCTACAATTATTTTTTTAATCACCTTATCAAGAGTTCCCATTGAAAATGTTGAACTATCTGTATTTCTAGTTTCACCAAACCTATATGTTTTTGGGAAAATATCTCCTTTTCTATGCACTTCCCCTTTAACTCCAATGGGTGTTCACCCCTCTCAGTCCCCATATGGTATCCCACCTTTTTCCATGATAACACTCCCTATTTCCTCTCCATAATCACATACAGTCAAGGCTCCCCCTTCTGTCACCCTTTTCAATCTCCATCCAAGTGCTTCCATTTTTGCATAGAGCATCAACACCCCATAGAGTCTCTAAGGTCATTTTGATGTGATGAAGTTGGCTTGACAAGGTGGAAAATAGAAATTGTAGATAAAATTTGTGACACAACCAACTACTCAGAAGATTGAGGCTTGCTTCATTGAAGAGAACAAATCTCTATTGATTTATACCATGAAGCATCTAGCATCCAAGCCAAAGGGAGAAATGTAGATGGAAAATTATGACATCAAAGATATAGGCCTTGATTTAAGTGAAACTCTCGCACGCAACAAAGTGGTTCTTGCTAAAGCCACTCAAAAAGTAGTCTACACTAATTATGAGAAGCTGGACAAAAGATTGAAGAAACACAAGGTAGAGATAGCAAATGTAAAAGACACAGGGAATAGACTATAGGAAGAAGTCAAGGATAAGGACACGGAGATAGCTTGCACAATGTGATTACAAAGTTAGTAGGGGGAAGTAAATAAGTTGCTTGAGGAGGCTTGAAGTGAGAAAAATTGACTTCATGCTGAGATAGAGAAATTGAAGGGTGATGTTGTGGCTAGATGTGAAATAAATAAGGAATATAAATGAAACCAGGATAATATGTAGAAGGAATTGGATAGCATCCAATTTCATTCTTTTGACAATCTCTAGGAGGCCCAAGCAGAAAAAAAAGAGTGAAACAAAATTGAGTGTATTTTGCAGACTCGCGAAGAAGAGATTAGGAAGTTGAACTCTGACCTCACAAATTCCCTCCAAGAGAAAATCCAATTGGAGGAGAAAATAAAGGCAAGAGAATATCAATTCCATCAGGAATTGGTTGCAATACAAGGATTTGAGATCATCTTGATACTGAAAAGAATGATATCCATGGATTCAAAGAAAATCATAGTTGCAGTTGCTACAAGTTGAAGCAAGTCTTGTGGTTTTTGAGGGATGGTTGGGAATTAAATGAGAATTTTGGACCAATGGTTGACCAAATTATGTGCATATATGATCCCTAGGCCATGCAATCAAAGAATCTAAACCCTTGGTTATGTGAGGCCACTAAAGAATTTTTAAGAAACACAAGAATTAGTGATCAAAGGGTTGCCTCAAGGAAAGAAAGAAAATTCATCAACTACCACATGGTTGTGTGAAAAGGTAAAGATCATCAGGAATTGTTGAATAGGAAGGTCACTAAGATCAAGAAGGATTTCAATGTTCTTCTTGATTCCATATTTCCTACCCCTTTTCTCACTAGATGGAGAGGTGATATCAATTGAACATATCATGGATGTGATCAAACTCAAAATCAAGACTTCCAAGACACTCCTAGGTCTAAGCCCATCACCCACTATTGAGTAAATCAAGAAAGAGGTACTTCCCCTTTCTCAACTTTATTACTATGTTGTGGTTGTTTCATCAAGGTGGGGAGGGGTTTCTTTTAGTAAAGTCCTTGAATTGGATCAAGCATACAAGATTCTTCACACTCTCATCAGGGATGCTAATTTGGATTTGGAAGTCTAGCACTCCTCCTTCCTCAAACTCAAAGAATTACTAGAGTTCTATGTTCATTCCTTTACAAGAAAAGGCCCCCTAAGAGTCACCAAAACTATAAAGCAATTTTTCCTTTAGTCTTTTTGGTTTTCATCCCTTACAATTTTCAACTTTGAGATGGGTCCGCACTCAAAAGGAAAAGACTACTCCTAAAGGAATGCAATGCACCATGTGGTGGCTACACATATTTTATATATCATTTTCCTTTCTAGTGCAAGACAAGGCATGTGTCAGCTTGGTAAGGATTTTCTTCAAAGCTATTCTCACAAATTTAAGATTTCCCACTCGCTTGATATGCCATCTATTCACTTCGGGTAGTTTGTATTTTTGCAGAGTAATCTCAATAGGTGGAGTTTGTAGGAATGTGGTGGGTCTCTTAATTTTTGAGTGGAACCTTGGAGTCAGCATTGTTGACCTTTATGGTTGATCAATTTTTTTTTGCTAGGCTATGGTGAAATCAATTTTTTTTTTACAGCTATCTTCGCTAAATATTTAAAGCCATTAATAAAGTAGTTGGGACTTAATGAGTGAAGATTATTGCGATCTAATCAAGATCTTAGATCATATTGTGAGATATTAGGTTGTAGCATATGGTAGTTTCTATTTCTAGAATGTTTTTGATGGTTCTCTCTTCTTTTAGTTATAAATAGGGGCTAGTAGTATGAGTAAAAAACTTAGAAAATTTCTTTGAAAATATTTTTGAAGGATATAGATCTAGTAGGGAATATATATCTTCAAAAGTAGAAGTTTTTATAGAATACTATTATTCTTTGGAATGTTATATTTAAATTTCAAAAGTATCATTAGATTGGTATCTAATCTTTGTTTTTTTGTTCATATATTATTGAAGTTTGATCTATTTGGGAGAAATCTTTGAAATTGTGCATGTTATGGCCATTGTTAATTTTCTTGTTTATATTTAGTTCATGTTAAAAACATTGTGTTAAGTCTACTTTGATAGTTCAGATAGCTAAGTTTCATGCAATTAAGCTTTTATGTTGAATACTAGCTTTCAAAAATTGGATTATGTTTGTTGAACTTTTCCATTTTTTGTAAAAAGTTTTCCATTCTTTATACTATGCTATAAAGGGAGAAGCTTTCTGTGAATTTCTAGATATTTTTATTAATATTTAGAGTTTTCTTATGTCTGATTGGACCTTAATGGGTGCTTCCCATTGGGATATTTGAAAGAATGCACTATGCTTTTATTAAGCCTTTGTTGCTTATTCTCTTTCCAATAATGAAGGGTATGTGGCATTCTGTGTCTATCATATCAACTATAATAAATAGTTTAAGGTTTGAAATTTTATAAAAGCTTTGGCACATCACATTTTTTTACATTTTATTTCCATTTCTTTCTACCTTTCCTACAAAACATAAAGAAGAGTTAGTTTTCTATAAAAAAATTGAAGGTCATTCAATGTGGTGCAAATTGGTCCCTCACTCGCTGAATATCCCATAAGGCTATCAGAGAGGCGTAAGTTTTGATGATCAATAGAAACTAATCAAAACATCATCATAGATTCTCAACCATAACTAATTTAAATCAATGGCAACATAAACATAAGTCTATTGGCATCAATGACAACACCAATTACATATACTTTCAACAAACATAACATATGACACTGGCATTTTCCTAAATATATTTTCCTATGCAATTTTAATGAAGGGATGTTGACAATATTTTGTATATAGCAAATGCAAGCATAGAGAAAACATTTTTTTGGTCTATGTTGGTCCGTAATGATCCAAATCCTTTTATGTAGGTATTTTCAAGTTAAAAAGGATAGCTATGGTGTTGATTACATCATATATGAATATATTGAATTTAATTTAATGTATATATTTCTCTTACACACTTTGTATGCTTTATTTATATAGATTAGAAACCAAACTAGAGGGATATGACCTTTAAATTGTAAGAAGTAGCATTCCATATTTTTATCCTAGTTTCTTAGGTAGTATTATAGGAGATGATGCAATAAACATGATGCAAGAAATATTTTTATTTAAAAGTTTCAAGTGTAACTTTTTATATGATGAAATATTTTATACTAGCTCATAGTAAAATTTATGAAATGGGAAAACCACAAAATATTGTATAATTTATTTTACAAATAAAAAACAAGATTATTACATTCATTTTTATGATGGCATAATACACTACTTTGAGCACATTCATCTCCTTTCAAAACTGCCTATATTTATGTAGAATTTTAAACCCTTTTCCCACATACTAGTAAAAAATATAAAATAATTCCAAAAAAAAAATTATTATAATTTTAAGGAAACCCATATGATGTATAAATTTACATTTCTATTGCAGTATATGTAATAAAAGTAAAGTAAATTTTACATAATAAAGGACTACACAAGTTCACATAAATAGTAGCTAACCAACATTTTAGTAATGACTACCCCTTATAGCACAACAATATGATAGAATAAAATGTTAGTAAACTATTATTATTGCATGATAGATAAAATATCCAAAACTTGAAATAATTCAATTTCCACTCAAATTCACATTATTTTATAAGTTCTATCACAATTCCGAAGTAACATTTAGAATAGTGAATCCCTTTTTCTTTTGGCTAATGGGAGCTCACCTCCCAAACTTAGGATTGGCAATGGCAAACCAATCTAGCCCCAAGCTTGGGGAATAAACATTCAAACCAATTTTAAAATTCATAAAATACCCACAAATAGTCACAATTTTTTGTATATTTAAAATAATCACAATACACCCACTAAACCAGGTTGCACATCACAAAGATTTCCTAGTGAAAGCAACATTAGAGGGAGTTGGGGTTTCACTCAATGGTGAAGTATACCCCTCCACATAAAAAAATCATTAAAACTTCTATCTTTTTAATTCACCACATAATAAAATAATATCATAGATGTGCATTAAAATATGAGTACTCATGCCCCATTTATCCAAATCCATTCACAACTATAAATATTGGAACAAATAAAATTGTGGGTGCTCTACCCCAACACAAGGGATATTCTCATCCATTCAGAGAGCCCACCCCTACATTACAAACCCAACCCACTTTCACAATACACAGGATGAACATCACTTGACAAATAATACAAACACAAACCATTTAAGATGCATTAAAGAAACTTTCCACATAAATACAACTCAAAAGGAAACAAAGTAATACCTCTCAAGGTTGCAAACACTTGAAGGGAATTAGTGAAGAATTAACCAAAAATTCTCCAAGCTTCCCTTTCACCACTAATATTCCTCTCTACTTCTTCAAATTAACCATATTCACCCCACACTCACCATTTCTTCATGGTTGAAGATATTCTTGTGTGGTTTGGATGTGATGATCAAAGGTTTTCAAAGGTGCTACATCCAAAGTTCTAGGTTTTGGATTGTGCGGTAGTGGAAGTTGTGTTTGAGAGTTTGTTGCCTATGAAGAAGGTTGTCTCAAAAAAATGAAATTGCTTTCCATTTCTCCACATTGAGGTTTCTTGTCTTGCAAATTTAGGAACATGGTAAAAATTTTTGTATCTAACTTTCCCTAGACTAACTCATGTTTAGCTTCTTTGCAAGCTTCAACTCATAGGTTGTGTTATGTGGTAGTATGTTTGGTTGCATAAAATGAATGTGTTATTTAGTTTCAGGTGGTTGTGGTAGTATTTTTTAATATTTTAATGGTGTTGGAATATTCATGTATGTTGTGGAATTTTTCTATGTGTTATGTATGGTATTTATATACCTAGAAAGGTGTGTATGTGGTCACTTGTTAGTGTTAGTAGGTTCAGCTGAACTAGAATGCTAGTGTTAATTGTGAAGGTTGTTTATTGTTTGTGAAAGCATGGTGAAGCATGTCAATGTAGATTTGGGTTCTACTTAACCCTTGGTATGCTTTTCCTTCACTTATTTTCACTGTGAAAGTATTTTATGATGACCTATATAGTAGTTGCAGGTGCATACATTTCATTGAGGCTGACATGGAGAATGTTTTTGAGGTTGTAAAGAATAAATAAGAAAGCTTAACTATTTAAGAAGTGTGTGACATCTACATGGTGTGGTGTTAAATGATGAAAATGTGATCACATGTGGTGATCTGAGTGTGAGATTAAATGCTTAAGGCTACTAGATGTAAGGAGTAGAAGATGTCTATATTTTCAGTGTGCTTGAAGTTGCTGGAGGAAAAGAGTCAAAGGTTATAAATGGTGGAGAGATACAATGGTTTATTTCTCATTTTTCTTTGAAATAGTGAATCTCTCTATAACAATGTTCTTCTATTCAAGTCTTTCTTTTAGATAGTGATTCTTTTGGGTAGTTAGCCCTAGTTAGTGATCCATTCTTCTATTTTGGGTAGTGAGCCCTTCTAGCAGTGAGACTATTGTATTCAATGTTTCTATTCATATATGTGTGTGAGCTAATCCTCAACATGGTTTTTCCCTTATTAGGGTTTTCCATGTAAATCTAGTATTCTCTTGTGTATGGTGTTGAATGTGTTTATGTTTCATATATTTACATTTTGTTAATGTTAATAAGGGTTTAACAATTAATGAGGCTTTGATGATTTTAATGTACAACTAATTCACCCTCCCTCTTAGTTTTCTTGTGTGTCTAACAATTTGGTATCAAATTTGTGATTCCTTGGAAGAATCTTAACTACTTGAGGTAGATCCAGATGGTGCATAGGAAGGGTGTCAAATCTTTTATGTTTGATGGAAAAAAATTATGCTCACTAAAAATCTAGGATGGAAACCTTTCTTATCTTTTTGGGGTTTGGAGTCTGAAAGTCAATTGAAACTAGATATACTATTCCTACTAATTTTTTGAAAAGTGATTATGAGGTTGACAAGAATTATGAGAATAATGGAAAAGTAGGAAATGTTATCTTGAGTGGTCTTTCTTATTCTGAACTTGGAAAGGTGATAAGTCTCAAAACTACTAAACAAGTTTGGATGAAGTTGTAAAGCATTTATGAAGGAGATGATAAGGTCAAGCAAGAAAAGATGTATAATTTCAAAGCCAATTTTGAAAAGCTGAGGATGTCATAATATGAAGACATTATAGACTACATTCTTAGAGTGGATGAAATTTTTAATGCCATCGATGGTCTTGGTGGTAAGTTGGAAGAAAGTGAATTTGTTAAAAAGGTATTGAGAACTATTCTTAAATCTTATAATTCTATTTTTTTTTCTATTAAGGAAGATTAAAATATAGATCAATATTCTAAAGATCACATGTTTGGTGTTGTAGTAATGGAAAAAGTATCAGTTTTCCTTATTTAATTTGGGAATAATTAATTAATGGTAAAATGCACTTAATTGTGCCTTATTTAGGGTGTTGTAAAGTTTTTTTGTACAATTTCACATGGATCTAGGGATTTTTAATTAATTGAGGTCATTTATAGATTAATTGTCCCCCTTAATTCAAATCCAAGCCTTATTAATTTCATTTTCTGATGAATATCCCAACATTCATTAATAATGTTGTATACCATTTAATTTGGAAAGGTTTAAGTTCTAGTATAGTGATCTAGGATCCATTTTCCACATGGAAAATGGGTCCTCACTATGTCCTAGGTCCCCCTTTTTACATGTTATTTCACCTTCCCAAAACTTGGTCTTAGTTAACTATTCTAGGATCCATTCGCCCAAGGTGGAGAATGGGTCCTCCTTACCTAGGACACCTATTTTTGAACTTATTCCTAGTAGGATTTTAATAATTTTGAATCCAAGATGTGATGTCAGCTTGTTTTATTTGAATTTTGAGATTAAATATTAAGTTTATTATAAATATAAGATTAATTCGCATAGTTTCATAACTAGAAGACCTAAGCATTCAAGTATTCAAGAATTATAGAAAATTTATGATCAAGAGAGAACTTCAAGAGCATTTGAAATGAATTCAAGAGTAGATTATCAAGCTTTTATTGTTGCAATCAAAGATCATGTCATCATGCTAATGATTTAGTTCTTCATGCATGTAGTTGAGCTTATGTATTGATGTAGTATTTAAGATCCATTTGCAGGCATTGTTTCACATCCCATTCAAAATAAATATCTACATTTCTCATAGCCACTTCATGTTAGATTAGTGTTTTACATTCCAAGACTTCATCTAAGGTATCTTTGTTGCATGTTTCATGTTTCATGTTCTTGTTTCAATGTTTCATCATAAGGTTTAATTACCTAAGCGGGTTTATACCAAGGCAAACCCCTATTCCCTAACAATAAAAAAAAAATTCTCTCTTGGTGTGTGATTGTAGGTTTTAGGTTGAAGATCAATTCAAGAACAAGATTGGAACAAAATTTGTCAAGATGGAAAAGTTGCAAAATTTATCATCTTACTTGCAAGATCATGAAAATGAAGCTACAAAATTTATTTTTGACTTTCAGGAGCTGATCACATGGGAGGTGGGAGTGTAGAAATTGAAGAGTAAAACCTAAAAATAACTTTTTAAAAACCCTAACAAGGAACCATTCAACACTAGGTGAATGAGTCCATAGTGACCCCTGAAACAACACTTTATTACCAATGTGCACATTCTTTCAACACCTTAAAACCTCACTTATTTTTGTTATAATAGTTAGGTTTTTCTTTCGGATATTGATTTGTATCATATGTTACACATAATTATATGTTTCATAGAAAAAACCATTGGTTTATCATGTTGATAGAATCATCTTCACAAAAGGGTATGTTCAAGATCATCATGGAAAAAAGAGGCCCTTAAGTGGCAAATTTTTTAGAAAAATTAGAGTTAGGCAACTTGACATAAAAAAATTGAATAAGTTATCTATATTATTTCAAAAATATGTAAGAATAGAATTTGTAGAAAATTGAATGTATTTTCTGAATTACTAGGTTTGTTTGAGAAAAAAAATCTATTTGGTGAAAATTTGAAATTTCAATGCAATGGTACTTAAATTTCAGGAAAAAATAAGAAGTGGGTGTCTATTTGACCACCCTAACCACAATAAAATGATAAAAAAAAGTTATAAGATTTTAGATATAAGTAGAGGACTCATGCCCCGATGTGATGCATATTTTTTTGTAATTTTTGAAGTAAATAATTAATTATAATTTTTTAATTACAATTTTTTAAAAATATAAAAGTTATATGTCTGACCACCTTAACTTGGTCAAAAATTCATGAAATTCAATTTTTCTTTTTTTAATCCTATAGTATGCAAAGCATAGAATGTGGCACATTTTTTGGATTCAAAAAAAGTGATACCGTTTGAAAGCTATAGATGTTTTCCAATCAACCTATCAATCAAGACTTTAGTCGTAATTTGAATAGAAAATGAATAATAATTACTTATTAAATTCAAAGTAAATCATAATTTATATCGGTGGAAAGATGAGATTCTCCTTTAAAAACCCTTTTCATTTCATCAATTTTGGGTAAAGAAATAGTCGTTAGCCACACAACCATCATATTGCCACTTTTTGGCCCATCATGATCCTGCACATACCTAAAACTCCTATTTTTCTTTGAAACAAGTGCTTTAGTTTATTTTGAATTGAAAGACTTTTGTCAAAATGCTACAAAGAAAGAAACTCCCTTTAATTTCAGCAAGGTAGAGAAGGATGATGAATCAAATTTGGATGATCTTTGAACTAGAGATTTTTAGGTTTCCTATGGACTTCTCTAGTTCTTCTAGGGTTTTTCACCTAAAAGGAGAGAGACAGAGCCCAACAATGCTAAGGGTTCATTCAACTAATGTTATGTGTGATGTTGTCTAAGCTAAATGAAGTAAACTAAATACAATTGAGTGATCTAAATGAATGAATATGAATGCAAAACTAAGATTTTAACCATGCTGGAAAACACATTGTGATATGCAAAATATAAACTAAATGAAGAAATAATGTTGAACAAAAAGAAATGAGATGAAATAGAGTCCACCTGGGAAATGCTTGATGATTTTTGAATGTTGTAGATGCTCACTGAAATCACTAAAATTTCATAGCGGGACTCATTCGCCCAGGGTGGAAAATTAGTCCTCCTACTGGTGTAAAAGTGTCAGGAACTAGTTTCTGACTTTCAAGATCCGTAATCTGAAAAAATTCAAAATTTTTAGTCCTAAGGTGAGACTCATTCACCACTAGGGGTGAATCAATCCTCTCCCAAAATTCTAAAAAATTAGGAGACAACTCTCCAACACGAAATCTATAAATCTCTTATTGTTAGGTTGTCGAAGTCAATTTTGTAGGAAGCAGACATAAAACCTTCTCCAAGCTTGAAACATGAATGATTGACTTGAAGAACCTAGTTTACTTTTTTACCAATCTACATACCTAGGTCTACAAACATACATGCAATAGGGGAAAAATGGTTGAGGGTTAGCAAATAGGGGTTTGCCTTGGTCAAACCCCACTTTTGGTAATCAAACCCTTAATGAAACAATGAGATGAAAGAGAATGATAATCTAATAATGTGAAATAGCTATGAACTTACCAAACCATTGATAATGAAAATCAGAAGTAGTGGCAATGGATGCTCCAAAGTGCTTGAATATTGCTTGATAAGATGTTGTAGGATGCTTAAAAGCTTAAGATTTCTTGAATAAGATGTGTGAATGTTGGAGGATATAAAATGAGGTGAAAATCACACATTTATACAATCTTGTGCCTAAGTTAACCGTTCATACCTCATCATGGGCTGACTTCAAGTGTTTTTAAATAAAAACCTGAAAGGAAATTTTAAAAAAATTGAATTTGGAGCCAAGGGGGACTCATTCGCCACCCATGGAAAATGGGTCCCACCTAGGACCTAAAAATAGGTGTTAGGAATTAAGTTGCATTTAATGTTGTTTGTCGGGCTTCCATTCAAAAATACACTTAATTAAAGCATATGAGGGCATAAAGGGACCAAATAAAGCATGAGAAAGGGATAAATAGTGAAGTTGTGCCTAGAAAAGCATGAAATGTTGTTACAAGACTTTACAACACTTCAAAATAGGACATGATTAGAGATGAAAAGGTGATTTTTAGGTGAATTGTAATAAATAGAGTCTAGAAGAATACATAAATATTTTACAACACCTTCACAAGATGTCATTATTTTAATTTTAGTACCTAAATATGCATGTTCAAGCCATGTTACAATGTAAAATCAAAGCAAAATAGATCAAACACCATGAAACAAGACCTAAAAGGCCATGGAAATGACAAGGGGCCATTTTTTTATGGCATAATCTTGATGAAGTGGAAGCAAACTTTGAATGGAGATTGAAAAATGGAAATATCAAATATAGAGGTAAGTTACCCTTTAAGTGTTTTAATAGTGGAAATATAGTTCATTATACTTCTAAATGTCTGATCAAAGTTGTAAATGACAAACATAAGGATCATAAAGGTAAATCTATCCAAAAGAGTTATCATTTTAAAAATAAAAATGTATATTTGATAATGAGGAATTATACTATCCTGATGAGGATAGTGATGAATTCTTGATTATAGATCTAAAAGTTGGATCTAATTTTAATAATCCTAAAATATGTGTGAAGGAATGTGCTTCGAAAATAGGTCACAATATTGAAGGAACTATGTTGATTGCTTTCTATGCAAGAGAGGAGATAAACTACTAGATAATTGATAGTGGTTGCTCAAAACATATGAAAGATGACAAGAGTAAGTTTGTTAATCTTTAGAAGAATGATGTTGGTCTTGTTAAGTTTGGTGATGATACAGGTGAGTGTAGGATCGTGGGGGTCCGAAAAGTGGTTGATGACCTTTTTTAATCCAATTTGATGAAATAAAAAGGGTTTATTGGGAAAATTATTATCTTTCAAAAAATAAAAGATATGACTTATTTGGAATCAAATAGATAATTATTATTAATTTTCTACATACATTGTGACTAAAATCTTGATTGATAGGCTGATTGAAAAACATCTATAATTTTTAAATGATTTCACATTTTTTGAATCCGAAAGATGTGTCACATTCTATGCTTTGCATACTATAAAATAAAAGATATAAAAATTGAATTCATAATTTTTTTACCAAGTTATGCTGGTTAGACAAACACATTTTAATAATTAAAATAAAAATAAAAAAATTACAAAAAAATGTAGCACATCCATGCATTTATCCTCTACTTATATTTAAAGTTTCAAAAAATTATATTTTTTTTCTTGTACTTAGGTTGGTCAGACATACACCTGATTTTTATTTTTTTGTAAAAATTTAGTACTACTACTTTAAAATTTCAAATTTTCACCAAATAGATTTATTTTTTTTCAAAAAAGTAATAGTATCTTGGAAAATACATTCAATTTTCTACAAATTTTGTTCTTAAATATTTTCAAGTTATGTTAATAACGTATTCAAATTTTTATGTCAACTTGTATAACTCTGATTTTTAAATTTTCATTGCCACTTAAGGGCATAGTTTGGATCCCCATGATCCTTTAATGATGCATACATCCACTAAGATCAATGGAGAAGTTTCAATTAGATTTGATGGAAAACACAAAATATATGTTATTCTTTATTTCAAGGGTCTTCAACATAATCTTCTCAATCTAGGATAAATGAGAAGCATAGTATACAATTTGGTGTTTCAAGATGATGGTTCTAAAATTAGAAAATGAAGCTTAAGAAAAAATTTTGTTGCAAGAACAAGGAAAAAAGGAAATGTTTATTAGCTGAAATGTGGCAGTGTTAAGAACTTTTATGTGAAAAATCAATGAAATCTAGCTATGGCATACAAGAATGGGTCACATAAAATTTGATAGCCTATTGAAGATTAGTTCTACTGATGCAGTGAGAGACCTACCAGGGATTACAAAAAAATTCAAAGAAATCTATTGAACCATAGATTTTTGGCACCTTAGGATTTCTCTAGCTCATCTAGGGTTTTTCACCTAAAAGGAGAGAGGTAGGGAAAAAAATGATAAGGGGTTCATTAAAATTATGTTATGTGTGATGTTATTTAAGCTAAATGAAGTGAAATAAATACAATTAAGTGATCTAAAAGACTAATTATGAATGCAAAACTAAGATTTATGCTATGTTGGAAAAGACAATGTGATATGCAAACAATGAACTAAGAATGAATAAAATGTAGAATAGAAAAAAATGGGTTGAATCAAAGTGCACCTAGACAAGATTTGAGGAATCTTGAATGGTCTAAATGATGTCTAAAATTACTAAAAATAAACAGTGGGACTCATTCACCCAGGGTGGAAAATTAGTCTTGCTATAGGTGAAAAACTATAAAAAAAAAGATTCTCACTGACGTGATCTAGAATATGACAAAACCTATATTTTCAGTCTTAAGGTGGGACTCATTTTCCACTGGTAGTGAATCAATCCTCTCCCAAAATTTTTAAAAATTAGGAGACAACTCTACAACATCAGAGCTAGAAATGTCTGCTTGTCAGGTTGTCGGAGTCAATTCTACAGGAAATGAACAAAATACCTTCTCCAAGCTTGAAATAAGGTTGATTTGACTTGAAGCACCTAGTTGACTTGTTGACCAATCTTCAATCACCTAAATTCTTGTTAAATCTGCATACATAGGTCTACAAACACACAAGCAAGAGGGAAAAAATGGTTAAGGGTTAGCAAATAGGGGTTTTCCTTGGTCAAACCCCACTTTGGTAATCAAACTATTAATAAAATAATGAAATACAAGAGTATGATAAAAAATAACATACAAATGCTATCAACTTACCAAACCCTTGTTGATGAAAATATGAAGTTATATCAATGGATGCTCCAAAATGCTTGATTAATGCTTTATTTGATGTTGTAAGATGCTTGAATATGATGTGTGAATGTTGGAGGATGTAAAATGAGGTGAAAAACACTTATTTATACAATCTTGTTCCTTAGGAACCCATTAATACCTCATCCTAGGCTGGCATCAAGTGATTTGGAATAAAAACCAGAAAGGAAATTTAAAATATTTTGAATTTGGAGCCAAAGCAGACTAATTCGCCACCCATGGTGAATGGGTCCCACCTAGGACTTGAAAATGGGTGTCAAGAATTAAGTCACATCTAAAGTTATTTGTCAAGCTTACATTCAAAATACACTTAATTAAGGCTTATAAGGGAATAAATGAGTCAAATAAAGCATAAGGTGTAAATAATGAAATGAAGCCTAGAGAAGTGTGAAATCTTGTTACAAGACTTTAGAAGACTTCAAAATAGGACTAGATTAGTGATGAAAAGGTGATTTTTAGGTGATTTATAATAAATAGATTCTAGAAGAGTGTAGAAATGTTTTGCAACACTTCAAACACCTTCACAAGATGTCAATATTTGAATTTTAGTACATAAATATTCATGTTCAAGCCACATTATAATATATAAATCAGAGAAAAATAGACTAAAAATTATGAAACAAGACCTAAAAGGCCATGAAAATGACAATGGGCCATTTTTCTATGGCACATCTGTAAAGAGTGACTTTTTGGAAAGTAAACAAAGAAGAGGTTCAGAACTAAAGAATATTATACCAAAAGACCTTTGCATTTGGTACATACAAACCTATGTGGGCCCACCAGAATAAGATTATCTCAAGGTGATAGGTATTTCATGTTATTAATTGATTATTATTCTGTAATGAATTGGGTGATATTTCACAAATAAAAACAAAAATCTCTAGATAAGTTTAAATCCTTTAAATATATGGTTGAGAATGAAATAGATTTGAAAATCAAGTGCTCAAGGTTTGATAAAGGTGGTGAGTTCACCTCTAATGAGTTTAATCTTTTTTGTTAAGATCATGGAATAAAGACATAGTTATTAGCTCCTAGGACCCCTCAGTAAAATGGAGTTGTGGAGAGGAAGAATAAGATAGTTTAGGAAGCAACAAGAACTATGATGAAGGAAGAAAATATATTGAATTTCTATTGGAGAGTAGCAATTCATAACATGGGATACATACTTAATAGAAGAAAAGAAAGATTGAACAATTCAAAGACTCCTTATGAGTTATGTTATCCAAAATATCCTACTGTCAAATATTTTAGAGTGTTTGGAAGAAAATGTTATATGAAGAGAGATAAAAAATATTGGGAAAGTTTCATGCAAGATGTGATCAAGGAATATTCCTTGGATACTCTACAAAGATAAAATCATATATATGCTATAACAAAATGTTGACAAATATTATTGAAAGTGCAAGTATTAAAATAGATGAAGAACCACATCAAAGTTTTGTGTTGATAGAAGGATATGAATCTGATGAACCCCTTTGCAATGAAGAAGAAAAAGATGAAGAGAAAGAAATTTATAGATGACAGTTGAAGAGGAAGAAGCTTTAGAAAAGATCCCTAAGACTCCTAAGTATGTGCAGAAGAATCATGTTGAAGATCAATTCATTGGAGATAAGACCAAAGGTGTGTTGATAAGGAGAAAAGATGATATGATAAAGGAACAAGTAAAATTTTGTTTGCTTTCAAAAGTAGAACCTAAAATAGTAGTTGAAGCATGCAAGGATGAGAATTGGATCAAATATATGGATGAAGAGTTGAGAAAATTTGGGAAAAATCAAACTTGGGAATTGGTCCCAAGACCAGCAAACAAGAATGTGATTGGAACTAAATGGTTTTTCAGGAATAAACTAAATGAGGATGGAAATTTTGTTAGAAATAAGGCTATATTTGTTTGGGTATGTGTAGGATCATGATGGGCCAAAAAGTGGCGATATGATGGGTATGTGTAGGATATGTGGCTGACAATTTTTTTTTACCCAAAATTAATGAAACGAAAAGGGCTTTTAAAGGAGATTTTCAGCTTTCCACCAATATAAATTCATATGTTTTAATTTGAGTTTAATAAATAATTATTCTTCATTTTCTATTTGAATTGCAAATAAAGTCTTGATTGATAGAATGATTGAAAAACATATATAGCTCTAAAAAAATATCATTTTTTGAATCCATAACATGCATCCCATTCTATGCTTCACATACTATAGGTTTAAAAAAATTGAATTTCATGAATTTTTGACCAAGTTAAGGTGGTTAGACATACTAGTTTTTATATTTTTCAAAATTTGTAATAAAATAATTATAATTAATTATTTACTCAAGGAAAAAAATCACAAAAAAATGCATCACATCGGGGCATGATTCCTCTACTTTATCTAAAATCTTATAAAAAAAATTATCATTTTATTGTGGTTAGGGTGGTCAAACAAACACCTACTTCTTATTTTTGCCTTGAAATTTAAGTACTATTCCATTGAAATTTGAAATTTTCACCAAATAGATTTAAAAAAAGAAAAACCTTGTTTTAGAAACTACATTCAATTTGCTATAGATTTTATTGGGTATGTGCAGGATCATCACGGAAAAAACACCTCCTTAAGTGGCAAAAAAATAAAAAAAAATTAGAGTTAGACAACTTGACATAAAAACTTGAATAAGTTATCTATATTATTTCAAAAATATGTAAGAATAGAATTTGTAGAAAATTGAATATAGTTTCTAAACTACTAGGTTGTTTTAAAAAAGAAATAATCTATTTGTTGAAAATGTAAAATTTCAATGTGGTAGTACTTAAATTTTAGGGAAAAAATAAAAAGTAGGTGTCTGTCTGACCACCCTAACCACAATAAAATGATAATATTTTTTTATAATATTTTAGATATAAGTAGAGGACTCATGTCCTGATATGATGCATATTTTTTTGTAATTTTTTTGAAGTAAATAATTAATTATGAATTTTATTACAAATTTTAAAAATATAAAAAACTTGTGTCTGACCACCTTAACTTGGTCAAAAATTCATGAAATTCAATTTTTCTTTTTTTAATCCTATAGTATGTGAATGATAGAATGTGACACATGTTTTAGATTCAAAAAATGTGATACTATTTGAAAGCTATAGATATTTTTCAATTAGTCTATCAATCAAGACTTTAGTTGTAATTTGAATAGAAAATGAATAATAATTACTTATTAAACTCAAAGTAAAGCATAATTTATAGTGGTGAAAAGTTGAGAATCTCCTTTAAAAACCCTTTTCATTTCATCAATTTTGGGTAAAAAAAAAGTTGTCAACCGCATACCCATCGTATTGCTAGTTTTTGGCCCATCATGATCCTATACATACCCTATTCTTACATATTTTTGAAATAATATAGATAACATATTCAAATTTTTGCATCAAGTTTCCTAACTCTGATTTTCTATATTTTTTGCCACTTAAGGGCCTATTTTTTCCATGATGATCCCACACATACCCATGTGTAAGGGATACTCGCAAGTGGAAAGAATAGACTTTTAAGAGACTTTTTCTTTGGAGGAATAAATGGAAGCCATTAGATTTTTTTTTACTTTTGCAAAACATAAAGAGTTCAAAGTATATTAGATGGATTTCAAGTCTTATTTTTTGAATGGAGAGTTAGAAGAAGAAGTTTACATTGAAAAAATAGAAGGTTTTCATTTATTAGAGGATTTTGATATGGTCTACAGTTTAAAAAATGCATTGTATTGACTCAAACAAGATCTTAGAGCTTGGTATACAGTATTGGATAGATACTTGTTGTAGTAGGGATTCAAAAAGTGTATTGCATATAGAAATCATTACTTCAAGGTTGAGGGAGATCAAATCTTGATTATGGTTGTGTATAATTGATGACATAATATTTGAAGGAAATAAAGGTATGTGTAAGACATTTGCAGAGAATATGCAAAAAGAGTTTGATATGTAAATGTTTTAGGAGATGAATTTCTTCCTTGGGTTAAAATTTAGTTAATCAGAAAGGGGATTGTTATTTGAAAATCAATGTATGTCAAGGAAATGTTGAAGAAGTTTGGAATGGAGGATTCTAAACTAGTGTGTACTCCCATGGTTATTGGTTGCAAGTTAGTAAAAAATGATGAATCTCCTAAGATAATGTTTAATTAGTGGGGGGAGTTGGGAAAAGGGTTAGCATCAACATGAGCTAACAATATGATGAGTCGCTGCTTTCCACCATAAAAATTCATTTATGAGAGCCAGAATGTCTAAATAACAATCATAAACTAATCCTAATTGTTATAGAAAACATGAGGGGAGCTTTTAAAGCTCAGGATGATGTGTACCTTGTTGAAAACTTTTTGTTTTCAGGTCAGAAAGGACTCATTCACCTTCAGTGGTGAATGGTTCCCTATTAGTGTTTTTGAAACTAAGATATGGTTTCTATGCCTTGATTCCTGAGCTCTCAAATCCTTGATTTTCAGCTCTAAAAAACCTATAGTCATTTCTATACCCTTGTTTCCATGTTCTTGCAGTATGAATGACAACTTTGCAAATTGATAACTTTGACAATTTTGCTTCAATCTTGTTCTCCAGTTGATCTTCAACCTATAAATATGCAAACACACATTCAAGACAAGAAAAAATTGTTGATTGTTAGTGAATATGGGTTCGCCTCTGTAAAATCCCTTTTAGGTAATTTATCCAAAAAAATGAAATTGAAGCATAAACATGAAACAATGGAGTGTTGATACCTTCAAATTTTTCTTGGAGTGTAAATCTACAAACTAGCATGTGGTGGCTATGAAGAATGTAGATTTCAATCTTAAATAGGATGTGTAACAATTCTTGCAATAGATTTCCAATGCTACATCAACTATATTAGCTCAACAACAGCCATGAATGTATTATGCCTTTGTCATGATGATATGATCTTGAATTATTGCAATAATTCTTTTGTAATCTTCCCTTGAATATCTTTGAAATGCTCTTGTAATGCTCTTGTAAACTGAAACTTGTTATATTGCATGAATACCCAAATTTTCTAGGATAGAAATTCATCATAATCCCACCAAAATTAAATTAAAAAAGGGGTGTCCTACTCAAGGTGGACCCATTCAAGCGAATGGGTCCTAGCACCATTTTTTAGGACCTTGATTTTTCAAAATTAAATGCTATATGCAATTTGGTTATTGAGTTTTGGGATAGATCCTTCAAAATGTGTCATTAAGAAGGTTCAAATTTGAGTTAAAGGGGCCAATGAAACTCAATTAACCACAATTAATTAATGAAACCCTAGATAAGTGTGAAAGTGTTTTACAACACTTTACAACACAATAAATAAGGTACAACATAGGTATAATTTATTGAAATGGGGACCTTATTAATGTGAATGTGTACACATTACAACATTAAATCAAGGCACTATTAGGTTAATTCAATATCAATTACTACCAAATAAGGAAAAATGGGATATTTTTTCTACAACTACATTTTTCCCCCACTTTAGTGAGAGTTTTCCCCCATGACAAAATCACACTAAAGTAGACATTCAAGACACTTTAGTATGCAATAATAATAAAGATACACCAATACCCTTTCAAAGGCCAAGAAGAATAAATAAAATGAAAGGATGAAGCACAACCATTCCAATGCAATGTGGAACAGGGCTATTTGTCTATAACATGAGCTACTCTCTCTAGGCTAGTGGAACCTTAGTCTTTCCACTATGTGAGTTTTCCCAATAAAGTGTTACTCACTCTAGGGTAGTGGAACCTTAGTCTATCCATTAGGCAAGTTGTTCCAATGAGGTTTTTTAGTGATAAAGGCATGCTTGTGTGTCATATTTTCACCATACAATGAGAGTCATGCTAGTGTGTCAACTTCCCATCATACTAACCATACCAAAGTTATCCTCCTGATAACTTCAATAAGGAACAACAATGCTATGATTTGTAAATGATTTTGGATGCCATGTTTGTAAGTTTTATTCTAAAGGGAATTTTTCATTGTTTGTATAAGGTCTTCTTCTTAGGGAACATCGTGCCTAATGTCTCCAAGAGTGGAAAAGTTAAGAATATCAGATCGCCACTTATGGGATGCCTCTTGTTTCATATCATTCCCCAAAGGGAGATCATATGCTTATAAATATTGCACTCTTGGAGGATATCAAACCAATGAAACTACCAAGAAATGAACATGTCACAAGAAAAGAGAAAGCATGCCATAAAATATTTTGAAAGATGTCACTGATGTATGCGCCCACTTTAAAGTGGTTGCTAACACCATTATTGTGAGAAATTGCTTTAAAGTAGCCAATGTTTTATCCCAAGACATGAGAGATTTCCTTGAAAAAACCTATGCCAAGTCATATGTTTCTGAAATAAAGTTGCATCATGAAATAGGAAAGGAAGAGTTTCCTCTAGAAATATATAAGGGATATATGGATTTGGGGTCAGTATGTCTTTGCTACATTATTTTTTTAAGAGCTTAGAACTGTCATCATTCTCCAAATACTCATAGAAATGGAAGAATGACACAAAGAGAGAAAAAAATATATAAAAGGCCTTTTGGGTCAACATATAAGAGGCAAGGATATATCAATGCCTTGTGTCATCCCCAAAAGAAAAAAATAAGACAAATGAAAAGATAAAAGAAAATATTTTGGGTCAACATGGAAGAGACATGAATATCTTGACAACTTGCATTATCCTTAAAAGGAAAACATAATACAAATGAAAAATGTTTATGGCATAGAGAATAACGTGGGTACAAATAGAGGAATGCACATAAAGAGATAGATACATGAAATGGAACATCATGGGGAATCACATTAAGCACACACAATCACGTAAATAAACATGAAAAAGAAAAAGACTAGTAAGGCACTTATGATTCAACCAAAAGTAGATTGCTTGCATCTCAATCTCATTCAGTGTAAATGGAGGATGGAAAACTAGAGAAAGGGACAATAGCAAGTGCCAAACTAGGGGAAGCACCAAATTCAACACTCTTTCTAGGAGATTTTTCACCAAATCTCATAAAAAGAGAAAATAATGTATTCAACTCACGATACACTTGTTCATCAAGCTATGTAGTGTCAATGTCATCATCTAGATTAATCACAATAAGAGGTCAAATGAAAATTCCTTGGAATGTTCTTGTTTGTGTCACAACAAGGGTATAGAATCATCATGCATTCCTTTAGGGAGGTTCAGATTTTGATTCTCTATGTTATTATTGCCTTCTTAATTTTTTAACCTATGAGAAAAAGCATTTCATCTACACTTACACTATCTAGCACTTTGATTTCATTTCAATCTATTATCAATTTTTTTTTGTGTAAGAGTGGATTTTTCAATCATAGGTTCCTTCTCTTCTTTTGGAGGAAAAGAAGAAACAATAGTAGGTTGTTCAACCACTTTCTCTTTATCTTTGTAAATTTGTTTGACTCTAGGAGGAACAGTGGGATTGTTTTGGTTATCTTGCGGTCTCTTGTAGAAAATGGTAGGAGGACTTGCTATAGTTTGTTCTTGGATGTTCGAAAGGCCTTTCAACTCAATCATTGCTTCATCAAGGATGGGTGTTTCAATCATAGGTTGAGGCATGTTAGGAAGGGATAATTATTCTATTTTATTTGCTTTGAACTTTTGATAAGATTTGAAAAAGAAGTCCTCATGAGGCTTAATAGGTTCCACAGACTCAAGCCAAAATAAATCTAATGACAAGTTCCCTCGGGTCGATGTAGGATTAAATCCACTATGGTGCACAATAAATATATGACTGAAAAATGGAAACTTTAGACATTTATACACAACCAAAGGGACAAAATTAATGGAGCAAAGCCATGGATAGCCTATCTTCACATGAAATTTTTTTGATTGTGGAATGATGGTGAATGAGATAGTTAATGTTTTCAGTCTTACTTTTAAAGAGAGATCTATTGATCCCATTGTAGGACAAGCAAAACCATTGTGCATCTTGATCCATGCTTTCAATTTACCATATGTATATCTTGATATAGTTCAATATTGAATAGGGATTTTCTGTGATCACATTCTCTCCACAGATAAGATCAATGGATATCCCATTAGAGGGATTATCATTGATTTGGATAGCTATGTAAAGATGACCATCAGGTGCACATTTAAGTATTTTGTTTTGTAAGAAAGAAATGTCAAGAGGATTTTTAGTTGAGCACTTATGTGGTCTAGATTTGATAAATGCTACTTTTTCAATCAGTTGTTGTGTGTTTTCATCATTTGTGTCAACCTTCATCACATCATTCTTTGTTTCACTAGCTTTGAAAAATGAAATAGTCTGCTTAGGCATGGAATTTGTAGATATTTGTAAATTTTGGTTAGGAGCTACAAGCTTATTGCCTTATCATTTACACCTCCAATTTGAAGTTGATTATTGTCAATAAGGTCTTGTAAAAGGTGTTTAAGACACAATATTTCATACCATGTCCATTTTGTTGATGGTAATGAAAATAAGAATTTCTTCAAAATCCTTTAAGCAATGATATATTAGGATCACGCTCCTAAGAGTAAGTAAGGTAAGCATGTTATTCTCAATAAGCTGCCACATGATATTATGAAGGGTATCAGTCAAAGGAGTGAACTCTCTATCCCTTTCCCTAAAAGGAGTTGTTTTCTTTATAGCAGCCACTTGATTATTGGTTTTTTTAATTGTTCAAGGTGAATTTAGTTGTAAAAATCGCTTATTCCACTTCTCAAAATGTTGATTTCCATTTTGAGTTGTGAATTCAAATTTTCAAGATGACTAGGAGGATTTTTCACATCATGACCACCGGTCAAATTTTGATAATCATGAAGGGCTATACATAATTGTGTAAAGGATGGAAATCTCATCATTTCAAGTTTTCTTTTTAGTTTATCTTGTAAGTTGTAAAGAAACATTCTTTGAAGTTCAGTGTCATAAATATTAGTGTTGACTTGTGAATAAAGTGTTTGGTATCATGCTATGAAATCAGTCACTTTCTCATCCTCTTTCTATTTGCATGTCATTAAATTAGAAAGGGTAATTTTAGGACCCATACAAATATGGAAGTGGTTGTAGAAGGAATTGTAGTGTTGAAAAATGGATCCCTTTACATTTTCACGCTTGTTTGGGCCTTCCTTGTGGATTTTGGATTAATGTTTCCTTGATTTAGTGTTGTAATGTGGATGATACATTCACATTACATCTTGGGTCCTTGTGAACTAATGTATTTTAATGGTGTGTTGCTAAAGTTTGTGACACACTTTAACACTTTCCTAGGGCTTTATCAAATAATTAAACATAATAAATCTATTTTTAATCAAAATAAATGTTAATCTTACCTTCTTTAGAGTTTTGTAACACACTTTCACACTTTTCTAGGCTTTTCATTAATAATTGTGATTTATTATGCTTTAATTGGTCCCATTTTTCATCCACAAGCCTCATTCATTGTATATTCTTGAGGATAATCCTGACACCAATTAATACCCAATCATAATTCAGGTGTTTTTGGCTTATGTGGCCTAGATTTGGGGATTTGGGACTCATTTACCACCTTGGGTGACTAGGTCCCACCTGGATCTTTTGGCCCCAAACCAAATTTCACACATTTCTAAGAACTTTTCATTGTTGGTACCATACATTATGCCTAATGGGACTCATTTTCCATCTTGGGTGTATAATTCCCATGTCACCCAAATTCAAATTTAATTCAAATTTTTGGTGGGATTTTATTCTCCTAAATCTGATGTTATTTTGTAGTGTTTTAGTTTCGGGAATTCTTTCATAATTAAGTATAAATACAAGGTTCTTTCACTTATATTCTCACCTAGTATTCAAAAGAGTTTACAAGAGCATTTGAGCATTCACAAAATCATTCAAGAGTATTTGAGGGAATATTATCAAGCATTTAAGAGCAACATTTAAGAGCAACATTCAAGTGCCAATCATCATGTCAAAGATTCTATCTATATTGTTTTTTTATTGTTCTAACCATTGTTATGTAGGGTTTATGATTCAAGCAAGTGTTTCAAGCAAGATCAACATCATTCAAGCAAGAGTCAAGAACCACATCCATTATAGCTATTTCAAGAATATTTACAATGCCTTATTGCTAGGTTTTGGTGAGTTGCAACTTTTTGTTTTGTTCATTCATCATTCTTCACTCATGTTTTCTTTCATTTCAAATTTTAATTACAAACAAGGGGTTTGACCAAGGAAAACCCCTATCCACTAACCCCACAAAATTTTTCCCTCTCCTTTGTGTGTGATTTGTAGGTTTAGGTTACATATTTCCTAAGGAGAAAGATTGGAGAAAAGCTGTCAAATCATTCAAATTTTCAAAGTTGTAATAAAGACTTGGAGAACATTAGAGAAGACCTAGAGGTTGAAAATTATAGATTCAAATTCATAAATCAGTCAGGAAGGACACAACAGACAAGGAAGAGAAAAATCAGCTTTGAAAGTTGCAAAAAATCTCAACTGGACTAATTCTCCACTTCTGGTGAATGAGTACCAATTTCAGTATATTTTTAGGATTTTAGAAATTTGGATACCCTTTTGGAAGATTTCTATTCCTACATAGTTTCCCAAAAAATTGGACTGATTCACCTAGCTTTCTGAATGAGTTCTAGTTAGCCTTGACAATAGATTTTCCAGTGATTCAACCCTCCATTCAGCCATCTCCAGTTTCCCAGGTGCATACTTTCTATTTTTACAAATTTCTATTACATTTCATTCATCTTTCTAGGTCATTTAGTGTTAGTTTGCATTCAATTAGGGTTTTTTATTTCATAGTGCATCTCACTATCTTTTCCAAGTTTCAACTTAGTGGTGAAACCCTCATTAGATTATTTTCAGTCCTTAGAACAACCCTCTTGCAAGATTTCTTTCTCCTTTGCAAAGAAATATCAAGGGTTTATTCTTGAGTGAAAGTGAAAATTTCCCTTTCTAGGCCCTAAATTAAATCCATCAAGGGTGAAAAAAGGAAGAAAATTTTCAAAGTTTCATTTTGGTGAACCTACATATATAATATCTTATTTTCTTATTTTTATTTCATTACCTTATTTTCATTTAACATTCCATGACAATTTGCATTGGTTAACTTGCATTTTAGGGTTTCAAATTCTGCATTAGTTAAAATTCATTTAGCTTGCAATTTTGCATCGAATTTCATTGAAAATCATTCAAATTATTCATTTTCATCTTAGATATAGATCAAAAAACATAAAAAGCATAAAGTTGAATTAAAAAATTATGAATTTTTTCAAAAAAATGATCATTGGGATTCATTTACCACCTTGGGTGAATCAGTCCCTCTACATATTTTACATTGCATTTTATGGAATTCAAAACACAATTTCTAAGTTTCTGCTTATTGTTGTTACCTTCTTCTTTCAGTTTGTAGATCTTTGGTTTCCCTCAATTCATTGCATCAAGTTTAAATTCATCCATCTTGTGCATTACTTAAAATCAAAATTGCATTTATAACATTATTGCATAGCTTACAATCTAAAATTTGTATCATGGATATGTGATTTAACAAGCTTTGGATGTCGTTAAGGTCCTTTGTGGATGTGTCAAGTTGTTCCTTCAAAAATGATCCTAATGACATTGACCTTACTCGTGCTCACTCAACTCCTAATGCATGTCAATGTTGAGGTCATTGGAGAAGATTATGACAACATGAATACATTCCTAAACGATTGTCTTGACAACCTTGAAGATAGTGCATCCTTTTATCCATCCATGAAACAACCAAATCCTCCTACCATACCACTGTGCCATAGAAAAATGGCCCCTTGTCATTTTCATGGCCTTTTAGGTCTCGTTTCACAATGTTTGATCTATTTTGCTCTAATTTTTGTTGTTGTAATCTAGCTTGAACTTGCATATTTAGGTACTAAAATTCAAATAATGACATCTTTTGAAAGTATTGTGAAGTGTTGTAAAAGAATTCTACACTCTTATGGACTCTATTCATTACAATTCACCTAAGAATCACCTTTTCATCACTAAACAAGTCCTATTTTGAAGTGTTGTAAAGTCTTGTAACAAGATTTCACACTTTTCTAGGCATAACTTCACTACTTACACCTTTCTTATGCTTTATTTGACCCCTTTATGCCCTTATAAGCTTTAATTAAGTTTATTTTTCAATATAAACCCAACAAACAACATTAAATGTGACTTAATTCTCGACACCCATTTTTAGGTCCTAGGTGGGACCCATTCACCACGGGGGGTGAATGAGTTCCCCTTTGCTCCAAATTCAAAATATTTCAAATTTTCTTTCACGTTTTTATTCAAAATCACTTGATTTCAGCCTGTGATGAGGTATTAATGGGTTACTAAGGCACAATAATATGTAAATAAGTGTTTTTACATCCATTTCAACCCCCATTCATAAAATCATTCATCAAGTCCACTTATTCACTCATTCAAGCACTTTGCATCACCTAATCAAGCATTTTGAAGCATCCATTGACATAACTTCAGGATTTCTTCAACAAGGGTTTGGTAAGTTGATAGAATTTACATTTTATTTGCTTATTATTCTCTTTCATTTCATTATTTCTTGAAGGGTTTGATTACCAAAGTGGGGTTTGACCAAGGAAAATCCCTATTTACTAACCCTCAGCCATTTTTCCCTTCTTGTGTGTGTGTTTGCAAACTTTTGTATGCTGATTTAACAAGTATTTAGGTGTTGAAGAGTTGTCAAAAAGGTACTTCAAGTCAATTTAACCACATTTCAAGCTTGGAAAAAGTATTATGTTTGTTTCCTATAGAATTGACTTCAACAACTTAACAAGCAGACATCCTCAGATCTAGTGTTGCAGAGTTATCTCCTAATTTCTCATAATTTTGGGAGAGGATTGATTCACCACCAATGGTGAATGAGTCTCACCTTAAGGTTGGAAATCTAAGTATCGTTAGATTTCGTATCCCAACAATTTTCATTAGAAGTAGGATTGATTCGCCACCCTCAGCAAATGAGTCCCACTGGTGATTTTCTACAATTCTAGACAACATCTAGAACATTATAGAATCTTCATCAGACCTCTAGGTGCACACTGATTCAGCTCATTTCTTTCTTTTATGCACTAATTGTATACATCTAAAAATGGTCATAGTTAATCAAGCTTGTTAATTAATTAAATATGAATTATTTAATTAATCTTTTAAGGTCATCTACATATAAATAAATTAATTGTTTATTTATATCGTTCACTTTATAATTCTTCTAATTTAATTAAATAAATAAGTTTATTTAATTATTACCATCTTCCATATTCGTCTTAATTAATTAAATAGATTTTATAATTTATTTATATTAATTATCATAAGTTTGAATTTTAAATTCAAATGATATTCCTATAAATACCTTTTTCACATTTAATTAAATATATTCTTTATTCACTCCTCACATAATTAAGTATTCTAAAATATTTAATTAGAAATTTTCTTCACTTCATATTTAATTAAGTATTTTATATATTTAATTAAACGCTTTTCTATCATCTTCTCACACATAATTAGATATTAAATATTTAATTATGGAAACTTCAAAATTCATTGTCAAATGTAATTAAATAAATTTATTTATTTAATTATGAGATTTATCTTCAACTATCAACTAACTCCTCAAATGGAAATGTTCCTTCAATTTTGAATGGAAAAGATTGTGTAGGAGGAAACATCTTTCTTTATTCTCTCAACCTTCCATCTTTTTATCAACTTCCAGAATCTCTCACCATTCATCTTGAAGGCTTGATTTCAACCGTTGATCTTTGCCAACTAGATTATTTCCTCCAAAACCCTATAAATACATCCCTCTTGTGAGTTGAAAACAATCCTAGATTTTGTGAATTTACTATAGTTGCATTCTTATCAGCATTTAGCAATCTTTTCAGATTTTTTTTTTCAAGTTCATAGCATCTTATTTTCACATCATAGCTTAAATCATTTAGTAAATAGACATGCATTTTTCATAAGCTCGTTCTCCAAAGTTGTTATTCTAACAAGCTGCTGCTTACACCAATTGAGGGCTAGTACTTGCAACAAATCCTTTGAGATAGAGCACAATAAGACACTTTTGAAGGAGCTATTGTTTTAAGAGTTTGGTTTACTTTTCAATTAGTTTCCTTTGATTTAATTTCTTATTGGTGTGTTGGTTTATATTTCTTTAATTAGTCCACATAATCAAACACATACTAATTTATTCATAGCTCTTTATTTGCATATCACATTTTCTTTTCCAACATAGCATAAATCTTAAGTTTTGCATACACAATCATTCATTTAGATCACTTAATTTCTTTTCATTTAGTCTAAATAACATCTCACATTACATAATTTGAGTGAACCTAGCTAGCATTTTTGGCCTACCTCTCTCCTTTTAGGTGCAAAACCCTAGAAGAGTTAGAGTCTTGTGGTGCCAAAAATCTACAGTTCATTTTGGTGAACCCGCATTTTGAACACTTTCAATTTCTGATTTCAATTGCATCTCACATCTTCAACTTCATTTACATCAACATTCAATTAGGGTATTGTTTTATTTTTGCATCCTAGGAATTCTTAACTTGAATTAGTGAAAGAATCATTTAGAGTTCATTTTTGCATTGCATATCATTGAAAAAACTAAAGATCTGGATCTGCATCTTTCATTGGCATCTGAAAAGCATTAGAAGCACATTAATTTTTTTGAAAAACACAAAAAAATCTCATACTGGGACTCATTCGCCACCCTGGGTGAATCACTCCACCTGCACATTTTAGATTACATTTTAGGCATTTTCTGGGCATTTCCTACATTTTTGTTATCTACTGCTAGTTCTTTGTTTTAGTTTATAGAATTTCTATTATTTTAATTTAGCACTCCTAGATTACCTTGCATTTTCATTCACCCCATCTTTTGTGGTACTTGTATGAGTTTTTGGTTACCCATTGATAATACTTTAGTGAGAGGAAGTTCTAGATTCATGGCCTCCCACGATAGCACTTTCGTTGTGGACCTTGAGATCTCAAGAGATCCTACTCCTAGTATCGACAATGGTGGATTAGGCATGGATAACACCAATTTTATTTCTTCACCTTTCCATCCAATGAATGTTGACACACAAAAGAACTCCATCTCGCAAGAAAAGGTCATTAATATTCATGAGGATTTTGCACACTTACAACAAGACTTGTCCCTTGAAAACATTTCCACCATTGCCATACTAGCCATAGAAAACCTCCATCGTTTGATTAAAAGTGATGATGGTTTACAAGTTATGAAAATAATTGTTGAGATTTACAATAAGCATGCTTCTTCTAATTCCCAATCAATGAACATAGTTGCAATCCAAGGAGGACCTCACATTCTTCCCCTTGCAACCATAGCATCCATACCAACTTATGCCACTCCTCATGTTACAACAACTATGCAACAAGTTAGTCATGTTGCTCCTTTCACAATTCCTACTAGCATTCCTAGTTCTCTTGTGGCATCGCAAGTCCCCTCCACTACCTTCACCCATGTTAGTGTTCCTTTTACTTCCCCTCACATTACATACACTCCATTTTCTCTTCCACCTCAAACCACCTATCCCAATCTCATCATTACACAACTCCTTAATACTATTTCATCCATGCAACAACAAATTTCAACCATTAGCCAAGTTCAAACTGCTCCACCCACATATCATGTTCATAGTAGACCCTTATCCTTAGAAATCTTACCCACATAGATGCCACAAGGGATAGAAATGCCCAGGTTTGATAAATATGGAGGTAAAGGAGACCCTATTAACCATGTCAATGATTATACAACTTTATGCAATGATTTTGTCCTTGATGATAAACTCTTAGCTAAACTTTTTCCTAGGACCTTGAAAGATACTACATTGGAGTGGTTTTCCAACTTTCCCAATCATTCCATCTGATCATTTAATGAGCTAGTAGATGCCTTTGTAAGTCACTTCCAATTTCATATGAAACCTAAAAAACCATGCCTAACCTAATGCATTCTAGACAAAATGTCAATGAGAAAGTCACTGATTTCATTTCACGTTATCAGTCATTGTATTCTCAAGTGGATGCCAAAATTTCTGATTCACATCTGCAAAAGATGTTTGTGAAAAACTTGCACCCAAACCTTTAGGATAAGTTAACAATGAAGAAATTCCCTCCATTCATGTACTTATGCACAACCCTGTGTGAATATCATAACTCAATTTCAAGTCATGATTCAAAATCCATTTGTAACCAAGTTGAGAATCCTAGGCACAATAATCAAAACAATACACAAAAATTTTGCAAAGCAAATAGAGGCATTTTACAACTCAATCCACCTCCTCAACTGCAACCAAACCCACCTGTTCCAAGTCAATTAGAAATTGTTAAAGTAGCAGTGCCTTATACCTATGGGGACCCAAAGAAACAATTTACTCCCTTACCTGATACCCTTCATAATACAATGAACCAATTGCTCCAACAACGAATGATCAGCTTGTCTACCGTCAAACCACTTGATAACACCACACCTTTATGACCCACCTTTAAACCTAATTCTTATTTCCATGTTCATCACCAAAATGGCCATGACACTAAACAATGTAAGTGTCTCAAACACTTAGTCCAAGACCTCATTGATTTGGGTCGTTTGTCCATTGTGAGTGTTAATGATGAAGGTAATACGTTTGTTGGACCCCCTAACTAGAATTTAAAAATATTTACCAATCCCATGCCTAAATACAATATTTCATTTGTCAAGGCTAGTGAACCTTCAAAACCTCAAGTCATCAACATTGATACAAATAGTGAACAACATGATATAACTCAAAATGTTACCAAAGTTAATCCTATGGATGAACTTGTGGGTGTGAGTCATTATCCCTCATAAGGTCCCAACCAAAAAAAAAAATGATATCAAATTTTCTTCAAAATATATACTTCCAAAAATTCCTAATGGTCCTCTTTACATAGCCGATAAAATCTATGATAAGCCCACCAATGGGATACTAATAAATCCTACTTGTGGTGAAAATGTGATCACAAAAGAGTTTCTAGTATTACATGAGTTGTATCAAGATGGCTATAATAAACCAACTACATGGTGTCTACCTCCTACAATAATTTAACAACTAGGCCTTTACAGTTGTGATTCAAATATTGGACATCTAACCTAGATAGCTATTTGAATCATCATGAAGGTGCATTTACCTTGTCAACCTAGGGATGTGAACTTGAAATGGGTCAGCATAGTATGTGCACTAGGAACCCAAAGTAGCCATTTTCACTCAATAGCTAAGAAAGACACCATGTTGAAATTAAATTGATTAGAAAGGAATAACATAAATTCTAACCATCAATCAACAACCATACTAAGCTGAAATGCATAACAAAAATGAAATATGAGCAAGAAAACAAGACACTACTCTATCTACTTTGGCTATAGGAACAGTCACAAAATCAAATTCTAGTGGGTGTAGGGACAATCAGTGGAAAATTCTTAACTAATTAGGGTATGTCTAGGATCATGATGGGCCAAAAAGTGGCAATATGATGGGTATGTGGCTGACGACTTTTTTTTACCCAAAATTGATGAAAAAAAAGGGTTTTTAAAGGAAATTCTCAGCTTTCCAAAAATATAAATTATTTTTTACTTTGAATTTAATATGTAATTATTATTCATTTTCTATTCAAATTACGACTAAAGTCCTGATTGATAGACTGATTGAAAAACATCTATAGCTTTCAAATGATATCACAATTTTTGAATCCAAAACATGCGTCACATTCTATGCTTCGCATACTATAGGATTAAAAAATAAAAAATAAATTTCATGAAGTTTTGACCAATTTAAGGTGGTCAGACATATGAGCTTTTATATTTTTAAAAGTTGTAATAAAAAATTCATAATTAATTATTTACTTGAAAAAAATTTACAAAAAAGTATGCATCACATCGGGACATGAGTCCTCTACTTATCTCTAAAATCTTATAAAAAAATATTATCATTTTATTGTGGTTAGGGTGTTAGATAGACACATACTTCTTATTTTTTCCCTGAAATTTAAGTACTACTGCTTTGAAATTTCAAATTTTCACCAAATAGATTTTTTTTTTTAAAACCTAGTAGTTTAGAAACTAGATTCAATTTTCTATAGATTCTATTGTTACATATTTTTGAAATAATATAGATGACTTATTCAAAATTTTATGTCAAGTTTCCTGACTTTGATTTTTCTGATTTTTTTGCCACTTATGGGCCTATTTTTTCCATGATGATCCTGCACATACCCATTACTAAATAGAAATTAATACTAAAATAATACTAAAGTAAAGTATGGATTACTCACCAACTGGTCCCCCTTGGGTAAGTATCCTCTAAACTAATGTGAAACTTAGATGCTCAAACTCAGAACTTCATTTAATTCATTGGAATCATGAGTACAAAAGAGTAGCATAACTATATTGCTAAAAAAATTAAGAATGCAAGTACAATATTAGATCGTGCAACCCCTAGAAAAGGAGCATCAAATCCTTATTTATTCAATCAAATAAAGAGTTCAGTCAACTCCACAAACTTGGGGGACACCATTTAGGGAAAACAAAGAAATTGGGGTGGTAGTTACACATGCATGGAATCCAGTCATACATGCATATCCAACCATAGATTTAGCACTACAATAATGTGAACATTTTCTCAACATCAATAATGACCACTACAAGTTGGTTACATTTTGTTTCAATGGGGAATTTCCTATAGTTGACCTCCTTTGACCTTTGAATGATTCCCTTGCTAGACATTATGGTGCATGCCCAGCTGGCAGTGTCTTCCTTGATTTAGCATCCTCAAATTAAATTTGCATGGCAATGTTAGTACACACAATAATTGCATATCTATAACCACCTTAAGGAACATTCATTAACCACATGCAAAATTAATATAGGCAGTCCATATAACATGCCATTATCATTAAAGGCTTGTAGAAATAAGATTAAGCCCAATGTCAATAGTTTTAAGGAAATATCATAAAAATTATCAACACTTAACAAGTTCCATGATATCTTTAGAAAATAAGCCATAAATTCTACCCAAAACTAGACCATAAACTAGGCTCATCACTCCCCCCAACCTAAGATCTTGTTGGTCCTCTAGCAGGGGAAGAGTTGTTCTTCTGCTTGGTCAATGCTCTGAAATTTGCAACTAACAATTGTCCCACATTAGTATGTTTTGTGTGAATTGGGATCCCAATAGAATCCTCCCAGTCTATCCAATCTACTCCATATTTGTCTCTCTAGAACAATATCATACTTGTAGATCCTGAAGTTTGGTACAGGCCACATTAGGATGGATGGCTGAAAAGTTAGAGGAAGCCAAAATCACCCTTTTGTCCTTCCAATGTGAATATATATGTCAATTATTTTAAGATTTGCTACATAGTTTTGGATGGAATGAGGTTCAGCCTACTTGAGATCACCAGTTAAGTTGTTCCATGTTTGGGAGAGGTATCTCTTCATAGTTTCCTATTTTTCTTTTTCCTTTGCCTCATATTCACTATAGACTACTTCTATGGGTATGTTCAGGATCATCATGGAAAAAACAGGCTCTTAACTAGCAAAAAATTTAGAAAAATTGGAGTTAGGCAACTTGACATAAAAATTTGAATAAGTTATCTATATTATTTCAAAAATGTGTAAGAATAGAATCTGTAGCAAATTGAATGTAGTTTCTAAACTACAAGGTATGTTTAAAAAAAAAAATCTATTTGGTGAAAATTTGAAATTTGAATGCAGTGGTACTTAAATTTCAGGGAAAAAATAAGAAGTAGGTGTCTGACCACCCTAGCCACAATAAAATGATAATACTTTTTTATAACATTTTAGATATAAGTAGAGGACTCATGCCCCAATGTGATGCATATTTTTTTGTAATTTTTTTCCAAGTAAATAATTAATTATGAAATTTTTATAACAATTTTTTTGAAAATATAAAAAACTCGTATGTCTGACCACCTCGGTAAAAACTTCATGAAATTCATTTTTTCTTTTTTAAATCCTATAGTATGGAAAGCATAGAATGTGATGCCTGTTTTGGATTCAAAAAATGTGATACCATGTGAAAGCTATAGATGTTTTTCAATAAACCTATCAATCAGGACTTTAGTCATAGTTTGAATAGAAAATGAATAATAATTACTTATTAAATTCAAAGTAAAGCATAATTTATATTGATGGAAAGTTGAGAATATCCTTTAAAAACCTTTCCATTTTATCAATTTTGGGTAAAAAAATAGTCATCAGCCACATAACCATCATATTGCCACTTTTCGGCCCATCATGATCCTACACATACCCCTATCCAAGGCGTAATCCTATTACCATAGCTAGGTCATAAAATAATTCTATGTCATTCCCTGAAAATATCCCTACGATTCTTTGATTCGGCCCTAATAGGTAGGGGGATGTTGGATTCCATATTCTTATAAGCGCCATATTGTTGTCCGCAACTAATCTCATTTTGTACCCAAGACATAAATTCCCTTAATTAGACATCCCCAACATAAAATAGTGGATTCCAATCATGGTCTTGAGTTACAACATAATTATGCAAATAAAACTCATAACAAATTCTTCGTTTTAAGGGAAGCAATCTAATAAGAATTGAAAAATTCAATAGGGGTCTCAATAGAAGGGCTCAAGCCTGAAACAATTTTGGACAGCTTAAAAGAAAGATATTTCTCCTTCATCTACAAAGCATAGACCCTTGGAGGGGCCCTGCACTCTAAAATTTGTGGTACCAATGCTGCCATATCATCCACCTTCTTCTTCAAGGTGGCAATTTTTGCATTTTTATCTTCAATTTCCTCATCTTTCTTTTGAATTTCCTTCTTGAATCTGCATTTTTACTCCTTCCATTCCTCTTATCTTCTTTGCATCTCTTTCCATATATGCATGGAAACCTTGTGCATTGAAAAATCAGGGAGGCTATGTATTCCTACCAGCATCTTTTCTTGCAGTAGTGCTAACTACAAGGATTTAGGTTCTCCCATCAATTCTAGTTGTAGGGGTACTAATTATTTTCCGAATTCGGGCTATTGCTGCAGGGACTCCTAATCTTGTTCTAGATTTTTTTGCAAAATTCTATTGTTGTAGGACCTCTTGTTATAGGACCTCTTGTAGTAGGACCTCTTGTTGTAGGACCTCTAGCTGTAGGAAATCTTGGTTTTCCTCATACTCTTGACTTTTGACTTGTTCTGCAATATTGGCAAGATCAGACAATGTTATGTCTCCTACTGTCTTGAATATATCTTCTTCCTCGACATTATCCTACCCCATTGGAGCTCCTATGTACCCTTTCGATACTTCTCTAGACTTAGGGATTTCCTACAGAGGGATACCAAAGGTTGGCCTAGTTGGTCTTGCTTTCCTAGGAGGGCTCTCGTGTTTTTCTTTGGTTGCAAGATGAATAGTGTCAGCTTTTCTCTTCTTAGAGCTTGGAGCCTCTTTTTCTACTGGTTGCCTTTTGGCATTTCCTTTTCTCATTTCTACTTCTCTCTTTTGTGCCCTAGTCTTCAATAGAATGCCTACTGGAACATCATCATTAGAGTTAGGCGAAGAACTTTATTTGTCTAAGTGTTTTGTCTCAAAAGAGCTCTTTTTTGTGGTTTCTTCTACTGAAGAAGGGTTTAAAATAGGGCTTGTGCTAGAGGTTGAAGCACTAAGAGTGTCTTCAGCCATGCTAAATCTTTTGCTAGACCTAAGAGGTTGAGGAAAAACCCTAGGTTGCAAATGCTCAAGTCTAATTTGATAAATTTTTATGAATTCTTCCCAGGTCATTCTAGATACATCATGCAAAGAATTCTCATATAGAAATTTAATCAGAAAATGGTGAGAAACAAAAATTTTCCTACCTTTCTAAGTCTCAGCTTCCATGATTGAAAGAAGATTGTATAACACACTCAACACACTCATCATCATTCTATGTCTCATGTGATTCAAAATATTGAAATGCATGGAATGCAAATTCAACTAGCGACCTTCATAGGTGATGTATTTTATGACATAAAAAACTATCTACTTCCATTGTTTTGGTAGAGATATTATCTTTGCACTGTCATGCTTATCTATGCTCAATGGAGGGTCATTTAGCTCTGTTATTTGGCTCTAGTTGATTTGGAATCTCTAGAAGCAAGGTAATTTTCACCAATAGTAGGTAACCCTATAACTTCTGCAATTCTTTCTTTAGTTTCTATGACCTCCAGCCCTTTTACCATGGCCTTCCCTTTAGACAATGTCTAGGTGAATTCTAGTGTAATGTCTTCATCAAAATCATCTAGATTCAAGAAGTAGTATATTCACCTACAATTTCTAAATTCAACTAAGCATTGTGCATCCTATAGTAATACATCATGCACTGTGGGTTCATTTCAAATTAACCCACCTCCCATTGCCTCCAATCAAACAAAAACTCTACGATTTCCTTCCTACAATTCCATCTTAAAATCAAATTCACCTTCCTACAACACTTGCTAACTTTCCAATATTGACTAAATTGTCCTTCCTGCAATTCCATCTAAAAATAAAATTCACCTTCCTGCAACACTTGCTAACTTTCCAATGTTGACTGAGTTTTCCTTTTCTAACTTACCCTTTTGTTTTCAAGGTGGAAAGAGTAATAAGGGAAATATATGATGGAGATAAATGGTAGTGGAAGTTGGTGTCACTTCACACAAGTGAGTCATCCTCTCACTCAGATTTCAAATTAGCTCAATTTAAATTTTGTTGATGTAGACTATTTTGTTGACATAGACCAACATGGAATGACATGTGGGAAAAATATTCACATCTTTTTCCTTCCCCCCAACCTAAATTTTGGAATGTGTCCACACATGCAGAATAATGATTTGAAAGGGTAGGGAATATTGGCATGCTATGGTCAGCATCCATACTAATGTACAATAATTAAATGAATGCACTTAAAGACAATTAAGATATAGAAATTAATGCACACATACTTGAATGAGGTGGGATGAGGTGGAGTGAAGTGATGGGAGAGAGAGAAAAGTGGAAATGGATGGGTGGATGGGCAGTTGTGTGAAGAAATGGATTCCCATAGAAGTGAAATTCTTTATTATGGAAAGTACATACCTCAATTAGCTAGGATGGATGCTGGGTCCACTTCCTTCAGTTGTAGGAATCTCGAATGCTACATGTTGAATGAATTGTTGTAAGAACTCCTCCTTTGAAGTTGGCTTGTGATATAATTTGAGGCGATGACCAATTACAAGCAACTTAAATCTGGATGAGTCAATAGTAATGAGCTATACAACACCATTAGGGAATACTTCAACAACCCCATATGGTCCTAGCCACCTTGTCTACAATTTTCTTGTGTTGTCCTGATATCTCAAGTCATAGAGTAGAGCCAAATCTCCTAGTTTGAATTTCTTGTCCTTGATGAATTTGTCATTCCACTTGATTCTCTAATTTTGCACCACCTCTGTGTGTTGCAGGACTACTCTTCTTATCTCATCCAAATAATTTAGCTACATGACTCTTTCTCTATATGCCTCAAAAATATCCATCCCCAAATCTACTACAATCCAACGAATCTTGTGTTCAAATTCAATGGGCATCATGGTTGTCTTTACATACAATAACTCAAATGGAGTGAAGCTTGTAGTTGTTTTCCAAGTAGTTCTGTAGGCCCAAATTTTTTTTGGTAATCTATTTGTCCAATCCTTTGTATGGGTAGCTACTATTTTGGTCAGAATAGCTTCAATTTCTCTATTGGTTACCTCAACTTGTCCATTAGCTTGGGGGTGATAAGGATTAGAATTTTTGTGCCTTATGCTGTACTCATTGACTAGTGTTGTAACAAGGGTTGATGTGAATTGAGCCCCTTGATTAGTCACTATCTCTCATGGAACTTCATACCTTGTGAAAGTCTCCTCATAAAGAAAATTTGCAACCTTATTATCTCTTGCATGCTTCATGGCCTTAACTTCTACCTAGTTAGTTACATAATCAGTGCATACCAGGATATAAGACTTACCATTTGATGGAGGGTCAATGGGTCCTATAAAATCAAATCCCCACTTGTCAAAGGGAGTGATTACTACGTAAGGGAAATGTGGAATCTCATTAGATCTAGTTGGTCTACCCATTCTTTGACATCTATCACATTTTTTGGTATACCTTCCTGCATCCTTATGGAGTGTTGGCTAGTAATATCCTATGTTCAAAATCTTCATTATTGTCCTCTTGGCTAAAAAATGTCCTCCTCATGGTTCATTGTGGCATGCATACAAAATGTCATATGTCTTATCTTCTCTCACACATCTCCTCATGACATGGTCTAGTCCTGTATAAAACAAACATCTGTAAATCCATGAGAAAGGAAAATATTTTTCAATGAGTTCCCTTCTCTCTTTTGGAGAGAAGTGAGGAGGAACTCTACTTGTGACCAGATAGTTAACTATGTTAGCATACCAAGGTGTTTGTAAACTAATAGAGAATAGACGCTCATCAGTTAAAGAGTCATCTATGGCTTTATTATTCACTGATGTAGTCAGCCTTAAAAGAAAATCTACTACAATATTGGCCCTCCTTGGCTTATCCATAATGGTTATTTCAAACTCTTACATCAACAACAACCATTTTTCTAGCCTACCAGAGATCAGAGGTTTATTCATGAGATACCTAATGGCTACATGATCAGTGTGCACAAATATTTGGTAACCTATTATGTAATGCCTGAATTTGTTTAGGGCATAGATTACTGCCAACATTTCTTTCTTTATCATTGTATAGTTGAATTCAACTCCTTGCAAATTTTTGCTAACAAAATAAATGAAATTTTCAATAGCTCCTTCTTTCTATCCTAAGACTGCTCCTATCACATAATCTGATGCATCTGTATGAATGTGGAAATGAAGCTCCCAATTAGGTCCTTTGAGTATAGGAGCATGAGTCAAGGCTACCTTCAAATCATAAAATTCTTTGTTACAATCTTCATTCCACTAGAACTCAACATTTTTAGTTAGAAGAGTATACAACGTGGTTGCTATATTTCTAAAATCCTTGATGAAATGCCTATAATAGCTTGCATGGCCCAAGAAACTCCTAATGTCCTTATGTTTTGTAGGTGTAGGAAGATTTGTGATCACCTCAATCTTTGCAAGATCTACTTGAATTCCTTTGTGAGAGATGTAGTGGCTGAGAACTACATCTTCCTGCATCATCATGAAGCACTTTTCACTATATAAAGAGAGATTGTGATCTTCACATCTCTATAGGACTATCCTATGGTTCTCTAGTGCTTCATTGAAATCATCACCATAGGTGGTGAAATCATCCATATAAATTTCCATGCAATCATGAGAAATGTCTGAAAATATGCTAGTGACTGCCCTCTAAAAAGTTTCAGGAGCATTGCATAAGCCAAATGGGAGTACTGAGTAGGCATAGGCCCCCCATAGAAAAATAAAGGTGGTATTCTCCTGGTCCTCTAGTGCAATGTGGATCTAGTTGTAGCCACTAAATCCATCTAGAAAATAAAAGTATTGATTTCTTGCAAGTGTGCCCAAAACTTGGTTTATGAAAGGCAAGGGAAAATGGTCCCTTTTTGTGGCAGCATTAAGTTCCCTATATTAAAAAAACTCACCATTTCCCTCCTTTTTTGGGCACAATCACTAATGGAGACACCCACTAGCTATCCGAAATGGGTTACATAAATCCAACATCTAGCAATTTATGTAGCTCCCCTTTTACAATTTCTATGTAGGGTTATTTCTTCTTTATGGCTTCCTTGCTAGGGTGCAATCATCTCTGATGTAAATTATGTGTGTACAAATTTCAGGTTCCAATCCCTTCTATATACATCTAAAAATGGTCACATCACAATAGTCTAGTAATTAATTAAATATTTTTAATATTTAATTAAATATCTGAATTCAATCTACGTATAAATAAATCTAAATAATTTATTTATATTGTTCATTCTTTCATTTCGATTAAATAAATAAGTTTATTTATTCACTTTTCTTATCCATTTCTTAATTAATTAAATAAACATTATGATTTATTTATATTAATTATCACTTAATCTTGGCTTGAATATTTTATTCAAATAAAGATTAAATATTATGCTCTTCTAAAATTCCTCTAAATTCATAATTAAATATTCCAAATATTTAATTAATTCCTCTAAATCCATTCACAATTTTGATTAATTATTTTAAAGTCTATTCGCAATTAAATATTTTAAATATTTAATTAAGTTTTTTATAGTCCTAAAATCAAAAATAAAACTCACATGAAATTAAATAAATCTATTTATTTAATTTGGATTATCTTCAACAACCGTGAAACAAACTTCCAAAACAGAAAATTAATTTCTCTGTTCCTGTGCAAGATTGTTCCCATGGGTTGAAGATAAACCTCCATTCTTCTCTCCAACCTCCCAACATCTTCCATCTTCCTCTCAATCTCTCCATCTCTCACCATTCAAATTTACCATACAATCTCACGGCCATTGATCTTTGCCAGCTAGGTTCTTGCCTGCAAAAATCTATAAAAAAGACTATCGGGTCTCTAAAAAAGATAGAATCTTTCATACAGGAAAACTATAGTAAATTTTCAATAGCATAGCCTTTTAGCATCCATAGCATTTAGAATCATAGCATAGCATAGCCCAACATATCAGCATTCCATATCATGGCCTATCATCCTCATAGCTTAGTTTTAGAAGCATCCATAATCCACAGCCCCTGTGCATAATTTGCAGCCCCTGTACATATCCATATCAACATTTCACTCCACCAGCATATAGGATAGAGAAGTAATCTCCCTTTGCATACTCATTCTGCAGGTTGCCATTCTAAGAAGCTTTGCTTATACAATCTGAGAGCAGCCGCTTCAAGCAAATCCCTAGAGATAGAGGACAATGGAACAGTTTTGAAGAAGCTCTGTTTGTTTTCTTTGAATTCAATTTATATTGCTTTCTTAAGTTTAATGTTGCATTGGAGTGTTTTATTTTGATACTAACATTTCAGACACACATTTTTGGCACCCACCGTGGTGCCCCAATTTTAACATCTTTTTACAGATTTTTCTGATAGGTTACAGCTAAAACAGCGTATTAGCGTAATAAACATGTTTTAGTGCAAGTCACACCCAGTTTAGTGCTCTTTAACTCTATTATAGCACCCTTCAAGGATTTCATAGCGCCCATCAGTGGTTTCATAGCGCCCATCAGTGGTTTTATAGTGCCCTTTAGGGATTTCATAGTGCCCATCAATGGTTTCATAGTGCCCATCAGTGGTTTAATAGCGCCCATCAGTGGTTTTATAGCACCCGTCAGTGGTTTCATAGTGCCCATTAGGAATTCCATAGCGCCCTTGACTGATCCTACAACACTCTTGATGTCTATTTTAGTGCATTTTTTTTATTTTCAGCATAGATTTTTAAAGTCTGCAAATTGTAATATGTAATTTTAAGTAAGATTTGACTGGATCCGATGTGACCGCGGCTAGTAAGAGCTCTAAAAAGAAAAAAACCAATCCTAGGATAGTCACTTAATAAGAATGAATCAATCCTAGGATAGTCACTTCATTTTCTATTTTGGACTAAAAAGAACTCCATGTCTTTGTGAAGCAATATCTTCACCTAGCATAGAAAATTGTTTACTTGGGCTTAAAATTGAACTCTTGCTTGCTTTGATTAAAAGGTGATAGGCCTATGCTCTCCCCTTAACTGGGTGATCAAAATGCCAGAATCATCTATTCTATTTCATGCAATTTTAAGCTTTGTTAAAACCTTTTAGAAGGCCTACTGTAGTGGGAAAAAATACTCACCCTACAGGAATGACCTAAGTGGGAAAAACTAAAGCCAATTTTTCCAACCCACTTTAATCAAATGTAGATGGTTGATGAAAATCCCATTTGACGGTAGTGTGCATTGATAACCATCCCAAAGTATTTTTCTAAAGGTTGGGAGGTCTCTCGAGGGAGTATATCATTTGTCGTACTGAATGAAAACCCTTACTATGAACTTAGTGTAGTATCTAACCAAAGTTAGTTTTTGAACACCATAATAATATAGTGCAGGGGAGGGAAGAATCTACCCCCAAGATACTCACCATATAACTTCCAAGGGCCATTTGCGCAGGGGATCTAGTATCCACTTCCATCACTCTGAGTACGTGCCTGGAAAAGACAAAAACATAGGCACCCCTTTGGGGGTGACACGGCTGTGTGAGTCGACGAAGTTTTAAGATGTGGGTTGTTGATTACTATTGTGACCTACTTGAGTACTAAGAGTGAGTTTGCTTGAACTATCTATCATGTGTAAAACTTGTGAAAACAATTTTTGAAAAACATTTTGGTCATACACTTAATGTTTAAAAACAACTATTCTACAACTTGCTTGATGTGTCTTCAAAACATTAATTCAGTAAAGATCATCCAAAACTCACAATTAAATTGATTACCTTCATGTTAAGAGATTGGAAATCCACAACCTTTGTTAAGAAATCCATTTTCAAACAATTTTTTTATTATTGATTCAACTTCCCCAATAGGATTATGATATCCTTTCATCTTGGAAGCCACAATCAAGAGTTAGAAACATCATTTGATCATATCATAATATTTTCATCTTATCAGATCAAGACATCATCATTTTTGCACTTATAAAACTGTTATCTAAGTCTAGAAGAATATTTCAAAGCATATGCCTGTTGTCCACTTTACAACATGGGTGATAGAGAAGAAAATCCTTTTCATAGGTTTCATACTGGGAATAGTTCAAATGATGAAATAACTGATGAAATGATTCAAGAAGTTGAATAGGATCCATAGTTTCACATAATTTTGGACAAGATCTTAGAGTGAGATAAAAAAGGCTACTTTATTTTTTTAGCAAACCAAGGTGCCAAATTGCCCTCTAACTACAATATGGAGAAAATTAAGGAAGATCCTGAAAAGACTAAAACTCCATTAAATGATCTTAGTAGTTTTCCCCAACAAATAAGAGCACTCCAAAGGAAAATCAAGGAAATACAAGGGGGCACAACTATGAAGTCCTTTGACAGAAATATGCATGTAATCTCTTCTCCTCCAAAAGCAACATCATCCAAATTCAATGTTTTTGAATTTTTGCAAAGGTAAAATGAGAAGCCTAAATCTAAGCCATCAAATAAAATTGACCAATCCTGTCATGTCATGCATTTATCTTCATCCCCCATAATTCAAAATGAACCTCATGATTCTTTCACTCAAGATAACGATTCCATTCAATCACCTTCTTCTATCATATCATTTACATCAAACAATTCATTTAAATCTACACATCTCGATCAAAACATTCTACAAACCCTTCCTATCTTTGATCAAGATCCCATCTCTCAAGAACCATATGATGATCCCCTCCTTTCATTATTCACCCATGATAATCTTCTTCCATCTCAAGAACAAAATGTTCTTCCAAGTTCTCCTTCCACATCATCTAATCAATCCATACCATCCCATGATTCTATTGCATCACAAGAGCATGATAGCTCTTTCATCCTATCTAATGATGTCTTACCAATTTATGATCAAGATATTATTTCTACAAAATTTCACAATTCCCTTCCTCATCAAGATCAATATATGCTTCCATTGAAGGATACCCTTTCATCCCATGAAGATGATTATCCTTATCATGATCAAGATATGCCTTTCATACCACTTCATAATCCTTTTCCAAGTCAAGATCAAAACACCCCATCATCCCCATCTCAAGAACCTATCACACCTATTCAAGTTATCCATGAACCCCACACCTATAAATTGGGATCCTCCACCTTTATCCATTCTGGTTTACTTCCAACACCTATCCTCTCATCCATATCATATCCTCCTCAAAATGGGCATGCATCTTGTTTCAAAAACAATACATATCCCATTGGTAAATGAATGTGTCAAAGTATGAATTACAAAGGAAAAGGTTTAGGCCTTCATGAGAAAGTTATCCTAGAACCCCTTTCTGTCCAAGCACATCCATATTCTCATGGCCTTGGTTATACACCTCTTGCTCAACCTAGGTATCCCTGTCCATCAAACTCTCCATCCATCCTAGGTCCTAATCCTAGTCCATCAAAATCTCCATATATCCTAGGTCCTTATCCTAGTTCATCAAACCTTCCATCTATCCTTGGTCCTTATCATCCCAACTCTAGCTCATCAACCCTTCCATCCATATTAGGGTCCCACATTTCTCCATCTCCTATTCTTCAAGAACAACAAAGGCACACATCCTTGATCCACTTTAAAAATTATTCCTTCATTAACTCATCCATCATACCTCCATATCGTTCATCTCAATACACTCCTTCCACTGCTCTTGGAAGCAATTTGGGTGCCAAATGTCAAAAGCTTCAATATAAAACTCCACATGTATCAAAGGATCAACATGTCTCCTCGAAGAGTCATGCAAAAATAAAAGAAAATTTGATTCAAAATCAAAGGGAAACTCTAAAAGTCCACAAAGGCCCATCAAAGAAAAAAGGCAATTTTCAAAGACCACAAAGGTCCATAAATCAAAAAGAAAAATGTCAAAGGCCACAAAGGTCCACAAATCAAAACTCAAAATCAAAGTCATGTGGATTCCTAAAAGTCTCATAAAAGCAATAAAATCTAAATTGGCATCCAAATTTGCTAATCCAAAAGCTTCCTCCAATTTTCCATCTAATGACCTATCACCTTCCAAATCCATTTTTCCTCCATCACTTCATTGCCCTTCAAGGTGTGTGCCAATGTTGATCTTTCCAACCTTTCCATCTATCCATCAACAGGCCTTCCAACCTCCTATCCATTATCCAATATTCATCCCCCATCATTCTCCTTTAATCCAAACTTTTTCATAAGTCCTTAGATTCTTCCATCATATCATTAATCTGCCAACATTTAGGATTCTAATTCCCATTGCCATGGTTTATTAGAGGGATATTTGGTTGTGAAACTTGATTCTTAAGTCCTTCCTCCATCTCCCTATCATCCATATCCTATTTTCCATATTCCTTTTGCACTCTACACTTAGGGGCAAGTTTCATCCATCTTATCATTCATGGTCATTATCCTTTCTATGCCCATTCCTTACATTTCCACCTTTGATCTTGACAAGGTTCAAGATCTTCTTGAACATCATATATCTTATCCATATCTTTCATACCATATCTTTCATCTATTCATTTCTATCATCTATACATATCTATCACATCCATATCATGCAATGGGAATCCATGTGTTTCATCATGGCTTAATGAAATTTGTACATATCCATAATATTCAGGTTTTGTTTACACTGGGGGCAAAAACATAGACTACACAAGAGAGGGGCAACACATTTTTGGAATATCACAAATGGACAAATGACAGTTTGCAAAGCACATCTATTGATGCATCAAATCAACCACAACATCAAAATGATCACTCAATGACAATGAAATCAAACAACATGGTCAAAACAACATTAATCAAAATATAAACAACAATGCTCATAACCAAGTTGGATGATCTTAATCTGAATAATGTTTGAAATACTTTAAGAAAATTTTTGAATTGTTGTTTGATTTTCTATCATATCTCTGGAGCAATTCAATGATGTATTGAACTAGAAAAGCAAGGAAGGAGTATGATTTTTCTTTTTCTGTTGTTTGCGAGGAAATCATTAGTACTATGCAAATTGGTCGTGAGACATGCTCTACTAAGTATCATTGATGACATTTAGAATTTGCATGGGAAATGGGTTAACTCTTGTCTGTTTATGCAAGCGATACTCAGGTCATCTCGGTTCAATTATACCTAGATGCTTGTATTATCTTGCTATATTAAAAATCATGAAAGTAATACTTAGGTCATCACTGGTGCTAACATACCCTTTGATGCTTGTATTAACTTTCAACATTTCAATGGTCTATGATGACACAAAAAACACAAACAAGCTCTAAGAATGGCAATATTGTATGGATACCCTGCATGGTTAGTATAGATTACATTCATTCTAGAATCTGCATTTTCCATTTATAGATTTTTCCAAAAGTTGGAAAAGTATCAAAGTTTCATATCTTTCCAAGTAAAGAGGTCAGTCTGCATGCCTCGATCACATCTCTATCTGCCTGTACAAGCTATGGAATCAATCTCCATGTCTTTGGGAATTGCTCCTGTAACTGTAAGACACTCAATCTGTCCTATTGAATAGGAAGAATCATCAAGTCAAAGCAACATCAATAACGAATCAATCAAATTTATCAATAGCCTATTTGTTTTTCATTTTCATGAAAGCAAATTTATCAACATCCTGTTTATTTTTAACAACTTTAGAAGCAAACTTATCAACCTATTTGTTTTTCATTTTCATGAAAGAAAATTTATCAAGATCCTGTTTGTTTTTAACAACCTTAGAAGCAAACTTATCAACAAACTATTTGTTTTTCATCATCATGAAAGAAAATTTATCAAAATCATGTTTGTTTTTAACAACCTTAGAAGCAAACTTATCAAACAACCTATTTCTTTTTCATCATCATGAAAAGCGAATTTATCAAAATCATGTTTGCTTTTAACAACTTTAGAAGCAAACTTATCAACAAACTATTTGTTTTTCATTTTTATGAAAATAAATTTATCAAAATCCTATTTGTTTTTAACAACCTTTGAAGCAAACTTATCAAACAACTATTTGTTTTTCATTAACTTGAAAGGAAATTTATCAACTACTATTTGTTTTCCAACAACCTTGGGAACAAATTTATCATACAAACATCATCAAATTAGGGCATTGCAAAACACAAACAATCAATACAAAGTCATGCATTTTATCACATTTTATCATTGCAGGGCCAATTTAGGTCATCAATTTTTCATCTCACATATTTTCATATGAATTTCTTCACATCATCATTTTCGAATGATGAATCGACATCTTAAAATTCCAAAATAAAAAACTCTAAAAAAAATTCAAAAAAATTCAAAAAAATCAAAATCTTATCGATTCATCGTCCATGGGGGCATATACCTATCAACATTTGACAATCAGCATCTGGGGAAAATTTCAAAATTCTTTGAACTAATGTGTAAAACACATCACTTCAAAGAGGGGCAAAATGTATACATCTAAAAATGGTCACATCACAATAGTCTAGTAATTAATTAAATATTTTTAATATTTAATTAAATCTCTGAATTCAATCTATGTATAAATAAATCTAAATAATTTATTTATATTGTTCATTCTTTCATTTTGATTAAATAAATAAGTTTATTTAATCACTTTTCTTATCCATTTCTTAATTAATTAAATAAACATTACGATTTATTTATATTAATTATCACTTTATCTTGGCTTGAATATTTTATTCAAATAAAGATTAAATAATTTTCTCTTCTAAAATTCCTCTAAATTCATAATTAAATATTCCAAATATTTAATTAATTCCTCTAAATCCATTCACAATTTTGATTAATTCTTCTAAAGTCTATTCGTAATTAAATGTTTTAAATATTTAATTATGTCTTCTATAGTCCTAAAATCAAAAATCAAACTCACATGAAATTAAATAAATCTATTTATTTAATTTGGATTATCTTCCACAACCGTGAATCAAACGTCCAAAACAGAAAATTAATTTCTCTATTCCTATGCAAGATTGTTCCCATGGGTTGAAGATAGACCTCCATTCTTCTCTCCAACCTCCCAACATCTTCCATATTCCTCTCAACCTCTCCATATCTCACCATTCAAATTTACCAGACAATCTCACAACCATTGATCTTTGCCATCCAGGCTCTTGCCTACAAAAATCTATAAAAAGGATTGTCGGGTCTCTAAAAAGAATAAAAGCTTTCATACAAGAAAACTATAGTAAATTTGAAATAGCACAACCTTTTAGCATCCATAGCCTTTAGAATCATAGCATATCATAGCCCAACATATTAGCATCCATATCATGGCCTATCATCCTCATAGCTTAGTTTCAGACGCATCCATAATCCACAACCCCTGTACATAATTTGCAGCCCCTGTACATATCCATATCAGCATTTCACTCCACCAGCATATAGGATAGAGAAGTAATCTCCCTTTGCATACTCGTTCTGTAGGTTGCCATTCTAAGAAGCTTTGCTTATACAATCTGAGAGCAGCAGCTTCAAGCAAATCCATAGAGATAGAGGACAATGGAACAGTTATGAAGAAGCTCTGTTTCTTTTCTTTGAATTCAATTTATCTTTCTTTCTTTGGTTTAATGTTGCATTGGTGTGTTTTATTTTGAGACTAACATTTCACACACACACCTTCATATCATGATAATTTCAAAAAAATGCATGTTGGTGGGTCCTCAATAATTTGGTAAATAACAATTGTTGTTGTTGACTCAGTTTGTTGTAAGCATTCAACTATCTTCCCTTTGACACCTACACATGTGTATTCAACTCTATCATGGATGCTTCATTAATGCATGGTGCATTTAGTTCATATGGAAAAAATATATGTGTCATACATGTTGTAGGAATTCTTTCTATAGGAAGAGTGGTTGTAGAATGAATGTCTGTAGGAACAGTGGCTATAGGAAGAGTAGGAAGAAGTGTCTTGATTAGAACAGTAGAATGGGAGGATGATGCTTATTCTACTTCAAAATGATTCTCAATGATGTTAGCGAATACTTCATCCTTGTCTTGAAGCTTCATGAAGGAGCTTCTGCCTAATATCATAAGCTATAAAATAGAATTAACTTCCTTGGCCTCTTCACTAACATGTGGCCATATAGGATCATCCTCATCATGAGATGGTGAGAAGGAGGATAAAGAACAAAAATTTTAGTTCTCTTCCCATCTAAAATGGTCATGTCACATGACCGACATCCAATATATGCACCTGTAGTTGCTAACCATGGTCTTCTAAGAATAATGGGATACCTACCTAGTGTAGCTTTAGGAGAAAGAATCATGAAGCCTATTGGGTACTCCCAAGAGTCTAGAATCACCACAAGATCCTCCACTATACCATCAGGTTTAATATTAGAACTATGAACAGGCTACAAGACAGTAGGAGTAGATCTCATTCTTGCAAAATTTAGTTGTTGTAGGATGTCCTTGGTCATTACATTTATTGTTGTCCCTAAATCAATCATAACATTCTTTATTTGAATCTCATTTATAACAATTTCTACCATAGGACTACTAGGGTCATTGTACTTAGGGATAGTCACCTTTTTCAAGCATGATGTCAGCTAGCTGTCCCACCACATGAACTATAGTAGGGTCTTTCTTCTTCCTGCCTGGCTTCTTGAGGCCTACTTCCTTGATTTCCTTGTAATACATTAGGACATCCTTTATGGCCTCAAATAGAGGGATCTAGACACATATGTGCTTCAGTTGATCCAGGATGTCAAAATTTGTATCCTTTTTTTCTTCCTTCTTCTTGGAAACTTCCAATATCTGAGGAAATGGTGGTTCTTGTTCAGTCTGCTTGACTAGGATTGGTTCAGGATTTTTAGATGCAATTGGCTGAATGGTATCATTCAAAGGTTCCTCTTCCATAGGAAGATTAGTGATAATGGGATTGGAAAGGGTTGGTAGATTAGTTTTTGAATGCAAGTGGATGTCACTTAAACTCACAACATATGTAGGTAATTGATTTGAATCAACAGAGTATACAAGCTATTGTTGTGGTTTTTTATTTGGATTGCATGTGGATTGAGCTAGTTGTTGAGTAGGTTTGGGTGCATTTGAGCTTGAATTAGTAGGTGGAGGCATTATAATAGGTTTGTGGGGTTCAGAAGGTAGGTACATGTAACTGGTTGTCTGGGTAGGCCATTGTTGTCCTTCCCTCCATTGATTTGTTTGCTACCAAATTCCTGGAGGTGGTTTCCAATGCCCTTGAAATTGCTACCAATTCCCTTGAGGTTGCTAACACTGGGGTGGAGAGTTTTGATGAATGGGCCATGCATTTGGAGGGTTGCTCCAAGGATGTGGTTGATAGCCGCGGTAGTTGGATGGTTATGGGAGTTTCTATTGGTTGCCAGATGAATAGAAATTAAAATATGGACTAGCATAAGAGTGTGGATCTGGTGGCATAGCTTGTCTTGGAGCCCAAGGCCTCCTTTGTGCCAAATAGTAGACTTTATTTTTTTCAATCTAGATTGGCTTGAACTCAACTTGAATCTACTTGCCTTCAATATTAGCTACCATATTGCATCTAGAATAGTTCTTCTTTTGTCTATAATGGGGGAAATACTCTACCAACATTGCCTATGCCTCCTCTTACTTCTTCTTGGTCTGAAGTATACTAGCTGAGTAGCTAGATTTTTTATAATGTCTTTTTTGAAATCTACCAGCAAATGAGTAATCTCCATTCTTGAAACTCCACCAATAGATGACTTACCCATCGAAGATTGGTAAGCTCTCCCTTTCTTTCAAGCTTCCCTAGACTAGTTCTAGCATATTTTCCTGATTTATTCCCAAGGAACTTTGGAGATATCTCCTCTTCCCATCAAATCCAAGGCATCAATGTAGTTGTAATTGATTCCTCTCAAGAAAATCAACTTTTGTTAGTCTTCATTAAGTGTATGGTGTGGATATTTTTGTAGGAAAAATATAAACCTTGTAATATAATCCTCCAGGCTTTCATCTTCTTTTTGTTGCATCTTGAAAATTTCACCTCGTTGCATGTCACTTCCCTTGCAATACTCCTTGTATTTCTCAAGGAATTTTGTCTTCATGTCTTGCCAAGTTTCCACAGTATCTCTTCCTAGGCTCATGAACCATCTTAATGTAGCTTCTTTCAGAGTGGTAGAAAATAGCTTAGTGCAAAGTATGTCAAAATCAAACAAAAAGGTATTAAGATCTTCTATGACATGTCCATAAAACTTGGGGAGTGTTGAAGCAGGGATATTTTTGATGTTGTCAACTTCATTATGATGGGAAATGGGGAAAGGAAAATTTGGTTGGTTAGGTCTATTTCTATTTGCATCACCCATTCCTACTTGATGTATTTCCAAAGAAAAGGGGTTCTCAAACTAATTTTGGTCCTCAGAGGAGACTTCAAAGCTAGTCAGATCATGGAATGCATTAGCAAAGGGGTGTGGATCTTCTTCTTTTTCTCTTGGTAGGTTCTGATATTCACTAGCTAGAATGGATTAGGATTGTTATGAAGGAATCTCCCATAAGCATCCCTTCTCCTTCCTCTATGCATGTGGTATCAACTCACTATCAACCAACTCACACAAAGAATTGGAAAAGAATAAGGGGGGTCATTACTTCCAAAATGAGGGGTATACCAAGAAAAACTTCCAAAAATACTACAACAAGAAAACTAGCAATGACTCCTAAGAGATTCCTAGTTTGACACCATCCCCAATAATGGCACAAAAAATTTCTACCTCCTATAATGATTTAACTAGGCCTTTACAACCATGATTTAGAGAGTAGACATTTATCCTGAATAACTATTCAATCATGATGAAGGTTCATTTAACTTGTCAACCCAGGAACGTGAACTTGAAATGGGTTAGAACACTATGTGCACTAGGAACCCAAAGTATCAAATTTCACTCTACAACTAAGAAAGAAACAATGTTTCAAGTAAATTGCTTAGAAAGGAATAACATAAATGCTAACCATCAATCAACAACCATACTAAGCTAAAATTCATAACAAAAATGAAAATATGAGGAAACAAATAGGACACTACTTTGTCTGCTTTGGCTATAGGAATAGTCACAAAATAGAATTCTAGTGGTTGCAGGAACAATTAGTGCCAAATTCTTAACTAATTACTAAACATAAACTAATATTAAACTAATACTAAACTAAAGGATGGATTACTCACCAATCGGGCCCCCTCAGGTAAGTATCCTCTAAACTAATGCAAAACTCAGATGCTCAAACTCAAAACTTCATTTTATTCACTACAATCACAAGTAAAAAAGAGTAGCATAACTATATTGCTGAAAAACTTTAAGAATGCAAGTAAAATATTAGATTGTGCAACCCCTAGACAAGGAGCATCAGATCCTTATTTACACTATCAACTAAAAAGGGAAGTCATCTCCACAAACTGGGAGGATGTCGTTTAGGGAAAATAGAGAAACTGGGGTGATGGTTATGCATGCATGGAATCTACTTAGACATGCATCTCCAACTATAGATTTAGCACTGTAGTAATGCACATATTTTCTCAACATCAATAATGACCATGACAAGATGGTTACATTTTATTTGCATGGGGAATATCTTGTTGTCAACCTCCTTTGACTTTTGAATGATTCTCTTGTTGGACATTATGATGCATTCCCAATTGGTAGTGTCTTCCTCGATTTAGCATCCTCAAATTAAATCTACATGGCAATGTTAGTACACACAATTATTGCATATATTTACCCACCTTAAGGAACATTCATTAACCACATGCAAAATTAATATAGATAGTCCATATAACTTACCATTATCATTAAAGGTTTGTAGAAATACGATTATGCCCAATGTCAATAGTTTTGAGAAAATATCATAAAAAGTATCAACACTTAACATCAAGGTCCATGATATATTCAAAAAACAAACCAAAAATTCTAACCAAAACTAGACAATAAACTAGGCTCATCACATGGATTAAAACACATACCAGTTTTGCATGCCCTATGATCATATCGATCATACTCCCCTTAAAAATAGCACCCAAGACTTTGGAGGTAACATTTTCAATTATTCCATAATCAAATCAATTTCATTTGTGGCTAGGCCACCCTTGGCTTCACTCAATGAAAGCAGTCCCTTCAGTTGTTTGCAAATGTTTGAAGTTTCCACATGGCAATGAAATATTTACCATACACCATAGTGGCTTTCATCCATTATTGTCTAAGGTAATTTTTCCTTAGAATCCTTTTGAACTACACTTATGGAACCCATCACCCTCCATAAAGATTTCTTTTTCATAACCTATCAAAAGTTCAAAGCTAAATGAATAGCTAAGTTGTCTCTTCGTAACATGTCCTTGTCAACTTCAACTCCACCTATCGTAGATGATTCCATCCTTCAAACTAAGTTTGCAATTGAACAAACTATACAAACCCATGAATAACCACCCTTAGACACTTCCTTGCCATCATTTAAATGACCAAGAGAAAGTGAAACCAATCCTGTCATACCTCCCGACATTAAACAAGTGTATAAAGCTAAAAATAAAGTGATTGACCCATCCTCTTTGGTTTGTTCCATTCTTCCCCCTCTAGAAGAGAAGGAACCTATGATGAATCAACCCACTCTTACACCTCAAAAAATTTAAAATTAAATTAAATGCAACCACGGTGCTAGAGAGTGTAGGTGTCATCATCGTCTCCTTGCTTGTCAGTCTCGAATGTAAGAAAATCAAGAAAATAAATCTCCACCTTTGACCAAAGAAAATGATGACCACTCCCCTTCCCCTTGATCCACCAATAGATAACACAGTCCATCCCTCACAAAAAAATGATCAAATCCAATAGCCACAAATTTTAATATATGCTTCCTTGGAAATAACTATTTGTCCTCCTATCGTAATCAATCTTGATGATGATGATGAGGAGATTGAAAAAATAGATGAAGAAGTGCATAATGATTTAGACTCTTTATTTTCATCTACCACGAGCTTAAATGATAAATATTCTCAACCAAGTGAGGAACCTGGTATGTCTCTTGGTTCGGAACTTGCAATTCTTCCTTTGGATAGTCAATCACCCTCGCAATATATTGAACATGATTAGGAGGTGCATAAATTGTTAGATTTTTGACTTGCGTCCGCCTTACTAGCCTTTTTCTATTTATTTTCTTTTCACTTTTTATTTCAGCTTGATTGTATGTGTGTATCATGTTCCCTTGTATTGTGTGTTTGATATTTTCTCTCTCATCGTACACTTCTTCTATTTGTACCTCTCTCCTTCTATATTTCATACATTTCCTTTTTGCTTTCTATTTTGTGTTCTCCTTTTGGGGATGATGCAAAGCGTAGAGATGACCTATGTCTCTTCCATGTTGACCCAAAAGGTCCTTATCTTTTTCACTTTTTTTTTGTGTTTTCCTTTTGGGGATGATTTAAAGCATAGAGACGCCCTATGTTTCTTCTATGTTGACCCAAAAGGACCCTTTTCCTTTTTGTCTTTTTCTTGTGTTTTTATTTTTGGGGATGACACAAAGTGTTAAGATTCCCTATGTCTCTTCCATGTTGACCCAATTGGTCCCTTTCACTTTTTACTTTATCTTTTTCTTGTGTTTTCCTTTTGGGTATGACACAAGGCATTGAGACCACAATGTCTCTTTCATGTTGACCCACAAACTTTTCCTTTTCTTTTTAGTTTTCTTTTCACTTGTTTTTTCCTTTTGGGGGAAATGCAAAGTGTTGAGACCGTAATGTCTCTTCCATGTTGACCCAAACCAACCTTTAATTTTCTTTTGTTTTTTCTTTCTTTGTGTCATTCTTCCAGTTCTATGTGCTTTTGGGAATGATGATAATTCTGAGCTCCTTACAAAACATTGCAAAAACAAACATACTGACCCCAAATCCAGAGATCCCTTATGTGTTAGGTGTTCTCTTTTCTGGGGTGCAACTCCTTTTTTTTTCTTTTTCTTTTATTTATATGACATAGCCTAACTTTGAAACATATGACTTGGCATAGGGCTTTCCAAGTTTTCTCTCATGTCTCATTTTCCTTTTGTATCATCTTCTCTTCGCTACTTTAAAGTAATTGCTCATAGAATGATGTGTAGAAATTCCCTTAGAGTGGGGGGCATACATTATCATTATTTCATTTGCATTATTGGTTCCTAGTGTATCTTTGTTGTTCATATGATGTGTTCATCATTTTGTGGATGACATTGGGTGTGATGTCCTTCATGTAAGTGTGATCTATCTTAGCCTATTACATTCCTCTTGGTGGCCTAATGTGATGCACTGCATCCCCTAAGTTGTGAATACTTTATTCTTTGATCACTCCTCTCTTGGAGAAATTAGACATAATGTTCCCTAAGTGACAAACCTTTCATGAACTTAACAAGACAACTTTGAAAATATTTTCCATTTTACACTTTTATGCTTACATTTGTGCATTTTTATTTTACACTTTTCATTTTTACCTCCTTGCATAATACAACTTGCATGCCTGTGATACCTGCCTTTTTGTTCATGAGTTATAGCCATATAAAGCTTTTCTTGTCTCATGAAGCATGAACTAACATTTTCCTTTGTGGCACCTTCTTAAAGTTATTAGGAGGTATAAATTTGATATGGTTGAGTGGGAAGCCCATTCTGTAACACGACTTTCCCCATAGCCACCTTTGTGTTTGTGAGTGCATACCAACTAGCATATGTATCTTACCTTTTGGGTTTCCTCACTTGGGGGAACACCATGATTTATATCACCTAGAGTGAGTATACATTCTCCCTTTCAAACAACCTATCTAAATCTAATCCACAACTAGTTGGAGAGATGATCAAAGCTTCATCTGATTCTCTCATTTCAACTCTTTCATGTTCCTTTGTCCTTATGCTTAATTTTTAATGGGATCTTCATCTAGGGGGCTTGATCATCCCTTTTGATCCTTGTCATTCCATCTTGCTAATGTAAGTGCATTTGAACCCTCTTCTTGGTGTGCATGGCTACTTTAGTGTGATTTTTAAGCAAGTTCATCCTCTCACTAAAGTGGGGGCTAAATGTTCCATAGAAAAATGCCCCTTGTCATGTTCATGGCCTTTTAGATCTTTTTTCATGATGTTTCATCTATTTTGCTCTAATTTTATGTTGTAATGTGGCTTGAACATGCATATTTAGGTACTAAAATTCAAATAATCACATCTTGTGAAAGTTTTGTGAAGTTTTGTACAACATTTCTACACTCTTCTAGACTCTATTCATTACAATTAACCTGAAAATCACTTTTTCATTACTAAACAAGTCCTATTTTTAAGTGTTGTAAAGTCTTGTAATAGGATTTCATGTTTTTCTAGGCATAACTTCACTATTTACACTTTTTTATTCTTTATTTGACCCCTTTATGCCCTTATAACCTTTAATTAATTGTATTTTTTAATGTAAAATTAACAAACAACATTAAATGTGACTTAATTCCTGACACCCATTTTTAGGTCCTAGGTGGGACCCATTCACCATGGGTGGTGGATGAGTTCCCAATAGCTCCAAATTGAAAATATTTCAAATTTTCTTTCAGGTTTTTATTCAAAATCACTTGATGTCACCCTGTGCTAAGTTATTAGTGGGTTAATAAGGAACAAGAATGTATAAATAAGTTTTTTTACATCCATTTCAATCCCCATTCATAAAAACATTCATTAAGTTCACTTATTCACTCATTCGAGCACTTTGCATCACCTAATCAAGCATTCATCAAGCATTTTGAAGCATCCATTGACATAACTTCATACTTTCTTCAACAAGGTTTTGATAAGTTGATAGCATTTGCATGTTAATTTTTTATCATTCTCTTTCATTTCATTATTTCATTAAGGGTTTGATTACCAAAGTGGGGTTTGACTAAGGAAAAATCCTATTTGCTAACCCTCAACAATTTTCCCCTCTTGTGTGTGTGTTTGCACACTTTTGTATGTAGATTTAACAAATATTTAGGTGTTGAAGAGTGGTCAACAAGTCAACAAGGTGCTTCAAATAAAATTAACCACATTTCAATCTTGGAGAAGGTATTTTATCCATTTCCTACAAAATTGACTTCGACAACCTGACAAGCAGACATCATCAGATCTGGTGTTGCAAAGTTGTCTCCTAATTTCTCAAAATTTTGGGAGAGGGTTGATTCTCCAGTGGCAAATGATTCCCACCTTAAGGCTAGAAATCTAAGTTTTTTCAGATTCCATATCTTGACACTTAGGAACCTATTCCTGATAGTTTTCATCAGAAGCAAGATTGATTCACCACCCTGGGTGAATGAGTCCCATAGGTGATATTTTGTAATTCTAGATAGCATCAAAAACATTCTAGAATCTTCATCAGACCTCCAAGTGCACACTGATTCAACTCATTTATTTTTGTTCTCCACTAATTTATTCATAGCTCTTTTTTTGTATATCACATTGTGTTTTCCAACATAGCATAAATCTTAAGTTTTTCATACATAATTAGTCATTTAGATCACTTAATCACATTTATTTCATTTCATTTAGTCTAAATAACATCTCACATTACATAATTTGATTGAACCTAACTAGCATTTTTGGCCTACCTCTCTCCTTTTAGGTGCAATACCCTAGAAGCATTAGAGAGGCTTATGGTGCCAAAAATATATGGTTCAACCACCTCTTGAGATGTTTCATTACTTACATCTTGAAACAAAATTTATTCCTAAGTTCCCTACAATAGGTGAACCTAGTTCCTCTAAACAAGCAAGTACTCAACCATTTTATGATATCAAAGTAACAAACACTCTGATCAATCTAGAAGAAACATACGAAAAAGGATTCACAATCTTGAGTAAAAAGGGATGTGATACAACAAGTGAACATGAAATCCATAAAATTATATAGAAAATACCAACTAATGAAAACACAAAAGGGATAGGGTATTAAGATCCCTCTCATAACATAAGGCCTCCTAGAGAATATCTAAGGCTTCGTAGTGATGGCACAATGATCTTTGATTCCCCTCTTGATATGAATGTTTTTCTTCCTAAAAAAAAACTAATCACTCATAACTATGATAAGGATGAGAGGATCGCCTTTGTTCCCCCTCCTCCACATTCAAATTGATAAGTTGGTGAATCTAGCTAACACAAAAGGCCTTACAAATTACAAAAACTAAAGTTTCCCTACCTGCCACCTAAGAGTGAAAGGAAACTACAGTGGTTTTTTAACAAAGAACTCATGACATTACCAACAATGAAAGACACACTTGTTCTATATATCCTAAAGATGTAAAGGTTCCACATTGTTGATACCACATAACTCTTGGACATAGTACTGATGAGTTTCATGCATTCAAGTTAGTATTGAAAAACTTTTACTTCAATGGCAATAATTGCCATTGAGTGATTACATAGCATAACCGTATTCCACCTCTTGTCATGTAATAGTTGTAGAATAATTTATTCTCACGAGTACATGACCCTTTCCATCACCGACGTCAGATCATTCTTTTCTTGCACTCAGTGGGGTAAGAATTAGATATCCTTATCCTAGTAATGCATTTGTTTTTGTCCCTTAGCTGCATCATCTACCTTTCGCTTGTACAAGCTGATATTAGGAGGCAGATGACCTTGTTATAGGCTAACTCGCCTATACCTTACTAGTATTTTCCATTATTTCTTTTTCCTTTATTTTTTCTGATTGCATGTGCGTAATGTGATCCGCCATGAGGTTATTTTTGATGTTCCCTCTCTCTTTGTGACACTCCTCTATTTGTACCTTAATTCTTCTGTATGTTGTCAATCTTTTACTTTTTTCTTTTTATGTATTTTCATTTATCTTGTGTTTTCATTTTGGGGATGACACAAGGTATCGAGACACTCATCTCTCTTCCATGTTGATCCAAAAGGCCCTATTTTTCCTTTGCTTTTTAATTTTCTCATTTTTTTTTTCTTGTGTTTTCCTTTTGGGGATGATGCAAGGAATCGAGACATTCATGTCTCTTCCATGTTGAACCAAAAAAAATTTCTTTTCTTTCACTCTTTTTGTATCATTCTTCTTGTTCTATGTGTATTTAGGGGATGATGATAGTGGGTATGTGTAGGATCATCATGGAAAAAATAGGCCCTTAAGTGGCAAAAAAATTAGAAATATCAAAGTTAAACAACTTGACGTAAAAATTTGAATAAGTTATCTATATTATTTAAAAAATGTGTAAAAATAGAATTTGTAGCAAATTGAATTTAGTTTCTAAAATACTAGGTTTGTTTACAAACAAAAAAAATCTATTTGGTGAAAATTTGAAATTTCAATGTAGTAGTACTTAAATTTCAAGGAAAAAATAAGTAGGTGTTTGTCTAACCACCCTAACCACAATAAAATGATAATATATTTTTATACGATTTTAAATATAAGTAGAGGACTCATATTCCAATGTGATGCATAATGTTTTCCAAGTAAATAATTAATTATGATTTTTTTATTACAACTTTTAAAAAATATAAAAAACTCATATTTCTAACCAGCTTAACTTGGTCAAAAATTCATGAAATTCAATTTTTCATTTTTTAATCCTATAGTATGCAAAGCATAGAATGTGATGCATGTTTTGGATTCAAAAAATGTGATACCATTTGAAAGCTATAGATTTTTTTTCAATCAGTCTACCAATCAGGACTTTAGTCATAATTTGAATACAAAATTAATAATAATTACTTATTAAATTCAAAGTAAAGCATAATTTATATTGATGGAAAGCTGAGAATCTCCTTTAAAAACCCTTTTCGTTTCATCAATTTTGGGTAAAAAATAAGTCGTCAGCCACATACCCATCATATTGCCACTTTTTGGCCCATCATGATCCTCACATACCCTAGTTCTAAGCTCTCTAATATCATTGTAGCAAAGAACATAATGACTCCAAATCCATAGATCCCTTATGTGTTTGGTGTTTTCATTTTGGGGGCAACCCCTCTCTTTTCTTTTTCTCTTACGGGTATGTGCAGGATCATGATGGGCCAAAAAGTGGCGATATGATGGGTATGTATAGGGTATGTGGTTGACATGATTTTTTTTTACCCAAAATTGATGAAATGAAAAGGGTTTTTAAAGGAGATTCTTAGCTTTCTGCCAATATAAATTATGTCTTACTTTGAATTTTTTAAACAATTATTATTCATTTTCTATTTGAATTATGACTAAAGTCCTGATTGATAGGGCTGATTAAAAACATCTATAGCTTTCAAACGATATCAATTTTTTGAATTTGAAACATGTCTCATTCTATGTTTTGCATACTATAGGATTAAAAATATAAAATTGAATTTCATGAAGTTTTGACCAAGTTAAGGTGGTGACATCGAGGTTTTATATTTTTTAAAAGTTGTAATAAAAAAATCATAATTAATTATTTACTTGGAAAAAAAAAAATGTGCATCACATCGAGATGTGATCCTCTACTTATATCTAAAATCTTATAAATTTTTTTTATCATTTTATTGTAGTTAGGGTGGTCAAAGAGACACCTACTTCTTATTTTTTCCCTGAAATTTAAGTACTACTGCATTAAAATTTCAAATTTTCACCCAATAGATTTTTTATTAAAAAGAAACCTAGTAGTTTAGAAACTACATTCAGTTTGCTATAGATTCTATTCTTACATATTTTTCAAATAATACAGATAACTTATTCAAACTTTTATGTCAAGTTGCCTAACTTTGATTTTTCTAAATTTTTTGCCACTTAAGGGTCTATTTTTTCTATGATGATTTTGCACATACCCTTACATGATGTAGATTCACTATGAAACATATGACTTGGCATAGGGATTTCCAAGTTGGCTCTCATATCTTCCTTTTTTTTTGCAATTTTTATTCACTACTTTAAAGTAATTGCTCACAGTATGGTGTTTAGTAATTCCTTTAAAGTGAGGGAATACATTGGCATTATTCTTTTGCATTTTCCTTTTCATGGTTCTTGGTGTAGTTTTCTTACCTCATACGATGTGTTTGTCACTTTTTGGATGACATTGGGTGTGATGTCCCTCATAAGAATGATCTATCTTAGCATATTGAATTCCTCTTAATGGCTTGATGTGACACACTGCATCCCCTAAGTTATGAATTTTCTATTCTTTGATTGGTCCTCTTGGAGAAATTAGGCACAATGTTCTCTATGTTAAATACCTTGCATTAACTAAGCAAGACTCCTTCAAAAATTCTTCGCATGTTGCATTTTTCATTTATTGTTATATGTCCACCTTGCATAACGCAACTTGCATTCCTGTAGAGCCATCCTATTTGTTCATGAGCTCCAAGCATACGAAGTTTTGCTTGTCTCATGAAGCTCAAAAATAATTTTTGTGTCGCGCCTTATTAAAGTTATTAGGGGGTATAACTTTGGTATGTTTTGAGTGTGAAGCCCGATTGAGGCATGCCTTTCCCCATAGCCACTTGCATATGTGTGAGTACATACCAGCCAATAGTGTATGTTTCTCACCTTTTAGGACTTCTCACCCAGTGGACAGTGAGGATTTTTTTTCCTTAGAGTGAATATGCAGTTTTTAGACAAACAACCTAGATCTAATGCACATCATGATGGAAAAATAGTCAAAGCTTCATCCAATTCTCTTTCATCTTTTACCTTTTTCTCTTTTTCATCTTTGATAGTGTATGCTTGTGCTTTGTTTCTTATCTTTACATTATTCTAATGTGTGTTCCTTTGTCTCTATGTTGGTTATCCATGGGATCTTGATCCTAGGGGATTGATCACCACTCTCGATCGTTTTCATCACATCTTATTGGAATTGGTGAATTTGAACTCCTCTTGATGCATGAATTTCTACTTTAGTGTGAGATGGAATCAAATTCATCCTCTCACTAAAGTGGAGGCTAAATGTATTGTAGAAAAATGGATCCCTACATTACGTTTGGGCCCTCCTTGTGGATTTTTGCTTAAATTTTCCTTGATTTAGTGTTGTAATGTGGATGACACATTCACATTAGATCTTGGGCCCTTGTGAAAACATTGATTTCAATGGTACCTTTCCATAGTGTTGTAAAGTCTTGTAACACACTTTTAGAGTTTCCTAGGGATTTATCAAATAATTAGACATAATAAACCTATTTTTAATCAAAATCAACATCAATATTGCCTTCTTTAGAGTGTTGTAACACACTTTCATAGTTTTCTAGGCTTGTCATTAATAATTGGACTTTCTTATTCTTTAATTGGCCCCATTTTGCATCCATAAGGCTCATTTATCACATATTTTTGAGGATAATCCAAACACCAATCAATACCCAATCATAATTCAAGTGTCTTTGGCTTGTGTGGTCCATATTTATGGATTTGGGACTTATCAGCCACCCTGGATGAATGGGTTCCACCTAGATCTTTTGGCCCTGTACTAGATTTCACACATTTCTAAGGACTTTTCATTTTTGGTCTCATTCATTATGCCTAATGGGACTCATTTGCCCCCTTGGGATAATGAGTCCTGTGTGGCCCAAATTAAAATTTAATTTAAATTTTAAGTGGGATTTTATTCTCTTAGATCTGATGTTAGCTTTTAGTGTTGTAATTTCAGGGATTCTTACATAATTGAGTATAAATACAAGGTTATTTCACACATATTCTCACCTAGAATTCAAGAGGGTTCACACGAGCATTCAAGAGTCTTCAAGGGAAAATTATCAAGCATTTTAGATTAGCATTGAAGTTCCAATCATCATGTCAAAGATTCTATCATGTTTATTACTGTGCTAACAATTGTGATGTAGCGTTTATTTTTCAAGGAAGTGTTTCAAGCAAGATCAACATCATTCAAGCAAGAGTCAAGAATGAAATCCATTGCAACCATTACAAACATATTTGTAGCACTTTATTGCTAGGGTTTGGTGAGTTGAAACATTGTCTTTTTTTCATTCATAATTCTCCACTCATATTTTCTTTCATTTTAAGGTTTAATTACCCATAAGGGGTTTGACCAAGGAAAACCACTATCCACTAACCCCCAAAAAAAATTCCATGTCCTTTGTGTGTGATTTGCAGGTTTAGGTTGCATGTTTTCTAAGGAGCAAGATTGGAGAAAAATAGTCAAATCATTCGGATTTGTCAAAATTTTCATCAAGACTTGAAGAACATTAGAGACACTAACTCATTTGATTGCAAAATCTGACGAAACTATCTAACTAAATATCTATAATTTGATGTATCATCGAGTGCTTGTAAAATTTGATGTGTGATTTTCAATTTTTTAAAAGTTTATCCCCAAAGTTCATCAAAATTTTGATGAATCTGGGGTTCGTCGAAATGTCGGCTATCATTTTCATCGAATTTTTGACAAACATGAAAGATGGAAAAAAATGAAATTGTGGCTGACATAAAGAAAAGTGAGTTCGTGCCTGATTTATTGCGACAATGTTTTTCTCTACTTGAGACAGTTTGTGGAGAACTAAGGATGATTTTCTTGGGAAAAATTAGAAAAAATTCAAATTCAATATCACCAAGTTGAGGGTAGTCCTTGTCTTTTTGCAGAATTCAGTTGTGAATTTAGATTTGTAGTTCCAGGTTTGAAAATCATATTTTAAAGCAACATCGCATTAGATTTCATTTTTAGAGGTTTAGGGTTTTGAGAATTTCATGTCCAGATTTTGTTGTGTGCAATCACCATAAGATCACAACTAGGGAAAAAATTCTTGTGACTATAATTATTTGATCCATAACTCTATTGGTCATGTGGCATAGTTGTGCTATAACAAATACAAGATGCATTCATGTGTGACAGAAGTTTAATGTGCCTATATTTTGATAGAAATGGAGGCACTCATATAATGTAGTTAATTTAGGATGTATAATGTAGGTGTCAACAATCATTGGTTGCATTCAGGTTGTCTCAAGTTTAATAGGTTAGGATGTAATTATAGCATGATTAAAGAGTGATTACCTCTTGCTGCAATAAAGAGCCTATCACTCTGGTTGACATGGAGAGTGTTTGTGTTATATCAATTATGTAGTGCATTCAAGCACAACCCATGTTTAATGGGCTATTCTAGAGAGTGATCAAGATTTTCTAAACCTTATGAATGTTACTTGACATATATTTGCATAATCTCAAATTCCTTCAGAGGTTTTTGAAGTATCAATGTATCCTATATAGGGTTTAGAAAGATTTATTTTAATTAAAAAAATAAATAAATGATGTATTTCCCTGTAATTAGATGATGTGGAGATCTCCTAAATCTGCACCAACACACTATCCTCTTTGGCACTGTATTCATTACTCTAGCTACTAGGGTTTCACATGTGACATCTTTAATATCTTCATGACCATGGATTTTAAATATATCACAGTATTTGCTTTAATCCTTTTCATGGTAACCCTTGAGTTCCATAATCCACCTTCAATCTCTTCTAAGATCGGTGTCTTAAGCTAGACTGCATAGTATGCATATAAAGCAAGTCCTTCATACTTGCCATTGTTCCAAACCACCACTCACTACCTTGCTTACAATGTTGCCTCCATAAGTACAATAGCATGTTTTAAAATCATGGTTGCCAATGATTGACCATTAAGGTCACCACTTTCATCATGAAGATACAATGATATTTTTGTCTTCAAACTCAAAGCATTATGCAAGATAACAGTGTGAATTGTTTGTTGTGTACGATTTTATTTTCTTGCACATTTACTGCTTTGCTAACATCCTTTAAGATTGGGTATTACACCCTCAGCTGCAATCTCGAACAACTCACTCACTATCACTTGAAGATTCCTTTCATGAGCATCCTTCTATAAAATCAAACTATGCCCTATAAACTACCTACTTACTACAGGGGACTCATTGTTTCATGGTATTGGAGTTCTTAAGATCCTTCAACCTTATTGACACTTCATAGTCCACAAGGTATTATTCACTATTCTCCCATCTTTGATGAGTCTCAAAACACTACTCAAACATGCAATCCACTGCCTCCATTATACATTAATGGCTAAGAAGAAACATTGAACCTATGATTACCACTGCTACTTCATTTGGAAAATCATTCCTTGATTGCATTTTCCTTGTCTAACACTACCAAAAGATTTTGAAAAACCGTTAAGGTTAGCAAGGGGGTAAGGAATCTCACTATTAAAATCTCCACTTTACTATGCAAGGTTTGTGCTTTATTATCTTGTCACTGCTCAGCCTCTTTTTGACTGTCACATCTCAAGTGACGTCATTTTTCTTACTGTATATTGCATTTACAAATGTTGCTAAGCTACATAGTGTACTTGTTATTGGCTACAATCTTTAAATTGCAAGATTTTTTTATTGTGTACAATGTCTCAATCTTTCTGGTATTGCAACCTCACTAATCCACTATAGTTATTTTTTATGTTTCTACGAAGGCCTAGGGTTTGTACCCTAATCATGCTCTTACCAATGCTTCTGTTGTTTTTTATTAGGGCTCTCTCAATGTTGAGGGTCCTAGGGATAATCTCATCATAAAAAGTAACACATTGCATCTTTAACTAAAAGGATAAATCCATATTGACATTAGCAATGATTATTCTAACTTGTCGCTCCTTAGGAATGGGTCACTTGCTCTTACTAGCTTGCTACCTCCATCGTTGTAGGAAGTTTGTAATCAAGTTCAATATTCTGATTATAGGAGTCTTAATGGTTGGGAAATCATAGTAAAATTAGAATCTAATAAGTTATGGAATTAGCATTTTAAAGTGTTTTTTGGGGTCATTAACTTCAGACTATCTTCTCTTTTGCAAGGGTGGTTGCATGCCAAATTTTTTTGGTGTAAAATATCAGAATTATTAGATTATGTTACCTGTCTATGAATAAAAATTATTGGAGTGTGAGTTTGATATTTTTTGAAGATCTAAATAGTCAAGCTTGGTAAAGAAAAATCATGTCAGATAATATTAGTCCAGAACAAAATGAAGAGACACTTGATAGATTGTGGGCTAGATTGAAAAGAAAGGGTGATGGGAAATTTTATTGTCCTTGCAATAATTGCAAGGGCTTAAAGACTAGATGACTTTTAATCACAATAGCTAAGAAACATTGTAGGCAACATGGTCACATTGAAGGGGGGCATGATTATCGTCCATTGGTAAGTTGTTCATTATATGTGTTTATATTGATTGAATTTGTAAATTTTTATATCATTTTAACATTATATATATATAATCACTTGATCATGATCATGGTTTATTTGTGTCTATCATTATTATAAAGGTGGGGTGCCCTAGGCAAGATGATATGGATTATCATGGCCTAGAGAATGTGGTTTTGCAAGCAGATGAACATGGAGCTATGAATATCAAAGATGAAGTTAATGATCCTATGGAAGAAGATGATCATGTGCTAGAAAACATAGTTAAATATGATGGTACGAATACATTGATCCATGACACATTTAGTGGTAGAGCTTATCATGATGATCAAGATGACTTTGATGATGTTCATGATTTACCTGTACCTGAGAAGGCATACGAGCCCCTTTATGAAGGCTTTGAAACAACTCTTCTCTCTGATGTATTGTTGTTGTTGAACATGAAGGTTATGAATGGTTTATCAAACATAGCAATCTCATAGATGTTAAGGTATGTCATATATGTCATCTTTTTTCATCTATTTTAATTTTTTTTAGTTCATCACTGGTAAACAAAGGATGAAATATGTACCATTAATATTGTTGTAGATTGATTGGTGAATTTTTGTTACCACCATCAAATATTTTACCTCCCTCATACCAAGATTTATGTGCCATTATGAAAGATATCAGAATGGAGTATCAAGCAATAGATGCATGTCCCAATGATCATATTGTATATCATAAACAACAGTAATTTGCAACAGAATGCCCAAAATGTCATATTAGTAGATATCAAACAGATCAACTAACAAAAAAGGTGCCTCACAAGGTTCTTCGTTATATTCCCATTATTCCACGTATGCAATGATTATTTAGGTGTGAAAGCTTAGCGCAATTTATGGATTACCATGCACAGAATAGAAGTGGAGATGACATTCTTCGAATGCCTATGAATGGTTCTGCATTTAGGGACATGGAGGAAAAATGGCCACACTTTAAAGAAGAACCTCGTAATCTCAAGCTTTCATTGGGAGTGGATGATGTCAATCCATTTGGAGAATTGAGATCTATTTACTTAGTGTGGCCTATTTTTGTTATCAACAATAACATTCCTCCATGGATGTCAATAAAGAGGGAGTACATAATGTTGTCAATGATTGTTCCAGGTATTTGTTTACATCAATTTTCTTTAACGTAGTAGCATCTCATTTGTCTTAATTGTTGCATAATGACTTATATTTTTTTCATTCAATAGTCATCTACACTAATTTATATACATTGTAGTAAAATGGTTATAATAATTATGCAATTTTTATGTTCATTGAACTAGGTAAGTACCAAGTTAAAGATATGAATGTATATATCGAGCCTCTTATCGACGAGTTACTAAAGTTATGGAATGGCATCCCTATGTATGACGTCTCTAGACAAATAGGACAAAGACAATTTCAATTCCAGGCAATGCTTGTATGGACAATTCATGATGCCCTAGGGCTAACACATTTTTGTGATATGTTATAACATTCAACTGCGCTTTAACAATATTTAATTTCATGAAGTAGATACCATGCATATTTCTAAAATAATATATTCATTATATATAATTAAAAAAATTGACATATTTAATCCAATTATATATGATCTTGTAGGTCTTCAAACAAAGGGAAAATTTTCATGTCCAATTTGTGGTCCAAAGATGAAATCTCATCATTCAACAAGTTTAGGAAAGAAGATGTTTGATGAGTATAGGAAATTCCTCCATAGAACTCATAAGTATCGAACTACTAAAAAAACGTCTTTTCAATGGGAAAGAGGAGACTACATCAAAACCACAAAGAATGACACCTCACCTATGGAAGTTGGAATATAATAGAATTAATCGTCAAGGTTATACATCAGATCAAATTGTTTATCTATCATATATGATATATTTTGAATTTATATTTTTATATTGTGTTATGTTTACTCATGTTGTAATTGACAATGATTGTTCTTAATTTTTTTAACTTATATGCTTCATGAAGGTCGTCAAGGCATTAATGGTCGGCTTCCATAGGGACTGAAAAGTTATCCCAGACAATTTAGTACATTGCCCTACTATGAGCAGCTACAAATTATGCATTTGTTTGATACAATGCATATCAGAAAGAATATAACATAAACGTTATGGAAAATATTGGATGGAACACATGACAAAGAAAAAATTGTCAAAATTTGTAGTGACATTCAGGAAGCCAATCATGCAATGAAAAATGTCATTCAATTAAATAGCAATGAAGACCAAATTAATATAAGTGCCCTTCCTTGGTTATTAACAGAGAAGCAAAGCAATGCTATACAAGAAGTCATACAAAAAAATTAATTTCCCACATGATTTGCTGCAAACATGGGTATGTGTAGGATCATCATGGAAAAAACAATCCCTTAAGTGGCAAAAAATTTAGAAATATCAGTGTTAGGAAAAGTTTGATGTAAAAATTTGAATAAGTTATCTATATTATTTCAAAAATATGTAAGAATAAAATCTATAGAAAATTGAATCTAGTTTATAAACTACTAGGTTTATTTAAAAATAAATAAAATCTATTTGGTGAAAATTTGAAATTTCAATGTAGCAGTACTTAAATTTTAGGGCAAAAATAAGAAGTAGGTGTCTATCTGACCACCCTAACCATAATAAAATGATAATATTTTTTTATAATATTTTATATATTAGAGGACTCATGTCCGGATGTGATGCATATTTTTTTGTAATTTTTTTGTAAGTAAATAGTTAATTATGAATTTTTTTTTACAATTTTTAAAAAATATAAAAACTCATATGTCTGACCACCTTAACTTGGTCAAAAATTCATGAAATTTATTTTTTATTTGTTTAATCCTATAGTATGTGAAGCATAGAATGTGGCGCATGTTTCAGATTCAAAAAATGTGATATCATTTGAAAGTTGTAGATATTTTTCAATCAGCCTATTGTTCAAGACTTTAGTCATAATTCTAATAGAAAATGAATAATAATTATTTATTAAATTCAAATTAAAGCATAATTTATATTGGTAGAAAGTTGAAAATCTCCTCTAAAACCCCTTTTCATTTCATCAATTTTGGGTTAAAAAAAGTCGTTAGCCACATACCCTACAAATACCCATAATATTGCCACTTTTTGGCCCATCATGATCCTGCACATACCCACATAAACAATATAACAACAAAGAAAGGTGAATTTGGGTTAGGGATGAAAACGCATGATTGACATACCTTCATTAAGGTAATTATTCTGGTATATTATATACACTTGTATAATGCATGTACTTTTCAGTGTATTGTGTTTACTACTTTTAAAAAAATAATGAAAAGATCATTTTATAATCATTGTAGTACGTTCTACCTCTATCTCTCTCAGACAACTTTGATAACAATGTCAAGCAAGTTATATATGATCTTGGAAAATAAATGAGGTAAGTAGTGAGATTTGTTCAATTCATTGTATACATCTTATAATTGCCATTTGTTTTACTTGTTATGTAATATACTATATATTTTTGTTAAATATCATTAATATATTTGTGCCTTGAATCACTTGTAGATGGTTGTCATCTAAAGAAATCCATAAAGAAGATATAAATTATTAGAAGAGAAAAATTCCTCGTCTAATGTGTGAAATGAAAAAGTGTCTACCTTGAACATTTTTCAATGCACAAGAACACTACATCATACACCAAGTTGAGGAGATTGAATTGTGTGGACCTGTACACACAAGGTCAATGTGGATGGTTGAGAGGAACTTGATTTTTTTGAAGGCTTCGGTTAGACAAAGAGCACATCCTGAGGGTTCTATGGTGGAGGGATATATGGTATACTATACCATGGTGTACATTAGTGAATATCTTTCTAAGTTTGTAGCAAAGATCGATGTAGATCGTATTTGGGATCCCAATTCCCTTAACAAATTCGAAGGGGAGTACCTAATGGGGAAAGGTAGATTGAGGAAAGGGAGATAATTATAAGATGGTCATGGAGATTAACTGGAATACATTTTACATATAGTTTTTATGTATATTGTACTTATTTAATTTTTAATCTTCAATATACATAAATTATAAATTAAGGTCGTATACTATGGTATTTAACTAATTATACGTCATTTGTGAATTTCATTTTTTTTTATATAGTTGGTCAAGAGTGGGATGCACTACATTTGTACGTCACCAACAATCTTGATTTAATGACAGTATGGATTGAATGATGTCAACAATCTAGTCACACATTAACATGGTAAGGTGTGGTTTCGTTGGTTAAAGAAGCTCATTGTAATGGAGATTGCAATGTTACATAAAGGGAAATTGATTTAGCATATGGTTTAAGAGATAAACAGATACATATAAATATATTAATCACCCATATTATTTAATTATTTTCAAGTATATTGATGTCTATATATGATATTATTTTTTTTGCATGCATTTGACCAAGAATAAATATGTTTAAAAACTGACGATATTGCAATAATTTTTACATGTTTGACATATTGCAAGTGAAACACCACAAGGCTATGGGGTGCAATGGTCATAAATTTCAAATCAAAATGTTGGATGACATGAAGAAAACTTGTGATTCTAGTATAACTGCAGTCTTTCAGGTGACTAATGTTTCATCTAGAAGCGACATACATCCAGAAGTCTCAGAAAATTGATACTATGGGATTTTGGATAATATACTTGAGTGTGACTTTAAGTCCTTTAGATTAATTATGTTCACCGTCCTATGGTACAGGCTACAATTGAATGAAAATGATCCTGAGAGAACTATTATTGAACATGATAATGGATTTACCATGGTTAATACAAGGTTGATCAAGCGAGCTGGAAATGAGCCCTATGTTCTTCCAAGCCAATGTGAGCAAGTATTTTACTCAGAGCTTCCAGGTAAACTGGGTTGGTCATTTGTTCTTAGAAATGATCCAAGAGGAAGGCCGGTAAAGTATAATGTGGTGGAAGAAGAAGATACCAAAGAACTAGAAGATGATGTAGATGATGATCAGGATCAACAGTTAGTTGATGATGTCTCTAAAGAAGATGTCGAAGAGGAGGAACTAGATCATGATGATGTAGGAGTTAATGTTAATGAAGTTGATATCCATGTGGATGATGACATTATCGAAACTGATATCGATGACGATGATGATGATATGACCAATCCTTACAATGTCAAATCTAAATCAGATGATACAAACAAAGAGTTGGATGAAGAAGAAAATCAATGACATTGAAATGTATAAGTTATGTGATTATATTATCTATTTGATATTAATTTCTTGATAGAATTATATTTGAATTATGTGGTTACATAATGAATTCATGATATTTTTAATTTTTATGCCATTACATAATTAATTTAATGATGCACTTTTTAATGTTTGAAAGGTCAAAAAATTAAAATATTTCAATAGTGATGTTAACAACCTTAAAATTTGTGTGTTTTATGTTTCATGTGATCATAAAGGATTAAAAAGTCAGTTGTAGAGGTGGTTGTTCAGTGGTTGACGTGTATGTTGGTTCTTTTTACAATGTAACTAGGTTTGTCTTCTAATCTACCTATGGAATTGCCAATTCCAATCGAAGGTAGCTCAAAGGACCTAGACCAATTGACGAGGACTTTAAAAGCCTCCTACACTTTGGGCCCTACAAGACTCGGGAGGGTGATCCCTTAATGTGTTTACAACCTCTGCACCATTATTATAAACAACATTAACAATAGCAGATGATCTCACTTAATAGCTCAACATGATAAGATAATATCAACTAGAATTGGATGTTCATAGACAATATCAACTATCTGGAGCATGAGATAACTAAACACAATCCATTGTATAAGATAGTCAATGATTTTCAATTTGTAGCAAGCTCTAGGAAAAGACAAACAAATACTGAACTACACTAATAATTACAAGTTAGTGCTATATATCCATTGCAGAGTCAAATGCATAAGCATCTAGAGGTTTATAATAGATTTAATACATCACATTTAAGATCCCTGACAATATTGCATTACAATTTTATCATTATGCATTTTAACCTAAGACTACTTATCAAATCCTTATACAACACATATCTGCCTACAATCCCATTCAAGCATTTTGATTAATTCCTTGAATTAAAGCTAAAATAGAATCATACACACCACAATAGTGAGATGGATAAAACAACCTTTAGTTATTTCATTCAAAGTTCAGATATGCATGTACAATGGAGAGACATGAGCTTGATTTTTCATTTCAACTCAAATGCTAGTACTGTTATACAAGATTAAATCTCTATGAACTCAAAACCTGTTACAGAATGACTCAAAACCTAAATTGCATTTCTCTAAAACTATCATACTTTACAATTTGATCTGCAACTTCACCTAGACTCGAAAAAAATTATCTAACTAGCTAACCTGTACTTCTAGCCTTGAAACACTTATTATAGAAAATGAAGGAGCAAACAAGCACCGGGCCAGAAAGTGCACATGTCACTAGTCAATTGGAGCACTTGGTGATATTCCAAAATTTGTTACAATAGCCACCACCTTGAAAAATATTGTTGTTCGTCATATCAGTTGAGGAGTGTTGATGCAAAAAACCACAAGAAAACTGCACCAAGAAAGTCGTCAACACAAAACTGGAAGCGTTGCAACCGTAGCATCCGATGTGCCACCTGTTATTAGTTTACTTCTTTTACTCCTCAATCAAATATTTAGTTACCCAGTTCTGGTACTCATCATTAGTCATCCAATCAAAATTAATTACCTCATCCACCTTGGTATTATAAGGTGTGTATTTTACCACTACCTGATTCACATCCCTTTCAAAATATTCCAAAAATGAGTTGGTACTAATGATTTTGTCCATACAACTCACCAAAAAATTAGTCTGAGTCGTCAAAACTTGAATTGATTTTATCATTGATGGCCTCACTTGCTTGAGCCTGCCATTGTTGAAATGACCTGATTTTCCCCTGCTCATCACTTATATCAAGTAACAATGTGTTACCCTAATCATTGAAATTCTTCACCAACTCCATAATCTTCCTACTCAAGTCATCTGGTAAGGTCTGAAAGCCTTGCAATGATTTTACTAACACATGAGTAGGATTTACTGATTGGGGCCTATTATTTATATCAAACCTTGAGGCCTTATACATGATATCCATATCATTGGCCCTAGGGATCCAATTTTCAATTATTGGTATCACTGCTTCCTGATCCCTATCAATATTCTTTATTGCTGCTAACAACAAAGAATATAAAGAATGTATAGATAGCAATTTGATATCAACATTTTCATTTAAATGCCTCAAAATAGTAGTAACAATTTCCTTTTGCTTTAAGAGAGATCCCTCATAACTTTTCTTTAATGATGCCTACAATTCATCAATTTTTTGCAAGAGCTACTTCTTTGTAGGATTGACAGAGCACTCTGTTTCTTCTTCAACTTCATCTAAAGAAAGGCTAAGGACAGGATTCTGACTGGGAGATCTTGGTGTGGAAAAAATTGGAGAAGCAGGAGGCACTAACCCTGCTGTGGAAGGTAATGTATTGGTTCCTAGGGCACTTGATGTCTCCCCAATCTGCTTATACCTAAACCTCTCCATTTTAGTTTGCAACTAAACATTTTTCTACTGCATCTTGTTGTACTCCTCAATCAAAAGGTTATATTTTTCCATTAAGCTCTTCCTTTTAGCTTCCTCCCTTTCAGCAGTCTTTTGGGCCAATTTGGCCACATTCACAGTCAAATTAGTGGCCTCAGTGGTTAAGGCCTCTGAAGCTCTCTTTATTATCAATCCTCCCTTGAAATTTGGATTAATTTTAGAAACATTTGGATTTCTCCCTTGTGGGGCCAATGCCCAAATTGCCAGAGTTTCATATTCCTCACTGAAAGTAGAGTTTTGCAATGTTGCCTTGACCTCTTCTTCAAAGTCTTGAAAGGGATTCTTAGACTTCATAATAGCATTAAAGGCTACTACATCTACAATGTCCCATTCAGGAAGAATTAATACACCAGTCTAACTCACCAGTTTTCTTTCTTCTTCAGGAGTGATGTTCTTGAATTATTTAATTAATTTAGCTTTTACCTCCTCATCATTCTCCTAGTTTGACTTGCCAGGCCTTAGTTCTCTTCTCTGCCTACATTTATCTTGATACTCTTCAAACTTCATCCTCCATATCAATTGCAAGAATACAAGAGTTTTTAGAAATGTATTGTCATGTAGAAACTCCTTGCATGCCTCCATTCTTGCATCTTGTACACTTTCACCCTTCATATCTAAATCAAATAAAGCTAATTCAGTTGGCCTATGAGGGGAAGGCATACCAACTTCCATGTCTTGATTAGTAACAATAATTTCATCCATCAGATCCTCCTGTGGTTGATCAATTCTTTGCCTCTTAGGGCTTGGATCAAATGGTCGTGATGAGGGATTGTCTTCTGGTGATGATTCTAAATCAATAATTTTGATTTCCCCAGGAACTTTGAGTTTTGGACTTGGTTGTGGAGGCACTTTCATAATTTTTTTTCCTTTTCTATCCACTTCTTCTTCGTCACTGCTACTATCCTTTTTCCTCCTGTAAATGGGCCACCTTTTCGTAGGATGGTATGTTGGCCTTGTTTCAATTGGTCTAGCACCTTGCTATTGTATACCCAGACTCAATTCTAAATTTACCTTTTTGTCCTCAATGTGCCCAGAATTTCCTTGAAGTTTCCCATCAAAAAATCAATTTTCTTATGGTGGGGACTGAACTCCAACACTGGATCATATTTCAGATTCATTTTGTGCACAACATATAGTAGCTTACCATAAGCTATCCATTTCTCCTTGTTCAACTCTTATCTATTCAAATCAAATTTGTCTTGATCAGTAACAATAATTTCATCCATCAGATCCTCCTATGGTTGATCAATTCTTTGCCTCTTAGGGCTTGGCTCAAATGGTCGTGATGAGGGATTGTCTTCTTGTGATGATTCTAAATCAATAATTTTGATTTCCCCAGGCACTTTGAGTTTTGGACTTGGTTGTGGAGGCACTTTCATAATTTTTTTCCTTTTCTATCCACTTCTTCTTCGTCACTGCTACTATCCTTTTTCCTCCTGTAAATGGGCCACCTTTTCGTAGGATGGTATGTTGGCCTTGTTTCAATTGGTCTAGCACCTTACTATTGTATACCCAGACTCAATTCTAAATTTACCTTTTTGTCCTCAATGTGCCCATAATTTCCTTGAAGTTTCCCATCAAAAATCAATTTTCTTATGGTGGGGACTGAACTCCAACACTGGATCATATTTTAGATTCATTTTGTGCACAACATATAGTAGCTTACCATAAGCTATCAATTTATCCTTGTTCAACTCCTATCTATTCAAATCAAATTAATTTCTAATCAAGTCTTTAGGGAAATTGAACTCGTGCAAAAAATTTCCATCTTTTATTCTTTGTCTTAAAAGAGCAAAGAAACCCTCAGGATCATGCTACCACTTTGGTCCACACCTCAAATGGTAATCATCAAATAAATTATCAAAATGCATCTAACCTCCCTTTGAAAATACAAAATCAGACACCACTATATAATCTAGGAAAAATGTTCCCTTACCCCTTCTAGTGAGGTTTTCCTCATGAATACAACCTATCTACCACATAACTTCTACAAATATCACTCTTGGTGGCACATTGTATGGCAGTATATGAGGGGCTGCCTGAAAACCATATACTCTCAAGATAGTGCTGACTGGGTATGGGATAATGTCACCCTAGTTATGGTAAACCTTCAATTCTGGCTTCCTCTCCTTTGGCCTAAGGAAATCATGTAATTCCTCAAGGATCCTAGGTATATTCACCATTAATCAAGCCCTTAATCGAGAAGCAAAACAATTATCAAATTGCACATAACTAGTGCTTTCCTTATTACAAGATAAATCTGCAACCCGTATCTGTAATGGCAATCTTTCTCCATCAATTGATTGCCTTAATTTCATCCTCTCAAAGAAAAATTCAGCATTCTTAAACAAAAACATATGCATTAGAATAGAATACCAAAAGAATTGAGTGTCGATATCATTGTTTTGCAGCTTTAATAGCCCTTCATGCATCCTCTCAGCCAAGAAAGAAGCGAAGTCATAGGTCACAAAGAAGTTAGGGCGTTGTATTTGCACCCGCATGAACATATAAGCAATGGGCATTACCGTACCAAGATTGAAACCCAAAGTCTGATATAAAGAATAGAAAGTGGCTAGGAAATGGTTTGTAAAACAATTTAATTTGAAAGGTTCCTGGTCACTAGGGCTGATATGAAATTTTGAACCTCCTCCCCTAGCCAGATGAGGTGGAAGAAACCTTGCTCTAAAAAGAGATTTTAGCTTTGCATACTCCTTCATTTCCTCAAGGTTGATAGGAACCAAGTCTTCGCTCAGTTCACTCAAGTCAAAAATATGTTGGACCTCTTCTCTGTTAATGCTCAATAGAACCTTTCCATCATTGTCTCTAATTATCCATGTAACAGGGTCATATCTTGCAGCCACTGTCCTAAGCAGGTCTACATCAAGGAATACATTTGGTACCACCAACTTCCCCATATCATACATCCATCCATTTGAAAAAGGGTGAGGAAAATTCCTCTGGCTGTACCACAATCTGAACAATTCCAACCTAGTGGGGGTAACCCTAGCATCGACAATGTTGGAGCAATTATACACTAACACTTCCCCCATGATTTTCCCTCACATTAGGACCAATCCCTTCCTCCTATTATTCATTGACAAGGGAAATTGATCCAAGAAATCATCATACAGGTTTCGTTTCAATATATTTAGTCTGGCTAGAATGTTGCTTGGGTGGTGCCATCTCGGACAAACTAGGGCTTCTTTACAACATTATAATTTAGATAGCTAGGACTAACCAGAGATAGAAAATTACAGGAGAAAACACTACAATTTCTCACAACTATAATTAAACTATAGCTCTAACACATTCATCAAAAATATCAGAGCACATCCAGCTAATCCTTTCCCAAATTCAAATACAAAATGATCAGGAGGCACAAAAAATAAACTAACGGCTTTGTTAGCAGAACTCCCAAATTCTGGTTGCAGAAACTCACAATTCTACCTTCGACTCTAAAACTGCTCCATGAAATAGTTGAATTCTTTGTGATATAGAACAAGTAGGAAAATTTATTTTATTGTCAATCAAATTATGCCAGCAACTGTCTCATCCGCCATTAAAGCTCAATTTTGCATTGCAAGAATGGCTCCAAACATATTTGATTTAGATATAAATTTGAGCCATTGATTCTTCAGCTTGATCAAATCATCGTCGACCACCTTCAAAACAAGCTGACACAATTGCCAACACGGTGATAAGGGCCCCACCTTACCATACACTATGAAGGAAGTCTATGTGGCGGTTGCCTGCGATAGCACAATCTTGAAACCTCTAATCATGTGATGGCGAGCAACCGTTGATCCTAAGCATCAATGATCTCATTCCTTTAACACAGTCACTAGCCATGTCGTTAACCTTCAAGCAGCTTTTCCAATGAGATTATAACATATCCATTGATTTAGAACATGTGTGTCTCGAGAACACTTTAGTAATCCGCCCCTTAATACATTTAAAGTCAACTAGTGTTTCCTTTACTCTTTAGGCTTCATTGGATGAGACACGTGGCACCCGCCTGTGATTTTGCAATCAACCCAAGAACCATCATAGGATGGTGGGGAACAACTCAAATCAAATGGTAGTTGGTCAGTGATAGCATAAATTTGATCCCCTGGATAGGACACGTGGCGCTCGCCTATGATTTTGCGATCCTTCAATTCCCAATCACGGGATGGCAAGCACCATTGATATCTACAGGAAATAGATCAACAATGACACTAAATCAACCCTTGCAAAATAAAACATTCATTAAAAGGAGAAGTTGGCATTACTAGGTGGATGACAAACAACAACATAACTTGTTTTTTTTAAAAGATGAAACATGGGGCCAACCGAGACTTAGGAAATAAAACCTTGTGGAGGAAATAAAGTATTAAAATGAAAGTTGGGTTTTAATTTTAATCCGGTGACATAAGCCTAAGCCATTAACCCTAGTGGTCATGTCATTGATAGCTTAGAAAAATCCTTTCATTAAATACTAACTATGCAATGTGTAGGTTTTTCAGATTCAAAGATATGGGAGAATATCTCGATCGTACCCTGCCAACTCGTAGACCTAAGGTGTCGCCTTGTTATTCGGTACAAGGTTAGAAAAAGAAAGATGTGTGTCTTATATGGAATGTGGGGCCTAATCTCCACTATTGAGCTCAAAACCCATGGTTTTAGATTGACAACCAAGATCAAAAGCTAATGTAAATCTTTGTTGTTCCCTGCTAGCTCGCAGGAGGAAGATGAAGGTTGGTAAAAAGCTATGAGGTCAACAAAATTGTGATGCGTAGCTCCAGTCCTTCCGTTTGCAAAGTGCATAGGACCTGCCGACATTGTAGTTTGTTTCCAAGATGGATTAATGTTATTGGTCATGAGGAAGGTGAATGATGCTTCATTGAATGCCAAACCAAGTTAGCCCGAGATAAACCGTTTGATCTTCCAATTCTTTAGGAGATCAGCGAGTAGTATTCAAAGTTGGAAAATGGCACATGGTTGTCATTTTATCATACAACTGGTGAAGTATTAATGAATTATTCCTTGCTTGTGTAGTCACATCAATCTCAATCTGTGTGAAGATGTTGTTGGCAATCATGAAGGGTGATCTGTGGATTCTCTTGCAACTCTAGTTAAATGATGACAGTGCATACGCTACCAAATTGCCATGTTTGCACATGCATTTTTCCTAAGCATTGATGAAGGTTGCCATTACCTCGCACAATAAATACAAGAGGAATTAACTGCTAATAGTGTCATTCTTGTAGCAGTTAGAGCACTTTGTGGGCTGAGTCTAATCAAGTTTGAGTGCTTGTCTAAGAAGAGAAAATGAGTAAGTTAGTAAGGAGGTCTGTTCGTTTGAGCTCTCAAAAGCTCAGTCCTGCTATTCAGGAAGGTGCTTTAGTTGACAAGCCCAAGAATGTGCCAACTAGATGTAGTAGAAGGTTGCAATTCCAGGAAGTTGCTGCTCAACTAGTAGATGACAAAGGAAAGCAATCGGTGTGCTCTATTACTAGTGTCGGTAGGGAAATAAGGTATGGGCATGGCTCCTCTGGATTCCAACACTCGCCCATTGACCTTACGAGCAACACTTCTAATGATGTAACCGAGATTGATTCCAACTACTATCAGTATTTACGTTTCTTCAATCACAGTTTTCCCTCTGATGAGGAAGTGATATATGTGGTGTCGTTGGTTGTTAAAACCCCAAGCAGACAAACTAGAACCTTATTGGGCAAGGACAAGAAAGAAGAGGAGGATGAGGTTTCCTCTCCTCCTCTAGCAACAAATAGAAGTAGGCATGTATACCGGGGTCTGAGTGTTGGTAAGGGCAGGGTGGTGGGTAAATAAGAAGTGTGGGGTGTAAAATTTTGTGTTGATGATGTTGTTGTTGGTGGTGGTGTTGGTTCTATGTGTGTGGCACATTTTTTATGTCAATTTTGTGCCTTCGTGGCAATTTGGTTGCTTGGTTTTTTTGCGTGGATAGCAACAAAGGGGATTTTGATGACAATTTGTGTTCCCTTTTCTGATGGTAGTTACAACTTTAGCTTTCCCTAGTTCATGCACTATATTTTGTAGATTCAACATGTGGGAAGTTTTGAAATGAAAGAAAAATGCAATGGAGATTTTGTTCAAATGAAAATTTGTGGTGAAATTACATTTGAGCCCGAAGCTTGTTGCTACCTTGTCATATAAAAGGGAATTCAAGGCTCATTTGTAGGGAGAGAACTGATGAAAGCTCTAGCTAGGTTTTGAGTTGAATATATGGGTAGAAAGATAGGAATAAAATAGATAGCCTATTTTGAGTTTTGGATGAATATATGCAAATTATCTTAAATTGTATGCAGATATGACTTATAAGCATGAATAAACATATAATTCTAATATATTTTCTCTCCTTATGTGGATTTTAGTGAATTTTGAATGAAATTTTAATGATGTTGTCATTCTTCTTTTGAGAATTTTTTCAATTGTGTGTCTATGTTTTTGCTTTGATTCAAGAAAATCAATTAAATGCTTAAATGGAGTCATAAGTTGACAATTATTTATAAAGGATTTGATAAGTAGTAATATATTAGAGAATTGAGCTCCATAATGCAAGGTATTATATGAGTAGTCCATTCTATTAAATTCTTGGGTCATTTCTACTAATGGTAAATGGGTAACTAAATATTTAACTGAAAGAATAAAAGAATAATATGTAAATGGGTCACTCACTCACTCCCTCTATCTCTCTCCCCTTAACCCTAAACCCTTAACCCTTAAACTCTAAACCCTTAATATTAGGTGTGTATTAAAACATTATAAAAGTATAAATTTTTGGAGTTCTATTAGGAATTGAATGATAAATGACAATGAATGGGAAAATCTAAGGCACTTTAATATTTTCAACTAAAAAGTTATAGTTCAATTAGGATTAGTGTTCACTTAGGGTGAGGTTTAGGGTTCAATTAATGTTCAATTTTGGTTAGGATTGAGGATGAGGTTGGGGTTTAATTAAGGTTATGAATTCAATAAGATTTCAAATAGGGTCAAGGTTAAGGTTAGGGTTGGGGTTAAGGTTCAATTAGGATAAGAATTAGTGTTCGGGTTAGGATTAGAGTTCAACTGTAGTTCAAAGTTAGGGTTATGGTACAATTAGGGTTAATACTTAATTAAGGTTAGTTTTAAAGTTCAATTAGGGTTTGGGTTAGGGTTGGGATTATGAATCAAGTAGGTTTGGGTTAGGGTTTGATTAGAGTTAGGTTTAGGGTTTAGTTAGAGTTAGGGTTAGGGTTAGGGGTAGAATTCAATTATTCTTAGTGGTCAATTACAATTAGATTTAGTGTTCAATTAGGGTAAGGGTTAGAGTCCAAATAGGGTTAGGGTTTAACTATAGTTAGGATTAGAATAGAATAATTTTTTTTGTTTAATTATGATATCTAGAATTTAGTATAATTTTAGAAAATGAAATGATTTGGACAAAGAAAAAAATAGAAAAGTTGATTTTATATAGATCTTATTTTTTAATTTATTCTAAAATTCTAATTAATAATTGTTTAATTAATTTAATTGTATTAGATAATTAGTAAAAAAAAATAGATAATAAATATTTTACGGATTTTAAAAATTATAAGGGTTAGAATTATTATTCTATAACTAAAAGTAGTTCTAATCTTGTCTTTCATGTTGTGCTGCAAATGTTACTAGCATATATATATATATATATAATTTATTAATATATACAAAATACGCTAAGAGATAGCTTTATCGAGGCATCTATTTTATAATAGTACAATAGATGCATCAAAAGGATATCTCTCAGCATAATTTATATATATTATTAATAAGTAATATATATGCTAGCAATTATTTAATAAATAGAATAAAATAAATATATCAATTTTTTACCATACTACTCGTTGCCAAGGAGATCCACGTGGCGCTCGACCGTGATATCACAATCAGTAAAGAACTCACAAGTTTTGATCACGCGATGGCTGGCAACTATGGATCTCAACCATCGGCAATCCTATTCATTCAACACAGTCGCCAGCCTTGTTATTAACCATCAAGCACCTTTCTACCAAGATTATAACATCTCTGTTGATTTAAAACATGTGCATCTTATAATTGCTTTAGTAACCCACAACATAATGTATTAAAGACGCATTGAAGTATTTATCATTCCTTCAGCTTCACCGGATGAGACACGTGGTGCTCGCCTATGATGTTGTGATCAACTGGTGGGGTCATCATGGGATGGCGGGGAATGACTGAGATCACATGATGATTGATCTACGGCCATTCAAACTTGTCCCTCTACAAAATAAAAACATTTATTAGGGGAGAGGGCACACTCAATCATGATAATAATACCCATTCTTACCACATATTTATACTATATATAATAAATAAATAGTCCAAATGTAAATAAAGAAAAAACCAAATGTTGATAAAAAATGGACCCATACTTGAACACATGAGAACCTCTAAATGTTATATGAAAAAAATATAAATACATTCATGAAGAAGTGAAATATGTATTCTTTTGTTTGAAATAAAATATCACAACTCTCCACTATGAGTATATCATTTAAAAATAAAATTCTCATTTAATAAAATAAGACACTCATTAATGAAAGAAGTATTGTTATCATAGTGAAAAAATATTGTTCTTATGTGTACAACAATTGGGGTAGCAATGTACAAGCATTGGATAATTTTATATTAATAGTTTGTCCTGTCACAAATATAAAAGGTGAGCGCAATAAATAACATGTATTTTCCCTTTAAATGTGAAGGATTTTCAAAAAGTTTTAGTGTTCAACTATTGGTCCATTTTTGTTCAATATAAGTTGTATTTTAAATCATTATGTGTTGTTTTTATAACAACAAATAGATTTTTTGTGTTCAACTATTAGTCCATATGTGCTGAATATAAAAGGTAGAGATATCAAAGATTTATGGTTATCAATAAGTATTTGGTCCACTTAGGTTGTCTATTAATTTTAATTTAAATAAAAATATCATATTCTACAAGCAACAAATGATATTTTTTTGGTTCAACTATTAGGGGTTCTATGATTAATTTTTTGTCAAACCTTTAAAAAGTCAAATTTTAGACACTTCTCAAAAGATCTACCGATGTGGTGAGATGCATGATGAGTTGCGCCTCTAAACCTTAGTTATAGATAAATGAGAGACAAGTCTACATTTCAAAAAATAAATGAAGGTTCTACTTTATTTCAGTCAATTGCTACATACTGAGAAAGTTAGCCTTCATGACTATTGGGCCCTCTCCCCTAAAGGAATAAGGGGACATCACTAGGTCGATGACAAACAATGAAATAAGTTTTTTTTACGAGAGAACACGAGACCAAAAAAAGACTTAAGAAAAATAAAGTCAGGTGAAGGAAATAAAACAATAAAAAAAAGGGGTCCCAACCTAGACAAAGAGATGGGGCTTAAGTCATTTTAAAGCCTTCCCAAAAATCAATGGCCAAATAGATCCCATCCAAGGTGTAAGATAAACACTAGGGTTTAACATGAAGATGAAGGTAAAACACCAACCTTAGGATTTTCCCAAACACCATAGATGACTAGAGACACAAGGCAAGATAGAATAGAACACAAAGAACAAAAATTTGAAGTTCCATCACTACCCATAACCCTAAACCCTAAACCATTAACCCTTAACCTTTAAACCCTCTACCCTCTCTCTCTCAAGTCTCTCCCTCCTACCCCTCTCCCTCTCTCAGGTCTCTCTCTCAATTCTCTCCCTCCTAGCACCACTCCCTCTCTGAGGTCTCTCTTTCACTCATTCACTCTATCTCAAGTCTTGCCCTCCTACCCCTTCTCCCTCTCTTAGGTCTTTCTCTCATTTAGTCACTCCCTCTATCTCTCTCCCCTCCACCCTTAAACTCTAAACCCTTAAACCTCTCCCCCATATCTCTCTCCCACTCCCTCCCTCTTTCCCTCTCTCTCTCTCTCAAGTCTCACCCTCCTACCCCCTCTCCCTCTCTCAGGTCTCTCTCTCTCACACACACTCACTCTCTCTCTCTCCCATCTACCCTTAACCCTAAACCTTAAACACTTAACCCTTAAACTCTAAACCCTTAATATTAGGTGTGTATAAAAACATTATAAAAGTATAATTTTTTGAGTTCTATTAGGAATTGAATGATAAATGAAAATGAATGGGAAAATCTAAGGGAATTTAATATTTTTAACTAAAAATTTAGAGTTCAATTAGGATTAGTGTTCACTTAGGGTTAGGTTTAGGGTTCACTTAATGTTCAATTTGGGTTAGGATTGAGGATGAGGTTGGGGTTTAATTAAGGTTATGAATTCAATAAGAGTTCAAATAGGGTCAAGGTTAAGGTTAGGGTTGGGGTTAAGGTTAAATTAGGATAAGAATTAGTGTTAGGGTTAGGATTAGAGTTCAACTGTAGTTCAAAGTTAGGTTGTTCTGGTACAATTAGGACTACTATTCAATAAATGTTCAATTAGGGTTAATACTTAATTAAGGTTAGTTTTAAAGTTCAATTAGGGTTTGGGTTAGGGTTTGATTACAGTTAGGTTTAGGGTTTAGGTAGAGTTAGGGTTAGGGTTATGGGTAGAATTCAATTATGCTTAGTGGTCAATTACAATTAGATTTATTGTTCAATTAGGCTAAGGGTTAGATTCCAAATAGGGTTAGGGTTTAACTAGGGTTAGGATTAGAATAGAATAAATTTTTGTGTTTAATTATGATATCTAGAATTTATTATAATTTTAGAAAATGAAATGATTTGGACACAAAGAAAAAAATAGAAAACTTGATTTTATATAGATCTTATTTCTTAATTTATTCTAAAATTCTAATTAATAATTGTTTAATTAATATAAAATTAATATTTAATTGTATTGTATTGTATTGTATAAGATAATTAGTAAAACTGAATAGATAATAAATATTTTATGGATTTTAAAAATTAGAATTTAGTTTTATTTTATTTGTAATGTCAAATATTAAAATTCTAGATTGAAATACTTAATTGATTTTAAAATATTTATAATTAATGTTCAATTTATAAACTAATATTAAGACATTAATAAATATAACCTGCAGCATAATGTATTAAAGACTCATCAAAGTATTTATTATTCCTTCAGCTCCACTAGATGAGACACACGACTCCCACCCGTGATCTTACAATCAATAAAGAACTCACAACTTTTGATCACGCGATGGCGAGCAACCGTGGATCTCAACCATCAGCAATGATGTTCGTTCAACATAGTCGCCACCCTTGTTATTAACCATCGAGCACCTTTCTACCTGGATTATAACATCTCCGTTGATTTAAAACACATGCATCTTAGAACTGCTTTAGTAACCCATGGCATAATGTATTAAAGACCCATCAAAGTATTTATCATTCCTTCAGCTTCACTAGATGAGACACGTGGTGCTCGCCCATGATATCATGATCAATTGGTGGGGTCATCGCGGGATGGCAGGGAATGGCTGAGATCACACGATGATTGATCTATGGCCATGTGAACTTGTCCCTCTACAAAATAAAAAAAATTATTAGGGGAGAGGGCCCAGTACATGTGGCACTCACCCATGATATCGTGGGATGGTGGGGAATGGCTGAGATCACATGATGATTGATCTACGGCCGTGAAAACTTGTCCCTCTGCAAAATAAAAACATTTATTAGGGGAGAGGGCACACTCAATCTTGATGATAATACCCAGTCTTACCACATGTTTATACTATATATTGTAAATAAACAGTCCAAATGTAAACAAAGAAAGACATTTATACAATCCAAGAAAATAAGTTAAAATGTATTTAATAAAAAATTATATATCAATTTATTTTTCTTTTTTAGATGAATTAAGAGTATGATTTAAAATATTTTAATTCAAATAACATAAATGATAAATTGAAGTGGGAAAAATTGAATATTATTTTAAAATTTTGAGGTTTCATATTTATATGTGTGAGATTGATCTAATATTCTAGAAAATGAATGCTAAAATATCATGAAAAAATAGGCATAGAGTGAATGTACAAGTAAAATTATATTTGCATATTTTCATAAAATAGGATCTAATAAACAAAAAAATATGCAATTAAAAATAAAGGAAAAATAATTCAACCCAAATTTAGATAAGAGAGATAATTAGATTATATGATAACTTTAAGGCTAGGGTTAGGGTTTGATTAGAATTAGTGTTCGCTTAGGGTTATGATTAGAGTTATGAATCTACAATTAGGGATCAATTAGGGTTATGATTAGAGTTATGAATCTATAATTAGGGTTCAATTAATGTTCACTTAGGGTTTCTTTCTTGGGAGAAGTTTATTGAATGGTAAGTGTATTTTATAAAATTAATATTTCAAGAATTAATTTTAGATAATAATATATGTGATTTTTCATATGGTATTAAATTGTAGATTAAAATTGATAATAGATTTCCTTCCTTCTTTTGCATTCTAAGATACCATAATATATGGCCTTAAAATCCTATTCATATTTTGAGCTTTTCTAAACTATACAAAAAGACATCCAACAAAAAAAAACTGTTATGCATTTTTTCCAAGCACAAATCCTTAGAATTCTTAATGTGTTATTTAGGTTAATTCTTTATTGCAATAACTAAATACACACTAATATATATATTATGGATTTGAGGGAAAATATTGAAATATTAATATATATAGAAAAATTTAAATGCAAAGGATTCAAGTACATACCTTTGCTTTTGTTAATGTTGATGAAGATACAAATCTTGATGGAGTGCCAAATTTGATGACATGATATAAAAACTTGAATATCTTTGTTCTATGTGGCACTTGAAATTTTGTACGAAACTATAACTAACTCTACGTCAAATTTGTGACTTTGGACCTATTTTGCATCAATAAATGTGAACTTTGACACATGCCTCCTAATCTAGCATACAATATGTACTTAAATGCTCAAAATAGTTGGGAGTAGTGTTGAGATTGGTGGATCTTTGGGAAGGTCCAATGCTTCACCTTTGTATCTCTCCCTATAGATAGAGGTAGAGATGAATATAGAATGAGAGAGGAAAAGGGATAAAAATAGATAGAGATATAGAGAGAGATAGAGGAGAAATAAATTATAGAGAGATAGGGAGATAGAGGGGGATATATATATATATATATATAGAGAGAGAGCAGATAGATATATAAGGAGATATAGAGAGAGGAGAGAGAGAGAGAGATAAGTAGAGAAAGACAAATAGAGATGGAGAGGGAGATAGAAATAGGGGGAGATAGAGAGAGAAAGAGAGAGGGAGAGATAGATAAATGGGAAGAGAAAGACATAGACATAGAGATATATGAGAAGATAAAGGGACAAATAGGTTGAGATATGAAGATAGATAGGGGTATAGGGAGGGAGCAAGAGAGGGAGAGATGGGGAGAGATAGAGAGAGGGAGGGAGAAAGGAAGAGAGATATGTAGAGGAGGGAGAGATAGAATATGGGGAAGAGGGAGATATATGTAGAGAGGGGGAGAGAGGGAGAGCGAGAGAGGGAGGCTAATATAGAGAGATAGATGCATAGGGAGATATACATATAGAAGTATATGGATAGAAAGAGATATATAGATGAGAGAGGGAGACATTTCTAGAGATAGGAAGTGAGATGGATGGGTAGAGAGAGGGAGACATTTCTATAGATGGAGGGGGAGGGAGTAATATAGAGGTAGAGATGAATATAGAGAAAGAGAGGAAGTGTGAGATAAATTGATAGAGGTAGAGATGAATATAGAATGAGAGAGGAAGAGGGAGAAAAATCGATAGAGATATAGAGAGAGAGATAAGTAGAGACAAACAAATAGAAATGGAGAGGGAGATAGAAATAAGGGGAGAGAGAGAGAGGGGGGAGAGATAAATGGGAAGAGAAAGAAATAGATATAGAGATATATGGGAAGAGAAAGGGACAAAGAGTTTGACATATGAAGATAGATAGGGGTATAGGGAAAGTGCTCAGATGGGAAGAGATAGAGAGAGGGAGGGAGAAAGGGAGAGAGATAGGTAGAGGAGGGAGAGAGAATATGGGGAAGAGAGAGACATAAATTTAAGATGTGTCAATATTTAAGTATCCAAGTGTGTATTCTGAAATTCTTGCAAACATTGTTAAATTTTCAGTTATGTTCAAGTATAATTGTTAGATCGAAAAATGACCTTTCAGTTGGCACAAAATTATAGGTGACATAAAGTTTTTCACCAGATTGATGAGCATATATCCAATATTTCAATACAATTTTATATCCGTCCTATAGCAATCTATATTTATTCACATATTCCACCCAAACTCAATCTATCCAAGTGAGGTGTAGGAAAGCATATATGCAATATGTGATGTTTCTGCTAGACGATAATTACAATGATTTCCACCAAGCATGCTTGTAAACTCATGAAAATGATGTAAAATATTTTCTTCCATGATGATATTGTTAGCTACATTCTTCCTTAATGACATCTTTAGCTACTTTAAATTGCAATTTAGAATCATCATCCAAGGTTGGGATATCATATAGGAAGAGATCCTGCTTTTCTTCTCTTTTTTGTCTTCATTTTCCTCCATGAGCATGTTTTCCCAAGAGGAAACTAAGGAAGCCTTGATGGTGTCAGGATTATCATAAGTTTATCCATAACCATCTTCAATCTTCATATTATGTTTCTTTTCCTTCTAATTTTGCATGTTAAATGAAAAAACTTGGTTTTACACCTTATTTAAGTCATTTAATCCTTGATTTTTGTCTCCAATAGATTTATTTAAAACTATAGACACCATCCAATTGAATTATGAGATTCCTCTTTTCTTTTATTAGGATGTAAGAAAAATAATTTGAGAGGTCTTTTTGGATCTTAGCCATTCCACTTTCAAGGAGATCCTTTCTTTGAAAAGGTTTCTAAAGACTTGGATATTCCATTCTTTTAGTATGAGTTTTATGAATTTTAACTTTTGATTGAATATGCACATCTTAGTGCAATGATCAATTGTTTGGGTGAGCCAAGAGTCAGTGACAACCATTTTGAAGTTTGAGTTTTCCATATACACTTTTTCAAACTTGAAAGAAACTCTTCTAGGGAATTTTTCCTTGTCTATAAGCCTGTAATCTGAACCAGCTTCAAATAGGGTTACAATTAGGGTTCAAATAGCTTTATAGTTGGGGTTAAGCTTCAATTGGGGCTAAGGTTCAATTGATTAAAAATAAGCATCTTCAGAAGAAGGATATCTCTCGATGTACTTTACATATATTTTAAAAATATAGGTATGCTAGTGATAATACCTAGTCTTACCATATATTTATACTATATATTGTAAATAAACTGTCCAAATGTAAATAAAGAAAAAACCAAATGTTGATAAAAAATGGACCCATAGTTGAACACATGAGAACCTCTAAATGTTATATGAAAAAAACATAAATACATTCATGAAGAAGTGAAATAAGTATTTTTTTTGTTTCAAATAAAATATCACAACTCTCCACTATAAGTATATCACTTATAAAATAAAATGCTCATTTAATAAAATAAGACACTCATTGAAACAAGTATTGTTATCATAGTGAAAAAATATTGTTCTTATGTGTACAAAAATTGGGGTAGCAATGTACAAGAATTGGATAATTTTATATTAATAGTTTTTCATATCACAAATATAAAAGGTGAGCACAATAAATAACATGTATTTTCCCATTAAATGTGAAGGATTTTCAAAAAGTTTTAGTGTTCAACTATTGGTCTATTTTTGTTCAATATAAGTTGTATTTTAAATCATTATGTGTTGTTTTTATAACAACAAATAGATTTTTTGTGTTCAACTATTAATCCATATGTGTTGAGTATAAAAGGTAGAGATATCAAAGATTTATGGTTATTAATAAGTATTTTGTCTCTCTCTCTCTCTCTCACTCACTCACTCCCTCTATCTCTCTTCTCTCTACCCTAAACCCTAAACCCTTAAACCCTCTACCCTCTACCCTTTACCCTCCCTTCCTTTATCTCTCTCTCTCTCTCAAGTCTCTCCCTCATAGCACCACTCCCTCCATGAGGTCTCTCTCTCACTCACTCCCACTCACTCTATCTCAAGTCTCTCCCTCCTACCCCGTCTCCCTCTCTTAGGTCTTCTCTTACTCACTCACTCTCTCTATCTCTCTCCCCTTAACCCTTAACCCTTAAACCCTCTACCTCTACCCTCTACCCTTAACCCTCCCTTCCTTTATCTCTCTCCCACTCCCTCCCTCTCTCTCTCTCTCAAGTCTCTTCCACCTACCCCTCATCCCTAAACCCTCAACCATAAACCCTTAAACCTTCTATCCTCTACCCTCAACACTCTTCCCCTCTTCCTTCCCCCTCCTAATTACTCTCTCTCTACCTCTCTCTACCATGCCCTCTTTAAGGTCTCTCTCTCACTCACTCACTCACTCTATCTCAAGTCTCTCCCTCCTACCCCTTCTCCCTCTTTTAGGTATTTCTCTCACTCACGCACTCCCTCTATCTCTCTCCCCTCCACCCTTAATCCTAAACCCTTAAACCATCTACCCTATACCCTTAAACCTCTCTCCCTCTATCTGTCTCCCAATTCCCTCCCTTTATATCTCTCTCAAGTATCTTCAATATCCTACCCCCTCTCCCTTTCTTAGGTCTCTCTCTCACTCACTCACTCCCTCTATCTCTCTCCCCTTAACCCTAAACCCTAAACCCTAAACTCCTTAACCCTAAACCCCTAAACCCTCTACCCTCTACCCTTAACCTTCCCTTCCTTTATCTCTGTCTCTCTGTCAAGTCTCTCCCTCCTACCTCCTCAACCATAAACCCTTAAACCTTCTATCCTCTACCCTCAACACTCTTACCCTCCTCTTCCCCCTCTCATTATCTCTCTCTCTACCTCTCCCCTTCTTCCCCTCTCCCTTCCCCCTCCTAATTATTTCTCTATATATATCTCTCTCTCCCTTTCCCTCTCTCTCTCTCTCTCCATTTACCTCTCTCTCCCTCTCTCCCTCTCTCTCTCCCTCTCCCATCCTCCACCTCCTAATTACTCTTGGGTATATGTGTGCAAAAATCAGATAACCAATTTAGATCAGATATCCGATTTATAGCACAAAAATATTACATTTTTAAATGTTTTTCAAATTAGATATTAGACATGAAATGGATATCCAAAACAAATCGGATATCTGATTTGTAGTACTTTGGCTTGGGAATTGTTATGGAGCAATGGACTGATAGCCAACCTAAAAAAAAAAGTCAATTTGGGTTTTTTCGCATTTTTTGGTGAGTTCAAAATGCTAATTTTTTCATGTTGCCACTTTTTGGCCCATCATGATCATGCACATACCCAGGTCTAAATCAGGTAGTTTTTATTGCTATGGTGGATCACTCCTTTCTTCGAAGGCCATACACTTATGATTGGGTCAAGTGTTATTTTCTTTAGAAAATTCCTATTTCCTTTTTGATAGGTTAATTATCATTTGATTAGATGGGTTATGAAGCACTTATTTCAAACAAATATCCTTATGAAAGAAGTATATTGGCATGAAATTAAATATGATTTGTATTCCAATGTAAAAACTACAAAGAATGGAAACAATTCTTTCAACACATAAACTATTATGTAGTAGTCAATTAAAAATGAAAAATCTTACTCTATATTAGTTAGGATACACAACTAAGAAAATGATCTAAAGTTACTTATTTATCCTAGAGGAACTAACTATATAGTATACAAATAAAACCAACAAACCCATAGCTACCGCTATTTTGAAGGAGTTTCATTTTCTCCCCTTCCTGATCTCGCTAATAATGTCTAATTATTTTAAAGAGATGAAGGTTCATAACACAACTTTATTAAACCCAATAAATAGCTTGGTTAATGAAACTTGACAAAAGAAACAAAACAATTGCTACATTTGGCATTTCATGTTGAATGAAGAGTGGTGACAATAATCTACTTATAGTTTAATAAAACACTATTTTTATAAGAAGGCTTGACATTAGAAAGATAAGTGTTACTAGAGTTTAATAAAACACTATTATAGTTTTACCAACATATACTATTGTATGCTTGCATGGATTCTTAGTTAATATATGGGGATATAGAGATAGATGGGGAGAGAAAGATAGAGAGATAGAGATATATGGGAAGAGAAAGAGAGATGGAGATATATGGGAAGAGAAAGGAAGAGAGGTGGAGATAGAGAGTCGTTGGATAGGTGGGATAGGGAGGGAGAGATGGTGAGAGATAGAGAGGGGGAGATAGAGATGGGGAGGGAGAGAAATGGATATAGATAGAAAGAGATAGAGAGAGGAGTAAGAGGGAGATAAGAAGATAAATAGAGATAGAGATACAGAGTAGGAGAGATGGAGGGAGAGATGGAGTGAATGAGAGAGAAAGGGTGGAGAGGGAGAGATATCTCAATAGAGAGAGGGGGGAAGAGGCGGGAGTGACATAGATAGTGGGAGATATAGAGGTGGGATAGGAAGGGAGAGATGGTGAGAGATAGAGAGGGGGAGATAGAGAGAGGGAGGGAGAGAAAGGGATATAGATAGAAAGAGATAGAGAGAGGAGTAAGAGGGAGATAAAAAGAGAAATAGAGATAGAGATATAGAGTAGAGAGATGGAGGGAGAGATGGAGTGAATGAGAGAGAAAGGGGGGGAGGGAGAGATAGCTCAATAGATAGAGGGGGAAGAGGAGTGACATAGATAGTGGGAGATATAGAGAGGATAGGGAGAGATATATCAATCACCCTCCCTATATCTCTATCTATTCATCCTTATCTCTTTATCTCTCTCCCCTCTATCTCTTTGTCTCCCTTTCCATTTGTATGTTTTCATTATCTCCCTCTCTCTCTATATTTTCTTCCCTATATTTATCTTTGTCTCCTTAAGTGTGCAATGGGTACATTGAAGAGGTCTTAAAGGAGAATTATCATATCTTTAATCAAATGGCATGCTACCTTGAGCATAACTCCCTAAGGACACATGCCATCCTTGGATTTTTGACATGAAACAACCAATCAAAATTTAGTTTCTCTCTCATATTAATATATATTACTATTATATTAAATATATATTATATTAATTATATTTTGTATTATATAAAAATATACTTATTATTAATTATTAATTATAATAATTTTATACGTATTTAATAATTTTGTTAAAGAATATAATATATAATTATAATAAGTTGAATAATTATATTATTTATTATGTAAAATATAGCTAATATATACTTAACTATATTGTAGAATATGAAAACCTGGCTAAATGGCACCATAATTTTGAACTTAATTAACATACTGTAAAACCTAATGAAATCAGGTTGTAGCTCGTCAAATTGGAGAAGTGAAAGGTCAATGCTAGCGTCGAGGAAGAGTTTGGAGTAGTGAAAAAAAGGTCAATGCTAGCGCTAAGGAAGAGTTTGGAGTTAAAACAAGGTTAATACCAGCGCCGACAAAGAGTTTGGAGGAGTGAAAACAAGGTCAATATCAGCGCCAAGGAAGAGTTTGGAGGAGTAAAAACAAGGTCAATACCAGCGCTGAGGAAGAGTTTGCAGTTAAAACAAGGTCAATACCAACTTTGACGAAGAGTTCGAGGAAGAGAAGAATCAACTTTAGAAGTTGCAAAAAAGTCCAACTAGACTTGTTCACTACTTTTGGTGAATGAGTCCTAGTTCCAATACATTTTTCATAATTTTGTAGATATGGATACCCTTTTTGAAAATTTATGTTCCTGCACAGTTTGCCAAAAACTAGACTAATTTTCCCAACTTGGTGAATGAGTCCTAGTCAGCCTTCATAGTATATTTTCTAATGATTTAGACCTCTATTTAGCCATATCCAATTTCCTATGTGCACACTTTCTATTTTACAATTTTCTATTGCATTTCATTTATCTTTCTAGGTCATTTAGTGTTAGTTTGCATTCAATTAGGGCTTTTCATTTCATATTGCATCACATTATCTTTTCCAAGTTTCAACTTGGTGGTGAACCCATCATTAGATCATTTTTAGTCCTTAGCACAACCCTCTTGCAAGATGTCTTTTTCCTTTGCAAAGAAATCTCAAGGGTTTTTTCTTGAGTGAAAGTGAAAATTTCCCTTTCTAGGCCCTAAATTAAATCGATCAAGGGTGGAGGAGGGAAGCCAAATTTTCCACGTTTCAGGAATCAACAAGTTCATTGAATCAACCAATTGAATTATTTGGTAAAGATGACAACCACTCTAAAGAAGTATCCTTCAAGTACCTAGGAAAAAGCTTAGCCAATAGTTTATCTTCAAATATGAAATCACTACATAAGGCCATAAAAGAAAAAAACATGGGTTATAGTATCTCCTTTTCTATCATATTTCATGAATTAAGGAACTTCTATACCTTGTGGAATTTTTTCTCTTAATATGTCCAAGGATAGTGGATTGGATTTGATATACTGTAGAGGTTGATTATTGTTATTTTTTTGTGAGGTAGCAACTTGTTGTTGAAGGGATGTTATGGGATGTTATTTTTTATCCTATAGTTGAGGGGAATAAGGTGGATTGGTGTATGTATCCATAGGTCTAGTGAATTGAATGTTGTGAAGGTGGATTGTTGAGGAGTTATTATGTTTGAATGTGTAGAGGTCAAAGAAATTCCTACAGGAATACCTAAGGAAGTGTGAACAGTGTTAGTAGGTATTATTGTTGTGGTTGGTTTAAAGCTTGTTGTAGATTAAAGGATTGTGGTAGGTTGGAAAGTTGTGGTAGGTTGGGTACTAGTGTATGTTCAAATGGACATTAGTGTTGTAGAAGATGGAATTCGAATTCCACCTTGGATTTGAGTAGGTCCCAAAGCTTGAGTACAAGCAATGATTGTAGAGATGGTGTTTTTTACATTAAGTACATTGGTTGTATGAGGTAAAGTCATGGAAAATGAAGTATGCAAATTATGAGCCATGGAGGGTTGATTATTAGAATTATCAGAGAGAGTTAGAAAACCCAAGATTGACGGTGAGTGAGATATTACGGGGTGACATGAGCCTCAAACTAGACGTCTTACAATAGTATTGATCATAGGAAAACAAGTTGTAAAACTCATAAAAAATTTTACAAACCTAGTGTGCAAACCCTAAATTGAAAAGGGGAAATGTAATGACCTAGAATGAAATGAACTTTTTGGATTCTATACAATGCAATTTATTGATTACACAATGCAATAAAATAAAAATGAAATGTTGTAAATGTAATTTTTATTTTTGATAATGCACTAAAATGAAGCAAATTTTAAGCTAGATTCACTAAATTTGATGAAATAGAAAATTAAAAAACTAAAATAGGAAAGTAACAACATCAAAGAGAAGCCTAAAACCAAAGTTTCAAATTCCAAAAAATGCAAATCAAGATCTAATAAGGAATCATTCACTAGTAAGGGTGAATGGGTCCTAGTTAAGTAATTTTGAGTTATTTCTATTGATTCCTAAATGATTTTAAATGCTTTTTAGATGTCAAAAAGGTTCAGGTCAAGCCTAATCAAGGAATCATTTTCCAGTAAAGGAAAATGCATCCTTGATTAGGGTTTTTAAACTATTTTTGAATGTTTTTCAATGTCTTTCAATTCCAAGTCTAAGATAGTAACTTTTAGTTTCAGAATTTCTAGAAATGCAATGAGAAAACGCAATAAAATTATGAATGGAAAGACCTAATTTGAAATAAAATTTTGTTTTGATTTTCAAATGCAATTTATGAGATCTAGATGATATGTAAAGTGACTAATTGTTTTTTGTATTTTTAAGTATTAGATAATGTAAAACATTGCAATTCTAAACCCTAATTGAGATGCAAGTTTGAATGCAAAGTAACAAACCCTGAATGAGATCTAATTCAATGCAAATTTAAATGGAAATGAATGAAAGATATAAGCTAGAATACAATAAAAACCTTCAAAATCAAAAAAATTGTAATGTTTAATAAGCCAGGTTCACCAAACATGTTTAATTTGTGGTGGCTGTTGAGAAGAGGGTTTGAATAAAAATGAGTCAAAAACATGATGAACAACAAATTTCCACCATAAGACACTCAATTATGAGAGCCAAATTCCTAAATAACTTTTAGAAACTAATCCTAATTATTTTAGCACTATGGGTGGATATTTTAGAGCTCAGAATGATGTGTACCTTGTTGAAAACTTGTTTTTAGGTCACAAAGGACTCATTCACCTTTAGTGGAGAATGGGCCCCTATCACGGTTTCTGAAACTGAGATCTAGGTTCTATTCCTGGATTCCTACACTCTCATATCCTCGGTTGTCAGGTCTTGAAAACCTATAGTCAATTTTGTATCCTTGTTGTTGTGTTCTTGCACTATGAATGAGAACTTTGCAACTTGAAAACTTTAACATTTTCTCTTCAATCTTGTTCTCCACTTGATCTTCAACCTTTAAATCTATAAATACATATTCAAGAGAAGAAAAACTTGTTGATTGTTAGTGAATAGGGGTTTTCCTTGGTCAAATCCCTTTTAGGTAATTAAACCAAATGATGAAATAATGAAATTGAAGCATGAACATGAAACAATAGAGTGTTGATACCTTAGAAGTTGTCTTGGAGTGTAAATATGCAAACTAACATGTGGTTTCCATGAAGAATATAGATTTTGATCTCAAATAGGATGTGTAACAATACTTGCAATAGATCTCCAATGCTACATTAACTATCTTAGCTCAACAACATGCATGAATTCATTATGCCTTTGTCATGCTAATATAATATTGAATTACTACAATAAGTCTTCAATAATATACCCTTGAATATCTTTAAAATTATCTTGTAGTGCTCTCATAAAATCAAACTTGTTATATTGCATGAATACCCAAAGTTGCTAGGAGAAACTATGTGAATTAACCTCATATTTATACTAAATCTAGAGATTAAACTCAAAATTCAAAAAATTCAAGCCAATAGCAGATTTGGGATTGAAATTCATTAAAATCCCACAAAATTTAAATTCAAAAAGGGGTGTCCTACTCGAGGAGGACCCATTCACCACTAAAGGCGAATGGGTCCTAGCACAAGTTTCCAAGACCTTGCTTTGGGGGGTCGAAAGAACATCAAAAACCCACCTCAAATATGCATAGAAGGATGGTCCTATGTGGAGAGGACCCATTCACCACTAAAGGAAAATGGGTCCTAGCACCATTTTCTAAGACCTTGGTTTTTTGGATTCTACAGTAAGATTTCAAAAAGTTATTTTGAAACCCTAAACTTCACAGTTTGACAGAGTAAAATGGAATCATAAGCAATTTCACCTGGTGAAACATGTTCTAACTTACCAAAATTACATAATTAGGTGTAGGTTTTGTGTTTAGGTATTTGGAAGGAGTAGGGAAGGCAGTTTGATGAAATTTGAATGATTCCCTAGTTGTAAACCTTCATGATTTTGGTGTAAAAGCATGCATTAGATTAGGGTTTTGTAGAACGAATGATTGTAACCCATTATAGTTGATGAAATAGGCTTGTGTATACCTAATGTGATGTGTTTAGGGTGTTGGTATGGTGAAATAAGGTGTGGAGTTTGTAGATTCAATAAACCCTCTTGTTAACAAGCCTAAGTAGGCCTAGGTAGGGATTTGGGGTTTGGTGTATTTGGGGAAGTTCTAGTTGATAATTTTTTTTGGTTTGGACCTTAAGTAACCTGGTTGAGGTCTTGAAATAGAGATTTGTGATTGGGAAAAATATTACATGGAAGTTGCTTTGGAAAATAGGGCTAATTAAGCTTAGCTTCAGTGTAGTAGTCAATTTTAGGAGAAAGTGAACTCTGAAACAACCCTACATTCAAATAGGATATGTCAAAGTACAGGAGAAAGGGTATATGAAATGATAGTTCTTTTTGGGTTTGAACTTTTTTTTGCAAGATATGAAGAAAATTCAATGTTTGATGTCCTACAAGAAGAGTATGAAGAAATTGTGAAACAATGCCAAGTTAGTGTTTTCAAGGTTGAAGGATTGATCAAAATATATTGAATTGTGATTGTTTGAAGATCTCCTCCCTGCTTTGCATCAAGTGGTATTAGAGAATAGGTTTTGATCATTTCAAGGAAGAAAGGTTGAAGTTTGAATAAAGAAAAGTTACAGATTGAAGGATAAGATTCCTCCTAAAGGTAGTATAGTCATGGCTAGAGAGATAAGGATGATGAAAGAGTCTCAAGAAGCAGTTTTGGCTAGACTTGGAACATTAGAAACAAGCCAAAGAAATGGAAATGCCACCGAAGAGGAGAGTGACCAAGAGGAAGAAGAAAAGGGTGAGAATGAAAACCCTTTAAGAGGAGTCCAAGGTGATGATGAGTTGGACCCTGATGAAATAAGGATGGTTAAAATTTTGAAGGCTATCATAAGAGATTATTTTGAGGTGGAAATAGATTTTCCAATGTATGGTGTAAAGTTATATTTTTCAGAAGTGTTGGATTGGATAAATGTACTAGACAACTACTTTGAGTAAAAGGATATTACAAAAGAACAAAAGGTAAATTTTGCAAAGACTAAGTTGAAAGTCCCTCCCCTAGCACGGTGGAACTATATGAAAGAGGATAGAGTAAAGAAGGGAAAGTAAAATATAATCTCATGGGATATAATGGTAGCTAAGGTGAAGGGATAGTTTCTACCTCCAGATTAGGAAATTCATACATTTAGCAAGTTGCAGAGTCTAAAAAAAAAAGAATTGGATGTCATGGTATACACTGATGAGTTCCATAAGTTAAGCATTAGAGTAGGAAATTTTGAGGATGAAAGAGAAAAGGTAGCAAGGTATCTAAATGGCGGGTATGTGCAGGGTCATCATGGAAAAAATAGGCCCTTAAGTGGCAAAAAATTCAGAAAAATTAGAGTTAGGCAACTTGACATAAAAATTTGAATAAGTTATCTATATTATTTCAAAAATATGTAAGAATAGAATCTATAGAAAATTTAATGTAGTTTTTAAACTATTAGGTTTATTTAAAAAAGAAAAAAATCTATTTGGTGAAAATTTGAAATTTCAATGCAGTAGCACTTAAATTTCAAGGAAAAAATAAGAAGTAGGTGTCTATCTGACCACCCTAACCACAATAATTTAATGATAATATTTTTTTATAAGATTTTATAAATAAGTAGAGGAATCATGTTCAGATGTGATGCATATTTTTTTGTAATTTTTTTTCAAGTAAATAATTAATTATGAATTTTTTATTACAACTTTTAAAAAATATAAAAAATCATATGTCTGACCACCTTAACTTGGTCAAAACTTCATAAAATTAATTTTTTCTTTTTTTAATCCTATAGTATGCGAAGCATAGAATGTGATTCATGTTTTGGATTCCAAAAATGTGATACTGTTAAAAAGCTATAGATATTTTTCAATCAGCCTATCAATCAGGACTTTAGTCATAATTCAAATAGAAAATAAATAATAATAATTTATTAAGTTCAAAGTAAATCATAATATATATTGGTGGAAAGATGCGAAACTCCTTTAAAAACCCTTTTCATTTTATCAATTTTAGATAAAAAAAAGTCATCAACCACATACCCTACAAATACCCATCATATTGCCACTTTTTGGTCCATCATGATCATGCACATACCCTAGCCTAAGGTACAATATTCAAGATGAAATAAACCTCACTACAACTAGGATATTTGATTATTTTCACTTGGATTTCAAGGTATAGGAAAGGATAAAAGAAGGAAACAAAGATAGGGAAGAGGTAGAGGCATCACTAATAGAGGAAGAGGTACAAGGTAGTCCTATGAAGATCAAGAAGATGCAAGTAAGAGCAAAGACCAAGTGCCTAATCAAAGAGGTCGATTTAGAGGTAGTGGATCAGGATTTTAGAGGAGGATTTGGTGGACAAGGTAGAGGTTCAAACACATTTTTAGGGCGATGTTATAATTGCAATTAGTTTTTCCATCAAGCATGGAAGTGTCTAGATAAACAAGCTTCTACTTCAACTGGTGGTGATAAAAGAGTTCAGTTGGTGCAAGAGGAAGATTGTGGGATTGTTAACTCTCCTAATAAACTTGTTGCTTGGGTATGTGCAGGATCTTCATGGAAAATATAGGACCTTAAGTGGCAAAAAATTCAAAAAAATCAGTGTTAGGCAACTTGATGTAAAAAATTGAATAAGTTATCTATATTATTTCAAACATATCTAAGAATAGAATATGTAGAAAATTGAAAGTAGTTTCTCAACTACTAGGTTTATTTAAAAATAAATAAAATCTATTTGGTGAAAATTTGAAATTTCAATGCAGTAGTACTTAAATTTCAGGGAAAAAATAAGAAGTAGGTGTCTGTCTAACCACCTTAACCATAATAAAATGATAATATTTTTTTATAATATTTTATATATAAGTAGAGGACTCATGTCCGGATGTGGTGCATATTTTTTTGTAATTTTTTTCCAAGTAAATAATTAATTATGATTTTTTTGTTACAACTTTCAAAAAATATAAAAAATCGTATGTCTGACCACCTTAACTTTGTCAACACTTCATGAAATTTAATTTTCCTTTTTTTAATCCTATAGTATCTGAAGCGTAGAATGTGACACATGTTTCAGATTCAAAAATTGTGATACCGTTTGAAAGTTATAGATGTTTTTCAATCAGCCTATCGATTAGGACTTTAGTGGTAATTCTAATAGAAAATAAATAATACTTATTTATTAAATTAAAATTAAAGCATAATTTATATTGGTGGAAAGTTGAGAATCTCCTTTAAAAACCCTTTTCATTTCATCAATTTTGGGTAAAAAAAAAGTCGTCAGCCACATACCCTACAAATACCCATAATATTGCCACTTTTTGGCCCATCATTATCCTACACATACCCGCTCCATAAGTTGGAGAATCATTAATGGTTAGAAGAATACTCATCAGAACATCCAAGCAGAAGGAGCTCTCACAAAGAAGAACACTCTTCAGGATAACTTGCAAATGCATGTGAAAGGTATGTAAAGTTGTAATAGATTCAGGAAGCATATATAACATGGTTTTTATTGAAATGGTTGATAAACATAAGTTGTAAAGATACCAAATGATACACCTTATAAGGTGTCTTGGTTGAATGAGATTATATCTGTTTTGGTGAATGAGAAAGGTTGGGTTGAGTTTAATATAGGTGGATACAAAAATAAGATTCTATGTGATGTGTTTCCTATGGATGTGTGCCACTTGTTGTTAGGGAGACCATGGTAGTTTGATAGACATGCAATATATAATGGAAAGAACAATACTTATGAGATTAAGAAAGATGGAATTTCTTTTACATTGACTACATTGATTGAAAATGATAAGGGACAAGCTAATGTAGCTAAAGTGATAATGTTAGAAAGAAAGGAATTCATCAAAGTAGAGAAAGGAGAAAAAATGACACATTTAGCCACTATCAAGCACCTAGAGATGCTAAAACATCATATTTGAAGGATGATTCAATTGTGGAGGGAAAATAATTCATAAAAGTAGAAAAAGAAGACAAAAACATTGCAAGCATTTCAAAGCATGGGAATGTTGGGACAATAGGTATGAAGTATTATTTTCCTTTGGAAGGAAAGAATATGGAGGTTGCATCCACTTCAATACTTGAAGGTACCAAGACAACAGTGGTGAAGAATGCTCTGATTTTGAAGGGAACTAATATTGAGAAGGTTAAGGATGAATTGATTGTGGAGAATCAAAAGTGGGTTAAAAAGCATGTTGATATGGTAATGGGAAAAGTGTTTGGTTCATTGTTTGTCAAAGAAGATAGTGATCATTCAAAGGTTGGTAAATCTAAGGTTGGTGTTTTCATATCATAGGTTTGTAAACCTGATAAATCAATAGACATTGGAGGAGATCAACAGATGGAAAAGTTGAGCAAAAAAGGTAAGGATATTAGGGGTGAGTTTAAAGAAAATGTGGACAAATTTGAGCATACAAAGACTAAAGATGAATACAATTCAATTCAAGAATGACAGAGGTATACTTGCAGGTATAAAAGTAGGCTTTCCATTAGTTCCAAATGAAGGAAAAGTCAAAGAATACCCATCAAGCAAGTTGTAGAAGTTGGAGCCATTTCTAGATGTCAAATCATTCACAAATGCAAAGACTACTGCTACTTTCTAGTATTTGATTGAATGGAAAGGGTTACCAGATGGCAAGGAACTTGGAGATTAAAGAAATTGTGTGTTTTAAAAGCATAATTTTTTGTTGCAATATGTTACTCAAGGGGCTTGAGTCAAATTTTTGTTTGGGTGTATAGTGCAGGGGCACCTTGTCAAATTATGCAATTTTGGTCTAAATTTGAGTCTTCAATTTTTTTGAGTCATCTTTTGGGTGTAATAAGGTGCATTGAGACTATTTCCTATTTTTTTATCTGATTGAGTCACTTTGGGTCAGTTTTGAGTCTTGTTAAATTTTGTTAAATAGTTGAAAATTTATTATGCAACATTTGCATTTTTTTGGTGCTTTTGTGGAAGTTTAGGTGTCAATTTAGGTTTGTTCGGTGGGAAAGTAGTTGAAATTGATTAGTTATGATATTTAATTCCTTAAAAATCCTTGATGAATGTTGTGGGAGAGGTTGGCTAAAGTAACTCTAAATTTTGAATAATGAAAAAAATGATTTCTTGTGTTTTAATAGAAAACATTTGCTCCAGCATACTATACACCCTAGTATATCCTCTGGCTGGAATTTTATGCATTGGAGTTTGTGAGGGAATGTATTAGCTTCACTTTGGTTTTTATTTGATAAGTTTTCATAATGTTTTGTGGATTTTACAGTAGGATTTCCAAAAGCTATTTTGAAACCCTAAACTTGAGGGTTTGACAGAGTAAAATGGGATCATAGGCTATTCCACCTATTGAAAGATATTATAACTTGGTAGAATGGCATAATTAGGTGTAGGTTTTGTGTTTAGGTGTTTGGCAGGTTCAGGGAAGGTAATTTGATGAAATTTGAATGATGCCTTCATTGCAAACCTTCATGATTTTGGTGTAAAAGGATGCATTGGAGTAGGGTTTTGTAGAAATAATGATTGGATCCCATTCTAGTTGATGAAATAATCCTTTTCAGACCTAATGTGATGTTTTTAGGGTCTTGGTAAGGTGAAATAAGGTGTGGAGTTTGTAGATTCAATAAACCCTCTTGTTAACAAGTTTAAATCGGCCTAGGTAGGGATTTGGGGTTTGGTGAATTTGGGGAAGTTATAGATGATAAAATATTTTAATTTGGACCTTAGGTAACTTGGTTGAGGTCTTGAAATAGATATTTTTGACCGGGAAAGAGATTACATGGTAGTTTCTTTGGAAAATAGGGCTAATTCAGCCTAAATTTAGTGTAGCAGTCAATTTTAGGAGAAGGTGTTCTAAAACGACCCTAGATCTTAAAATTGGATATGTCAAAGTAGAGGATAAAGGCTATTTTAAATGATAGTTCTTTTGTGGGTTCAAAGTTGTTCTTGCAAGATATGGAGAAAATTCACTATATGATGTGTTATAAGAAGAATACGAAGAAATTGTGAAACAACGCCAAGTTAGTGTTTTCAATGTTGAAGGATTGATCAAAATAGTTTGAATTGTGATATTTTGAAGATCTCCATACTCTTCATCATTTAGATACTTGAATGGAACATCAAATTTTTTTCTATGCAATGCTAGGGATATTGATTTCTCCTTGTGTGTATATATAGATGCAGACTGGGTAGGTTGTGTAGATGACAAAAAAAGTACAAGTAAAGATCCTTAATTTATTGGAAGTAGGTTGGTTTCTTGGTTGAGTAAGAAGTAGGATTCGGGTATGTGTAGGATCATGATGGGCCAAAAAGTGGTGAAATGATGGGTATTTGTAGGGTATGTGGCTAACGACTTTTTCTTAACCCAAAATTGATGAAATAAAAAAGGTTTTTAAAGGAGATTCTTAGCTTTCCACCAATATAAATTATGCTTTACTTTGAATTTAATAAATAATTATTATTCATTTTCTATTTGAATTACGACTAAAGTCCTGATTGATAGGCTGATTGAAAAGCAACTATAGCTTTCAAACAGTATCACATTTTTGGAATCCAAAATATGCATCACATTCTATGCTTTGCATACTATAGGATTAAAAAAAGAAAAATTGAATTTCATAAATTTTTGACCAAGTTAAGGTGGTCAGACATATGAGTTTTTATATTTTTGAAAAGTTGTAATAAAAAATTCATAATTAATTATTTACTTGGAAAAGAATTACAAAAAAACATGCATCACATTCGGACATGAGTCCTCTACTTATCTCTAAAATCTTATTAAAAATATTATCATTTATTTTGGTTAGGGTAGTCAAACATACACATACTTCTTATTTTTTCCCTGAAATTTAAGTACTGCTGCATTGAAATTTCAAATTTTCACCATGTAGATTTTTTTAAAAAATAATAAACCTAGTAGTTTAGAAACTATATTCAATTTGCTACATATTCTTTTCTTATATATTTTTGAAATAATATAGATAACTTATTCAAATTTTTACGTCAAGTTTCCTAACTGATTTTTTAAATTTTTTTGCCACTTAAGGGCCTGTTTTTTCCATGATGATCCTGCACATACCCATTCAATGTAATTATTTATTGTAGAGGCAAGATATATTGTAGCAGCATCATTTTGTGCACAGGTCTTATGAATGAAGTAGACATTAAAGGATATTAGAGTGTCATATCATGAACTTGTTTCTATCTAGTGTGATAATAAAAGTTCTATCAATATTTCTAAAAAATCGGTAACACATTCAAGGACAAAGCACATCTCTATCCGGTACCAATTTCTAAGAGATAAAGTCAAAGAGAATGAGGTGAACCTAGAGTATGTGCCTACAAAAGATCAAGTTTCAAAAAATTTCACAAAGGCTCTTCCAAAAGATACATTTGAGTACATCTTTGGAAAAATTTAGGTGTTATTACCCCTCCTCTTAATTGGATGCATAAGGTTGTGCATATGTCTAAGAGAGTATTTCAAGATACATTCTTGGTCCTGGACTAGTTAATGATACCTCTTAGGGGGAGCAAGTAGAGGTGTGATTTAATTGGTCCAGTCAAGGAGGAGTAAATGGAGAGAGACAAAGTAGTAGAGAGAAAGTAGTATGTTGGTGTTGCCTAAAGTGAAACTTTCATATGATGTTTAAGGGAGAGACTATATTCCCTTTTCCATTGATCTGTCAAAGAGGGAGAGAGATTGAAGTCTAAAAAGCTCTGCAAGTAAGGGAGAAAGAAATGAAGGAAATGAAAGAGAGAATGAAGTTAGACAAAGTTGTAGAAGTGTAAGGAATATCCCAATTAGGGTGAGATACTAATGTAAGGAGGAGAGATGTCTGAGTTTCAAAGTTGTAGTGTTTCTTTTATTGTTGATGTTTTTTTCAAAACAGGTTTCATCAATGACAAAGGGGGAGATTGTTGGAGATTTGTTGGTGTTGTCACTAGTGTTGTCATTTATGTCAACCTCCAGTATGGTTAGGGAGATTGTTAGAGATTGTTACACTATGTTGATATTAGTTTTGTGATTTGATGTCAACCTCTAGTATGGTCATGTTGAGAAGTGTTTGTGGTATTGAGAAGGTGTTGTAGATGTTATAAATATGTTGAGTAGGTGTTTGTGCTATTTTTGATGTAGTTGGTTCACTTGGTTTCCAAAACATTTTGAGAAAATTTGAATAAAAGTGTTTGTAGTGTGACAAAGGTGTGTTCAGTGTTGTGCTCCATATTTATCCATGTTTGAATATATTCATGTGTGTTTTGAATATGATCCGATCATAGGTGTTAAAAGGTTCTATATCCCAAGTTTTAGGTTTTGGATCGTGTGGTAGTGGAAGTTGTGTTTGAGAGTGTGTTGCCTATGAAGAAGGTTGTTTAGGAAAAATGAGATTGATATGTATTTATCAACATTGAGGTTTATTTTGTTGTGGATTTGGGAACATTCTCAGACTATTTGTATCTACCTTTCCCTAGAGTAACTAGTGTTTAGCTACTTGATAAGCTTGGATTTATAAGTTGTGTTATGTGGTAGTATGTTTGGTTGCACAGAGTTAATGTGCTCTTCAATTTTAGGTGGCTACAGTAGTATTGCTAAATATTTTGATGATTTTGGAATATTCTTAGATGTTGTGGAATGTTGCTATGTGTTATGCATGGTATTCATTAACCTAGAAATATGTGTGGGTAGTTGATTCTTAGTGTTAGTGTAGGTTTGGCTAACCTAGCATGCTAGCACTAACTGTAGAGGTTGTTTATTGTTTGTGGAAGCATGGAAAAGCATGTCAATGTACATTTGGGTCCTAGTTAACCTGTGGTATGGTCTAACTTCACTTCTTTCCATCACAAATTTTTTTAGTGTTGACCTATTAAGTGGTTACACATTTGAGGTGCATACATTTCATTGAGGCCAAAATGGAGAAATTTTTTGATGTTCTAGAGGATATAAAAGAAAGCTTAATTGTTCAAGAAGTGTGTGATGTTTGGTGTGGTAAAAATTGATATGAATGTGATCAAGTATGGTAATTTGAGTGTGAGCTTAAAAACCTAAGGCTACTAGATGCAGTGGGTAGAATGTTTCTACATTTTTAGTGTGCATGAAGTTGCTAGAGGAAGTGAGCTTAACGTTGCAGATGGTGGAGAGTTGTAGTGGTGGATTAGCATTTTCCATGTATATCTAGTGTTTTCTTGTGTATGGTGTTGAATTTGTTTATGTTTGATATGTTTACATTATGCTAATGTTAATAAGGGTTTAAGGATTAATGAGGATTTGATGATTTTAATGTAAAATTGATTCATGTCCCCTCTCTTAGTTTTCCTATGTGTCTAACAATAACTAAAACTCAAAAATTCATGAAGGCATACTTCTTAAGGCTACAAACACTTGAAGGAACTTGATGAAGGCTCAAACATAAATTTCTCCAAACTTTTATTTCACCACTAATCTTTCTCTCTACTTATTCATGTTGGGGATTTCCACGAAACCCAGGAGAACTAACTGTAGATAACACCTTCACAAATATGAGAGAAGGTCAAGGCTCTTTCACCAGAAAACATGGATTGAGATTTAATTTTACATATTATATAATGTACTCTTATAAAGGAAAGAAAAATTATTGAGTAAACAACCACCTAGTACAAGAAGAAACTAATCAAAATAATTTATTCTAAGTTAAAACTTAAATACTCTAACACCCCCCCTTAAGTTCAATTTAGGGAGAATGAAAATGAAAATATGAAGATGCAGTATGGGTCATGACTACAAAACCATGTTAGGTACGCATTTACAATGCAAAAAATAAATCTTTCACAATTGAAGAAAAGGAGAAAAACCCTGTGGAAAAAAAAAACTTCTCCAAAAGAGAGAAAATTAAAACAAAAATTGATGCATGGATGGAGGACTCAATCACACCCCCCAAGGACTACATACATCATGTATATACATTCAATTACCCCCCCATAAGTGGGAAAGAGAGGGAGTATATAGCCCCCCCCACAATGTGTAATCACATGCAAAAATGGTAAGTGCCTAAAGACAAAACATAATCCAATGTCGATAAACAACTTGTCTCCCTTTCAAAAGAAACAAAATCAAATAAAAATGCAGGAATGCTTCCCATTCAAAATAGGAATTTAAAGAAGAAAGCATGAAGATGTATGATGATGTCTTTAAAATATGCTCATGTGTCACCAAGGCCTTGGAAGATGATGCCATGAACCAATCAGGAACGTGCCTAATCACAATAGGAGTTGACAAACAAGGTACCACTAGAAACTAATTTTGAAAATTCTCCAAAGATGGATATAGGGTGACAACAGTTGTACCACAACTATCATCAAATATGAGGGATATACCCTCAAATGTTTCTTCGAAGGAAAAAATGTGAGATTCCATGAAGAATGAACCAATGTCTGACAAATAAGAATCCCAATCAGGAAGACAATGAGATATTGGTTGTGATGAATCACTAGACATGCTCAATGAATCATCAACACAAAATGAATGGTCATACAAAACATGAACAATATGAGCCTAATCAATGGATCTGCACAATGAATCACTAAACGTGAAGGTACATCAACTATCTCTAATGGAGAAGAAGGAGCATCTGAAGAATCCTCATCATCCTCATCTAAAGATTCAAAGTATTCCAAAACTTTAAACTCCTACATTGTAGTATGATCATAGGGTATCCTGCTTGAAAAATGAAGAGGTAGAAGACAATCTAAAACATGATCATCTAGGAATAGCTGAGTATCAGAATATCCATGTATTTCCCAAATTTTCATCCAAAGAATATAAGGACACTCAAAATGATTAATAGCATTTAAAGTGGCATCATCAATATGCATTGTAACAACTCCTAGGACATGATCTCTTTTGCAATTCCATACACATTTCTTACTATCAGTACCATGAAGGGGAAGAAGATTATATATATGTGGCAACAAATGAAGCCATCTAAGATGTTTTATGATACAATCTCTCCATTTTTTATAGTTTCCCCTTTCCAACATAATCATAGCATGATGAAATGAAAACCCCATAGTCAACTATGACAAAAATCCCAAAATACTTCAAGAAACAATAATATAAAAAGGGTTTGAGAATCAAGCAACTCCAAAGAGGACAACAACACCAATGTTGAACTTCAACGAATTAAAAGCACCACCAAATAGCAAAATATGAGAAATTCCTCAACCATTGCAAAGGTGATGAAAATACCTTTCCGTTGATATGTGGTTTGCAAAAATTGGCCTCCATTTGCAAAAGATATGCAAAAATATAAAATGCCTATAGAGGCACTTTTGAAATCTTTTGGAGCTCTCAGTCACACCATATGACCATAGAATGCACAAGGGATAAAAATGAGCCTCTTAGACCAAGTGGACTCCAAAATACCAAGTCGAATAGGTGATCGGGTCTTGCCAAGTCACACAACCAAGTAACCAATCACCAAGCAAACTCCAAAGAGCAAGATAACCTCCTGTGAGACTTGCTCACACTATTGAAAGACACTACAATGCTATATGAAGGGAAAAAACTACTCCACACCATTAATGTGGGATAATGCTTCCCAAAGATACCTTAGAAAATAATTTGGGTCCACACACTCTTTGGCTGCCCAACAACTTGAACCCTAAATATTAGGGAAAACTTTATAAAATATAAAGTTTGAAAAAATTCATTGCACCTCCAACAACCAATCAAATGCATCAAAAAACAAGGGAGCCTATAGATGAAAAGATCTTTCAAAAAATTGTGACCACCACATAGATGCCTTTGTCTCGGCCTAACTGGTGAAGGCTGCACCTAGAATAGGAAAATGAAGCACCCCTTGTAGGCTTCACACACCAAAATTATTAGTAAGCAATAGAAATGCCACTCCCTAAAGGATATTCACAAGCCCTTCCATAGAGAAATCGCCCCCTCTAATGGAAATAAAATCACTTCATCTCTCTTAGAAACACCAACTGCCTCTAGAAAACAAGAATTGTTCACAACAATAAAAAATCGTGGCCTCTTGAATTCAAATTCCTCTTTCAATCGCTTCAATCAACAATAAGAAAAATAAAAATTAATGGGAAATGAGGCAATTTTGCAATTTTAAAAATTTGAAGTGTCGAATAAAAATGATCTGAAAGTTGATGAAAACTCTTAATGGTAGAAGGAGGGCAGAGTGGTATGTTGTGATAACATCTTGGGGATTTCCACCAAACCCAGGAGCACCAACTACAAATAACACCTTCACAGATATGAGAGAAACTCAGGGCTCTTTCACCAGAAAAAAATGGATTGAGATCTGATTCTACATATTGTACAATATGCCTTATAAAGGAAAGAAAAATAGGTATTGAGTAAACAACCACCCAATACGGGAAGAAAGAAATTAAAATAATTTACCCCAAGTTAAAACTTAAATACTCTAATAATTCAAATTCACCATATTCTCCCCACACTCATGAATCATGAAAATGACAAACAAAATACTTAGTTCTCTTCAAAATTGAGAATAATATAGAAATTTTGACCTTTTCATCTCTAATTGTGAAGGTGCCCCTCATGTCATGTACATGTGAGAACTAATTAACCAAAATATTGAAAACAATTAGCATTAATAATTAACCTAGCCTTACGAAGAAACTAAAAGTTTCTGAGAATAGGGGATGGCTGCGGCGCTGCTCTTCGTCTGCAGAGCCACGCCCTAGCTCTTTTCCTATTTTTTTCTGTCACTGCGCTGAGTGGGTGGGGTGTTGTATGCTGGGGGGCGTTTCTTCTGGTGTTTTAGTGGGTAGGTTTGGGGAGCGTTCGGTGGCTGGGGGTCTCTTTTGCCCGCTGCCATTCTCCTTCCCTTTACTCTGGTGTTTGGTGCGTGCGGCCAGGCTTTTGGCCATGGTTGGGGAGTGTAGGGAGTCAGATTTGCTTGCTTGGTGGAAGGTGGGGTTTGGTGTGGGGTGTGGAGCTTTGTCTGGGGTTGGAGCTGGCTTGGTGTGGGGTTTTGCCAAGTGGTCAGTGGTGTGCCTTTAGCTGAAGGGTGTGGGTTTGGGTTGTGCCTCTATCTTTCCCCAATGGAGTTTGGAGAACCTTCGGGGGAGGGAACTAAGCTGGATTCCCATGCCACTCTTGGCTCGAATCCCTTTCCTTCGGGGGCTCGTCTTCAAGATAATAGTTTATTTTCTCAGAATTTGGAGAAGAACGAGGTTGGTTCGTCAGGAGGATTTCGTGTTCCCAAGATTAACGGTTGCCTCGAAAGGTGTAAAGAGAGGCCGAATGTGGTGATCCCGATGGAGATGCTCGCTGAAGATATTGAGTACTACTCACGCCATTCATTGTACTACAAATTTTTGGGTTTGAAAATTTCGTTGCAATTTTTGGAGTCCTGGGCCAGGAGGACTTGGATGCCAGTAGGAGAGATGGAGATTCGGCTCCTAGCCAATAACTATTTCATGGTCACGTTTGATTGCATGGCAGATAGGATCAAGGTTTTTGAAGGAGGCCCTTATTTTTACAATCAGTGGGCTTGTTTATCAAGCCATGGCATGCGGGATTCAATCCGGCAGAGGAGATTCCTAGTCGAGTTCCAGTCTGGGTTAGATTGCCAAGGCTACCGGTCGAGTGCTGGCGTGAAGATGTTCTGCATCTTCTTGCCTCAATGCTTGGTAAACCCGTTGGTTCGTCGTAGCAAATGCAGTTCAAAAAGGTAATGACATTTGCTCGATTCTGTGTGGAAATTGATTTAAGTAAACCTTTGCCAGATTCCCTTGAAGTGAGTGCAGGCCCTCACTCATGGGTTCAACAACTTGATTATGAGACCTTACCCTTTAGATGTCGGTTGTGTCATGAATATGGCCACTTACTGCGTAGATGTCCAAGGGCCAAGCCTTTGGAGACTAATGCTTCATAGCCTCCTAAGAATCCTTCTGGGTTGGATAAGGGTAAGGGTCCTATTCTGGAAGGTGGTGCCGCGGAGGATGGTTTTATTCCGATCAGGAATCGAAATAGAAATAAGGGGCAGAAGAGGACTCTCAAAGAAAGGCAAGAAGAGGACACTTTTAATAGATTTGAGGTATTGGATGATTTTAGTCAGCAGGAATTGAATCCGGGTTTGGTGGACTTGGTTCAAGGGACTATGGAAGTTGAACAGCAAGGGTCTCCTATTCAGATAGTGCAAGTTTCTCAGCAGGAGGTGCATACGGGTTTGCCAAATGTAGTGCAGGATGGGAAAGATCTAGGGCTTGAAGGGCTCTGTTCAGAGGTTCTTTGTGCTCCACAAGGTGAGGAGACTGGGATTTTGGTTTCAAACCATCAGTTGAGGGCTCCGGAGGAACCAAGTTGTGTTGTTGTTCCAAAAAAAAGAAAAGACGCTTCGACCCACCACTCTCGGGGTTCGGGCTCGGAGCTAGGTAAGAGTAATAAGTTGTCTTCTCATTTGGAAATTCTTCAGAAGGATCTAAAAAAAGGTGGGATGGAAAAGTTCTCTAAGCTTGGCAGGAAGAAGGATGTGGAAAAGATCAAAATGATAGGGGAGAACTTGGTGGAGTCAGGGTCTGTTAAGACCTTGGATTCTCTTTTTTCGAGCCCCTTGAAATGATTGTTTTATCTTGGAATGTAAGGGGCTCGAACAGTGGCCCTCGACAAAAAGTTGTTCGTGATTTGGTTAGAATTCAATCTCTTGATGTGCTCTTTCTCCAGGAGACTAAGCTGTTGGTTGAAAGTATGTTTGGTTTGATGCCTAAGCTGTGGGGGAATGGTGAGTGCCAATGTATTGGCGCGCAGGGGGCTTCTGGGGGAGTGGCTTGTTTATGGAATCCTCAGAAGATTTCTCCTCTTTGGTGGATGTCCTCCAAGTCATCTCTCTCCATGATTGCTTCCTGCTTTGAGTCAGGGGAGGCTATATTTTTCTCCAATATTTATGTGCCTCCTGAGCTTCATGGTAAGCATTTATTGTGGACCCATATCAGGTTTGTTAGAAGTATGGCTCCTTACCATCCATGGATAATGGCGAGGGATTTTAATGCTATCTCTAAGTTGGATGAGAAACGGGGTGGTATTGTGAGGCTGGAGCCTTCTGCTCTTCTCCTTTAGGATAACATTTCAGCTCTAAATCTAGTTGATATCAAGCCTAGTAATGGCCAGTTCACTTGGACTAATTGGAGGATAGGGGAGGCTTGCATTGCTGAGTGTCTTGATCATTTTCTGGTTTCCTGTTATTGGGTTGGTGGTTTGTGGTCCTCTATGTCTAAAATTTTGGACTGGAGGGGTTCAGATCATTGGCCTATCAAGCTCGTGATCTCTTCGGCTCGTGTGCCTTGGTCTCCTCCTTTTAAATTCCAGCTTATGTGGCTTAGGGATCCCTCCCTTCATGACTACGTGGCTGAATGGTGGAGGTATGGTAGACCTTCCTATGGTACTAAAATGTATACTTTTGCTAAGTTACTTCAATTTGTCAAGTATCAACTCAAACGATGGAATCGACATTACTTTGGAAACATTTTCCATGCTAAGGCTGCTGCTCAGGCAGAGTTGGCTGGTATTACGAGGATGATTAGGGAGGATGGGATGACTGAAGTGCGGCTTTTGGAAGAAGCCAAGGCTCTGATGTTGTTGGAGGAGTGTGAGCTAAGGGAAGAAATTTTTTGGAAACAAAAGGCCCGGGTTGATTAGTTACTGAAAGGAGATAAGAATACTGCCTTTTTCTTCAATTCAGTGAAAGCCAGGAGACATGGCAACTCTATTTCTATTTTAGTGAATGACAGGGGTGAGCAGCTTTCCTCCTCTCAGGAGATCTCTAACGAAGTAGTTCAATACTTTGCTTCTTTATTCAAGGAGGAGGAGCGAAGGAGTTTCGATGAGGAAATTCAAGTCCTGTCATGTATCCCTCCTCTTGTTTCTAGGGAAATGAATGAGCATCTTATGAGTGACATCTCGCTTGATGAACTAGAGGGTATAGTGCTTCAGATGAAGAATGGGAAAGTCCCTGGTCCGAATGGCTTTCCGATTGAGTTCTTCCAAGAGTTCTGGGATATTATCAAATTGGACTTGTTAGCAATTGTGCAGGAGTCTCAATCAAATAAGCAAATGCTACGGGCTCTCAATTCCACCTTCCTAGCTCTCATTCCCAAGTGTGAGGGTGCTGATAGGTTAACGCAATTTCGGCCTATCTCTCTGTCCAATGTGATTTATAAAATTATCTCTAAATTGATGGCTGACAGGTTGAAAAAGTGGCTTTCAGTGTTGATTTCTGAGGAACAGAGCGGTTTTGTGGAGGGTCGGCAAATTTTGGATGAGGTGGTGATTGCAACTGAAACTATCCATTCTATGGCCACCTCCAAGGTTAAGGCAATGTTTATCAAATTGGATATGGCTAAGGCTTATGACAGAGTTCAGTGGTCCTTCCTTCAGAAGATTCTTGGCACCTTTGGTTTTGGGGAGGATTGGATTAGATGGGTAATGAGCTGTGTTACTACAACTTCCTTTTCTGTGTTAATCAATGGTGAGCACTCAGAGCTTTTTGGTGCGTCTCGGGGTTTGCGCCAGGGAGATCCCCTCTCTCCCTATTTGTTTATCCTTCTTGCCGAGGGTCTGGGTCACTTGATGAGAAGGCATGTGGAGCTGGGGCTTATTTCGGGATGGAGGTGGAATGGTGGCTTACCTTCGCAGTCTCATTTGCAGTTTGTGGATGAAACAGCTTTGATGGGTCTGGCATCTATCAGGGAAGCTACTAATATGCGTAAAGTGTTGGATGTTTATCTTAATGCCTCGGGCCAATTGATCAATGAGGAAAAGTCCTCCATCTTTTTCTTTAACACTCCTGAGCCCATTCAGAGGAGGATTGCTCACATTTTGAGATTTCAGATTGGGTCTCTCCCTTTGACCTACCTTGGTATTCCGATCTCTGTTGGAAGACCTCATAGGGATTCTTGGCAAAATATATTCGATAAATTTCGTGTGAAGGTTAATCATTGGACCCACAGATGGCTATCCTTTGCTGGGCATGTTTAGTTGCTCAAGTCTGTGGTGCAGGCTCTCCCCATCTACAGATGCATGATCCAGGTTGCCCCGGTGAGTTTCATTAAGGAGTTGGATTCTCTTGCTAGACAGTTTTTATGGGCTGGTAGCCTACAGTCTGCCAAATGGAGTCTTGTCAAGTGGGATACTGTTTGTAGCCCAAAGCAGTTCGGAGGGCTTGGTTTAAGGCAGTCGTTGTTGTCCAGCGTGGCTCAAGCTGCTAAGTTGTATTGGCGCTGGTGTGTGGAGCAGGATCATCTCTGGGCTAGAATTTTATCTCATAAGTATTTTCCAGGGATCCCTCAGAGTGATATTCCCCGGTACTCCTTGAGGGGGAAAGGTTCGGTGATTTGGGGTACTCTCAAGAAAGGGGCTGATCTCATAAAGGATGGCCTTTTTTGGATTTGCAAAAGGGGGACGGAAGCTCTCTTCTGGTCTGATTCTTGGGATGGTTTTCCCCCCATTCTTTCCCAGTTTCTGAACTTGGTAACTTTATGCCAGCGGTTCCTCGAAGCTGGTTGGTCAAGGGTGAGTGATTTTAAGTCCTTCTCTAACCCGAGATCAGCTGAGAATGGTGAGATGGAAGAGCCCTGGCGAGTGGCCTGATGTTGGTATGGAGGAGGACTGTGCTAAGTTGCACAAAATCCTCTCCAACAGGAATTGTAGTTCCCTGCAGGAGAGGGGTGTTCTTTCATGGTCTCCTAATCCTAAGGGTGTCTTTACTGTTGCTTCTGGATATCAGAGATTGTTATCTCATAGGCTTGAGGGGGGAGGTTCACTGGTGGAAGAGAGTGTGGAATAAGTTCTCCTGGCCAAAGTGTAATTGCTTTCTCTGGACCTTGGCCTGGAATAGGTGCTTGACGTGGGACAATATTCAGAAGAGGGGGTTTCAAGGCCCTTATATTTGTGTTTTGTGCGGGGCAGCGGAGGAGGATTCTTCCCACTTGTTTTTTCGATGCCCCTTTGTTTTGCATCTATGGCATATTTGGTGGGAGGCCTGGCGAATCCCATGTGTTCATGCCTCTTCACTAGTGGAGTTTTGGAACAGTGTTGGTAGACCTCCTTCTGGGACCTCTTTCCTGCAGGAGGTGTGGTATGTAGGTCCTACATTCATATTGTGGCAGATCTGGTTAGAACGAAATCGTAGAGTTTTTCGGGGGGAAAGGTTGATATTTCAACAAGTTTGGCAAAGAGTAAGGGCTATGATTCAGGAGATGGTGGAAGCTAAGTGTGAGGTGGTTTTCCCTTTAGACAAAGGGGACACTGAGAAGGTGGAGAGACTCGGAATCCAAGGGTTGTCTTCAGCTTCGGCTTGCGTCAAGAGGGGAAGGAGGGGGAAACAAAAAGTCCAAAGGCTGGGCAGGTGGATGCCCCCTCTGGATGGGATCTTGAAGATCAATACTGATGGTTCTTCAAGAGGCAATCCAGGTCCTGCTGGAATTGGTGGAGTTGGTCGGGATTCTTCGGGCTCTGTGGTTTTCTTCTTCTCTGCTCATGAAGGGGTGCAATCTGTCAACCTTATGGAAGGTTTGGCGATTCTCTATGCTCTTGAGAGGGCTTATGATTTGGGTTGGTGTAGGGTTATTTGTGAATCTGATTCTCAGGTTCTGATTGGTTTGATAAATAATCAAACGGTGTCTGATGTTAGCTGGCAGCTGGCTGGAATGGTGCAACAGATTTTACAGATTAGTTCTTTGATGGAGTTTACTTCCTTTGTCCATATTCCTCGGGAGTGGAATAGGGCTGCTGATTGTTTGGCTAAGTGGGCTTCTGAGAATCTTCTCGGTTGGAAGATTGATGGGTGGGAGCAAGTTCCCCAGGAGCTCCGCCAGGATTTAGAAGGGATTCTGGCTAAAGATGGGGAAGGTCACAATGAGGAAGGCTGATGTGTGTTGCTTTGTTGCTTTTGGCGGGTCTTTGTGGCCTGGCTTTTTTTGTAATCTTCTCTTCTGATTTTTAATAAAGTTTTTACCCTCTCTTTTTTTAATAATAGAAACTAAAACTGTATGAATGTTGCTTAAAAAAAATATATATAAAAAAATTAACCTAACCTTACTAGTTCCTAATATTAATTAATAACCACAATTCCATCATAATTAAATATTCAAAAAATTGTTTAAATTATCTAAGCTACATACATCATTCCTAGAATATTTCGATTTGTTTAATCTCAAAATGTATAGCTCCCTAGTTATATGCATTTGACTTATATTATGCCTTGAAGAATTTCAAAATATCGTATCTACTACTTTTACAATATGAGTAATCAAGAATATGTAAATTTCATACCTTTTGATTTGACTAGTGTCTTAGAAAATTTAGATTAGTTCTACTCTAGAGCATAGGCTTTTATCATTCTTGGGTAGACGAATAACTAGAAAATAATAAGAAATCTATATAGCTGTTTTCTCAATGTCTCTATTGTTAATTTTTAAAAATTATTCTTTCATTTAGTATTTATAAACTTGTTGACACCTTTTCTTTTAAGTAGGTGATTACAAAATGTTAACTAATCATACTCACGTATATTACAAGCCTTCTTCAACTAAGCTTCCATGATTTAGGGGCGATAAGATATAACCTAACTTGTTAAAAGATGTCAATATATTTGAACTTGAGTACACATTATTAGAATCTGGTAAGAAAGCATATACATACATTGGAAGTCTTGTTTTAGTTAAGAAAACCATGACCAGGGGGTTCATTTACTAAATAAGAATCAAACTTGACCCTCAACATACCTTGAAAATTTTGTATCTTAGTAGCTAACATGACACACCATCATCCTTATCCATTGAATTACAACCCTTTTAGTGGAATGATATATTAATTTTATATTATACTATTTTAAGAAAAAAGGATTAACTAACATTTAAAGAACGATGTTAAATAAATAAATATTATTAAAAACTTTACCTTGCAATGAAATATTACGACCGTCAAAAGATATCCTGAGAAATGACTGGTGTAGTCCACCGTCCGGAATCTTTATTATATTTTACTTAAAACGCTTTAGCAGATGATTTATCACTTTATTTTCAAGATACATACATGATTGACCAAATCTATTTCTTCTTCTTTGAGAAAAAAATCCACTCGTCCTTTTGGTTTGACGTCGAATGATAGATAAACTTTGTGGAAACCGAATGCAAACGATTATGATATATACCTACATAATGTTTTTAGAGTCATAGAAAACTGTTTAAGGGGTTTATGTCAAACGTTTAAAATTATGAGAAAGAGAAAAAATATTAAAATACGTTTGGCGTCCAATTTCATCTATACAATTGGAAAACAATTAACTCTAAAACCACGTTACGTACGGAGAGTGTTATGTAGTTGGGCAATTGTTTTAAATCCCTACACGTTTAAACGATCTTATATATCGTGAAACACGTGGACATGCCTCCGACAGAAGTCTAATGGTGGCCTTCTTCGCCATGGCAAGTTATTTATATAGCAGTTACGACTGAAGCAAACCAATTATCTCCATTGTTCATCAAAGCCGCAGCAGAGTGATTTGTGGGAGTGAGCAAGTAAAATGGATTCAATATTGGGCAACAAGAAGTTCCCCGACAGTGAAAAATCCATTGATGTTTATGAAATTAATGGCGAAGCGGTACTGTAGAAGGTAGCTCTTCTCAACTTTACGGATTACTCTGCAACACTGGTTGATGAGGCTTCTGAATTGATGGGGAAAGAAGTCTCTCTTCAGCTTGTGAGCAACGATCAAATCGATCCCGGTATTGTATGATGGCGTACTGCTTGTTTGGTGTACACGCTGGGGGCTTTGTAGTCTCTGCCTGCTGGTTGATTCGTTGTCAGAAGAATTTCCGCAGTCTGGCCTGGGCTTATAAACATCACATATTTTCTGTATGGTACTTTTGTGTAGGAAGCATCCACGACTACGCCAGTGAGATTGTATGATGTTTTCTTGAGAATAGGTGATTGTTGAGTGCAACATTCACAATACATAGAAGTGGTCACGAAGACAAAGGACATGTTTTAAAAATACGGCATGCCTGAGATAGATTTGTGGAGGCCATGAGTTTCTGCAAGGGGATAGAAGGTCCTATATTGATTCGATGGGAAGTTCAATCCCTTCACTATTATTATGTTTCCCTAGACACATATTAGAAAGAGAAGAGATAATTTTATTTGTAAATACTTCTTTAGGGCAGAGAAGAAGCAGCGTCGATAGGTATAATTGGTTATGATAAAGGTGAGAATTTTCGATTTTACATTGCGGTTTGCTTTCTTTTTACGCTTGATTGATTGGCCAAATGTAGAAGATTTATATCAATTCAAATTGCATAGGTGAGTTGGTGAAATTTGTGGAATTTTCAAGTGCACCTTTTAGTGTTTTAATGATTTTATATGTGGAGTGATAAGTATAATCTGAAGTGTACCTTTGTGTATTGGTATGTTGGTGAAGATATGGAAGAAGATGAGTTATCTGGAGGTCAAGAGGATGAAGACCCACCAATCATTCCTTTTCAATATATGAGGATTCATAAATGGTTACATACTCATTTGAATGCATCTCTTATTAGTGGCAACTTGGAGGTAAGTTGCTTTGCAAGAGAAGGGGCAACACAAATTAATATGTTTACTATTGGATCTTGGGAAAGTGCATTCCAAAACATTAAAATAATTGTTGAGTATCTTGTAGATGAGTTTATCAATAGATCTTCAAATAATTATGCTTGGACTTTTGGGACCATCTTTGCTATGCCTGATGAGGCCTCCAAAGATTTGTTTAAGATATTAAATGGATAAAGTGTAACAAGATCATATTGAAGGTTGGTGGCATTGAAGGATGAAAGAATTTCCATCATCTCAAGTCAACTTCTCACTTTGAGATGATGCTTTGCTTGGGAGGATTTTTTGGCTTTAATTTTTTGTATTTCCTTGTTGTGGTCAACATATTTAAAGAATATATATATTGTAAAGTTTGGTTTTTGGAGACAGGTAATGGGTTTGGTGTGGAGCTCAGTATGGATGGTTGTCCAATGAGCTTACGAGGCTATGATCAAGAATTATACCCTTCCAAGGGTCATAAAAAAACTTGATGGAGCCATGTCTTTGGAGAGATTAGTATGATTTTTATGTTGAATAATTCAGGAATTTGTGATTTGAGAGTTCATGGGAGGAAGAACTTGGGAATTCAGCTAGGAGCTATACCTTTTCGAGGGTCATGAGGCTACTTGATAGAGTTCCACCTAATTCAAGATTTGTTTCTTCAAGGAAGATCTTCACAAATATGTATAAATATTTTGTAATTAACAATTTTTGTTATGTAAGCCTTAAGGGGGGTCCCTTGTCAAAGTGAATAAGGTCTTTTAGGGGTTACATTTTTATGAATAATGTAATAATGAGGGAAATGTTGATGTATTAAATTATAACTATTGGTATTCAATTACTCAACTACCTCTATTCAACCAATTCCATTATACCACTCTATTAATGAAAATGTAATCATCAAATAATAAAATCAATGTTTATACAAGTGAGCCTTCATATTTTCCAACAAACATTTCATACTAGCTCCTAATGAAATTTATGAAATGGGTAAAGCAAAAATATTGTAGAATTTCTTTTACAAGATGAAAAAAATTACATGTATTGGACTTTCCATGATGGCATAATATGCTACTCTAAGTATTTCTATCTCATTTCAAAACTACCTATATCTATCTAGAATTTTAAACCTTTTCCCAAATACTAGAATGGATTATAAAAAACTCCCAAACAAAAAAAATTACATTATAAATATAAGGAAACTCATTTGTGTACAAATCTACATTTCTAGTACAATTTATGTAGTGTGTATAAATTGATTTTTCTATAATAAGGGACTACACATGACTATAGTAACATAGATAGCCAATATTATAATCGTGACTAACCCTCATACCACAACAATGTGATAAAGATAATATTACAACACTACTCTTATTGTGTCATAGAAAATTTTCAAAACTTGAAATAATTCAATTTTCATTTAACTTCACATTATTTTATATCTTTTATCACAATTTAGAAATAATATTTACAACACTCAAAGGATTTTTCCTTCAATAACTAACTTCCTTAACTCAAAATCATTATAATCTTACTTAATAAAAAATAGAGAATCCCTTTCTCCTTTGGATAATGGGAGATCATCTCTCAACCTTAGGACTGGTAAACCAATCCATCCCCAAGCTTGGGGAAATCAACATGGTAACTTATTTCATAATTTGTAAAAATTCACAAATAGTAAAACATATTTCTTATAGTTATAGCAGACACTATACACCCACCCAACATAGGTTACACATCACAATAGTTTCCTTGTGAAAGCTACATTAGGGGAAGTTTGGATTGCATTACATGGGAAGTATACATAATTATTCAAATGAACTAAACATAAAACATCACAAAAAACTTATATTTCTTTCCATTTCACCACACAATCCAACAATATCATAGCCACATTCAAATATGGGTATTCATACCCCATTTATCCAACTCCGTGCACAAGCATAATTTTCAAGCCATGTAAAATTATGGGTATGCATACCCTTTCAATATCCCTCTGGAGTTTCCTACAACTCTACCCTGAAACAAGGGATGGACTCATCCATTTAGGGAACCTACCTCTATATGAAAAAATCAATCCATTTTCATAATATAAATAATGAACGTCACTTCATAAATAATAAAGATAGAAATCATTTAACATGCATTAAAGAAACTTTTCACATAACAGCAACTCAAAAATACATGAAGGCCTACCTCCTAAGGATACAAACACTTGAATTTAATTGGTGAAGACCCAAACATAAATTTATCCAAACTTCCCTTTCACCACTATTCTTTCTCTTTACTTATTCAAATCCACCATATTCTTTCCATAGTCATCAATCATGAAAGTGACAAAAAATATACCTAGTTCTCTTCAAGTTTAGAATAATATATAAATTTTGATATTTTCATCTCTAATTGTCAAGCTACCACTTGTCACCTTCACAATTAATCTTTTACATAAGCCTAATAAATTTTCTCACACATGTGTGATTGATCCCCATGAGACCACTCTTTCTTCATGATTGTCTCTCAAATGTGTAAGGAAGTGAGAGGGATTCCTACAAATTAAACTTGAGAAAAATATTAATAAGTTTGACAATTGAGATGAAATAGCGTTAGAATTGACTCATTCAAACACTGAATGAAAATAACATTACATGTCACAATAATGCAAAAAAATATTTCACATTATAAAAAAATTCACATTACAACATAATTTGTATACAAAAAATACCCTATTCCATCCAAATAAACTAGATAACTTAACTAGTCATACACATTAGGGTTACCACATGATCTCCCTAATTCCATTGGCCATGGACATCTTGCACTCTAAATTTAAAATGTTAATTTATCATAAGGAAATTCATAGATGAAGCAACAAGAAATTAATATAATATGTTCACATACGACATTTCATAACTAAATATCTCTATTGTATAATTTTATGCTAATATTTAATTTTCCATAGAAATAACATTTCTTGGATACATCATAAATTCACAACATGTGCAATGCATCATAACATTCAAGTCATAAAATTAAACCATACACTAAAATAGTAATGCGACACATTCATCTAATTAATTTTTAACCATTGATATAACATTGTTGTAGTATGATTAAAATGAACCCATGCTTAAAACACATACATGAATAATAGAACCAAAGTAATATCAACATTATGTCCATAGAGTAATAATAGAACATACAATATCTCATGATAATAAAATATTTCATAAAAAAGGAATACATATCTATCATTGTAAGATAGGTCACATATTTTGCTACTCATGTCATGTACATGTGAGAACTAATTAGCCACAACATTGAAAACAATTAGCAGTAATGGTTAACCTAACCTTGCTAGTTGCTAATATTAATCAGTAACCATAATTCCATCATAAATAAATATTTAGATATATTTTTTAATTATCTAAGCTATATACATCATCCCTAGAATATTTGAATTTGTTTAATCTTAAAATGTATAGCTCCCTAGTTATATGTATTTGACTAGTATTATGTCTCAAAGATTTTTAAAATGTGGAATCTATTACTTTAACAATATGAGTATTCAAGAATATCAAAATTTTATAACTTTGGATTTGACTAGCATTTTAGGAAATTTAGTTTACTTCTACTCTAGACCATATGTTTTTATCATTCTTGGGTAGAGGAATAACTAGAAAATAGTAATCCAAATTAATATAGTTCTTTTATCAACGTCTCTCTAGTTAATTTTTTAAACAAACATTCTTTCATTTATTATTTTTAAAATTGTTGACATTGTTTGTTTTAAGTAGATGATTACAACATGTTGAGTAAGCATACACACATTTATTACAAGATTTTATCATCTAAGTTTCCATGATTTAGGGGCAATAAGATATAACCTAACTTGTTAAGAGATTTGAATATATTTGAACTTAAGTACACGTTATTAGAAAATGGTAAGAAAGCATATACATACATTGGAAGTCTTGTTTTAGTTAAGACACCATGACCAGGGGGTTCATTCACTAAACATGCTAAGAATCAAACATAACTCTCACACTACCTTGAAAATTTTGTATCTTAGTAGCTAATATGACACACAATCATCCTTATCCATTGAATTGCAACCATTTTAATAGAATGATATACTAGCAGTCACATGCATAGGCATGCAACAATCAGTTGATAGGGATCCACCACAAATGGCTATTCAATGGGAAGTAAGGAAGAAACTTATTTTTGTAATGCAATGTGAAGTTTAAATATTGATAAATATTTGCAATTGTTTGAATGAGTCAAAAAAGGGAAAGCATGTTAATAATTCAATATGGAATAGTGCAAAGTTAGTTTATAGTAGGAGGTGAACGAGGATAATATTTTTCAAGTATATTGTAATGAACAAAGATGTTCGAAAATAATTTTTTATATTTATATGGATAATTAGATGGATAGATCAATTAAAGAAAAGTTATGTGTGCATTAAAAGATATGAATTTGACTTATGTTACTTGAAGATGTTATAAAGGACTTAAATTTGGTGAAGAAATTATTTTATATATCTACATTTAATTGGAGCATTGCACAACATTTTAAACCCCAAGTTATAGTCCACTTCTTTATTTTTGTCTGACAGGAAACACATGGGAGACTAAGAACCATTTGCATAAAACAAAAAATTGATTTTTGTGTTTTCACATCAATTATGTTTAGTTGAAAATTGGTTATGGAAATGTTAAACAACACCATAGGTCATCTTGGTTATTTGCAATGTATCCATTAATTACAATCTCAAGCAATTAGTCATCAATAATTTTAATTACAATAATTCTTTTTAAATGATTTTAATTAATAATATTAGGAGAATAATTTTTTAATAAAATTTCTCTTCATAAATTACATTTGGTAAATTAAATACAATTTAAATTTTCAAATAATTATTTTTGTTAATAATAATAATTTCTCTCCAAAATTTAAGGTATGATATAATTTTATGTGTTTTAGTTTAATATTTGAGAGGCCTAAATGCACATCTATATTTGAAGTTTTTGTCTAGGTTAATAAATCAATTGATTAATTATTATTTAATTATCTTAAGATAATGCAATGCATTGCAAGACTAACAACTATTTGCATAAAAGAGGAAATTGATCTTTGATATTTTAGTCCAAGTTAATCAATGAATTTATTGATTATTATTTAATTATCTTAAGATAACACAATGCATGGGAGATTAAGAACCATTTGCATATAATGGAAAATTAATCTTTTCATTTCCACATCAATATTTTTTAGTTGGAAATTGATTATGCAAATAATCTTAGGAGAATGTTTCTTTAGTTAAAAAATTCTTAATAAATTAAATTTGAAAAATTAAATACAATTTAAATTTTAAAATAAATAGTTTTGTTACTAATAATGATTTCTCTCCAAAATTTAAAGTATGATATAATTTTATATGTATTTTAGTTTAATAGTTGGTAGGCCTAGATGCACATCTATATTTGATGTTTTTGTCTAGGTTAATCAATCAATTTATTGATTATGATGTAATTATCATAAGATAGATATGGATACTAATACATGGAAAAATTCAAGTTGTGGATTAAATAATATTTATTAAAATCGTAGAATATTAAAGAATTCTCATTTTTTAAAAAGTTATTAGTAATCCCATTAATTACTATTATTAAATTTAAAAATTAATTAGTAATATTGAATAAAAAAATATTCTTTGAAAAAGTTTGTCCATAAATTTAGGTATGGAATATTTATTGCAATTCTTGTGTGGTACTAGATAATTTATTACTTTCATGTTATTTGTTGAGATTATTTCTTATTTCAATATTAGTTATGATGGTCATCACTAATGATTTTCTCAAAAAGGAAAGATATTTAATGTATGAATACTTTTTATAAATAATATTTACTCCATAATTTAGTAAATAAAAGCATTATTATCGATGTGTTTTATGGGTTAGATGTAATATAATAAAATCATCACAAGTAGAAAGGACTCAAAATTAGTCTTGTTGGTGTTCCAAATCAACCATTCCAATGAATCCTAAAGAATTAGCCAATTTCTTATACTTAGACTCAAAGAGGGATTTGACCAACTGACAAGATTCAGTCAAAGACTAAGATCTCCTACACTTTAGGCTCCATGGAACCTAGGAGGGTGTTCCTTTCAACATTTCATTTGATTATTTCAATGAATAACATAGAAAATCATAGATTGGTTCCTATCAAGGGTAAATAATGTGATTCACCCAAAGGTTGGCTAATCTTCAAGAAAATAATAATTAATTCACCAAGAACAAGGAGAATATCTCACATGCATGCCTCATACTAAATGAATTTTAAGAAATTTTCATTCTAACCCTGAGTCCATGGCCTAATATACTATCATTATCATTGAAATGAAAAATACCATAGAAAATATACTAGTGTCTTCATCAATTGGGAAATGGAGTCATGCATCTTACAATCAATCATATAGAAATTCTTTAAATCTGATAATTCTGGACTATTTTAATAAGGCTTTACATTATGAAAACTCACTATAGATAACAATCACTTCTTACCAGATCCTCTATAAACTCTCACAAATTCATGACCTCAGTTAAGGATTTAATTGATTCTTTGAACCAAAGTAGAAATAAACACATGCATTCAAATGAAGCATTTGAAGATGAGCATAATATACTTGATATTATATTCAAAATTTGCAAGAGATGTACAAAGAAGAGCATATGAATTATGGATGAAATTTGTTTTGATATGAGTAATTTCTACTAAATTATTTAAGATTATAATATGCACAGTTCAAAGACCAAGACAATTCAACCAATCTATTTTCTAGTACTCTTCTAATTTCTACCCCTTTCGCATATAAGACCTAAAGACTCAATAGACTTGAACCCCATGAAAAAAAGCCATGAATTCCCTTTTATAATGTAAGGGAGCCAACAAGCTTCTGACTCAAAATGCATATCACATTACAAAATTTCATTTCATTTCAAATTTCAACTGCATTTCCAAAATTCCCCACATGTTGATTCTGCAGTAGCACATTGAAATGGGGAAGCCACAATTGCAACAACCACTAAGGAGAGAAAAGTAAAGTGCCACCAAAAATTTCCTCAATCTCCAAGTAAGAAACACATATGATGTTCATATTTCTGTGAGAGGACACAGTCAACATCTAGCACCTCAAGAAACATTAGCCAAGCACATAGAGAGAAAGCCACCACCACATAAATTATCAAATAGCACAAAATTTTCATTCCATATGCCACCTTTTTAGCAACCAAAAGACTTATTACCACCAACACATAATCCCTAGTACATATGCCCACTTCATGTCATCACAAGAGGAGGAGAAGATACTTCAACCCCTTCTTTGTTCTTGTCCTGTTTTAGCACAACATCATCTCGCCCGCTAGGAGTCCTAAAAGCTAAAGGAAAGATGAAAAATACCTCTACTATAGGGCATTGAACTCAACCCAGAGCCATGAGATATTGGCAGTATCTCTTTCTCCATTTCAGTCTTAGATGAGCTATCCATGATGTCAATAGGTGAGTTTTATCATCCGAAAGAACCATGAAAATATCAAATTTTGTACTGAATTCTATTGGAGGGCCCAATAAATTATTTTTCTTTTACTTGCATTACTTTCGAGCTCGTAGCTTGACCCTTGAGTTAATGGCTACATATGGTAAAGATAGGTGTAGATCCCTCAACACAGATACTCTTATGAGCACTCTATCTTTGGTCTAGGTCCTCACCATGGGACTTCTACAAATTGGGTCAGGAAGACCTCCTCACTAGAAGAGATGAAGCACTAGACTTACTCATCCCGCCACTAGAAGAATCTACACTCATAACCTCAACTTTCTGCAAAAAGTCAAAAGACTTGACAACTAATTGCATTGGAAAAAATAACAACTCTCAAATTCTATTTGTTGAACAATGTGATGATAGCAATCATGAATGCTCAATGAAAACACCCATGCAAACTAGGCCATTCATTGGCATACATATTGTCACCATTTATTTCCCAAGTACATCAAAATTTCCATATCATACTTCATGATTACCGATAATTAAGTCTCCACACACACGAAGATCAATTTGATTGCATTTGTAGAGAGATCATTAATGCCCACTGGTTGTAGAATGAAATGGCTATCATGTGATTTTTTATCAATTTTTAATGGTAGTCGTTGATCTTTTAATGAGGTGGTAGATCGAATAGCTCACATTGAGCCGATTGAGTTTGAATTCCAATAGTGTTGTGTCCATCTATCTTTGGCCAATAACATCGATCGAAATCAGATGGAAATTCCTCTATCAGCAGGCTTTTCTAGTCTTATGACTTGGTGGATTAATCCATGTGTTGGGATCTCGCTGATCTCCCAGCCCTTAATGAGTGTTCACTTTTTCTGTGCAAGGAAATGGGGAATGACAAAGATTGTTCCCAATGATTAATCTTTGTCGTCAGTTTAGAACCACGGGCGATAATCAAGATAGCAGAGAATAGGCCCGACATCTATATAAGTACATGTGTCTTCATCTTGCTTCCCTCACACTGCATAACTAGCTGGCATTTTACATCTACAAACTAGTGAGGTACAGTTAGGATCCTTTCCTATAGTCTCAAATCTCACAACCTACACACATGGAAAGGTTAGCACTAAATAAGGGGCCATTGTTAGGCCGATGGTGATTTACCCCTTGCGGATGAATGACTTAAGCTTAAGTCATTTGGGAAATATTAAAACTCTACCCTAGGAAAACATTAAAGTTGACAACCACTATGTGACCAGTGTTCTCAGCTAGAGGGGTTGGTAGATAGACGCATATGATGGCTCAAGTAATGACTTAAAGAACATGAGACCAACAAGGAAAGTGAACATGAAATTAGGATGAGGGTTTAGAATGATGATTAAATCCATAGGATCCCTAGGAATTAAATTTTTTTTGGAAGCTCGATTAGTGGATCATGCTCAAAGACGTATACCCTCAGTGGGTATAGCAAGAATCCAGATCTTAGGTTCAGTAGACCAGGGTAGAAAACCAAAATCCAAGAGCCTATCTGAACAAGGGAAATAAACACAACAGAAACCAAACACACCAAACCAACCTATTTACACTACTCATAGAATATATATTACAATTCATTTCCATGAGAATCCACTATTAAACACTTGGCTTCAATCTATAAACTAGAGGCCCCTAGCTCCTAGAACTTCAGGGACAATTCTTTCCTTTGCCAAAGACTTTGTCCTATTCCGTTGGTAGTGGGTCCACATGAACAATGTTCAATTCTTGACAGCTAACATGATCATGATTGGGGATAGTTATTAATTCCATTCCACTCCATTCATTCACCTTCTCCACCATAGGCACATAAATTGAAATGAGAAAAAAAAACCCTCATATTCTAAATAGTCATGAAGTGTAGGATCACACCCCATCTTTTCATCAAATTTGAAAACTTCATAGACACTTTGGCTCATACCTGGCCAATATTTTACAATATCGGCATAAAGAAACATAGAATCAGGCATACCTTCCATTTGCTTATCACAATTTTTTCCTCAGGGGGTGAAAGAAGTTCCATAATAAGATTCATAAGGTAGGGTGCATCTATAAAAAATTGCAATGCAACTTCATACTAACCAAAATCATTCCTCTGGTTGTCCATACCTTTGAGCAGTATTTTAGATGGATCAAATAATCCTACAATATTAACATATCCTACAAAATAACCAAATAATTCCTTCTCCTCAACATAAAATGATGTTGCCTAAGCATTCATGTATTCATCCTGGTTTTCCTTTTGGTCATCCAAGAATGGACTTCCTTTAATGTCTAGGCACTTATAAACACATGGAACCCAAGTGGTTGATACTTCAATAGTCTTTTCAAGCGCATGGTCAATTACCATAGGGAAATCAACATACTCATTCACATCCCCTTTGATAGTAACACCACATTCAAAACTTCCATCACCATCCTAAACTTCTTTATCATGTGAGTCATTGTCACATGTATATGTCAACAAGTCAGTCATTCTCTTGATGCATGTCATGCATAATTTGTTCAATCACATGTTGGTAAACCAATTCATTAGTGCATGTGTTGTCACATATGTCATTCAGTTGGGAAACTATGAAGTCAGGGTTGCCATCTTCAAAGGTAAAATTATCTACCTTTGCATTAGCTTGACTCTTGCTTGTACCACCCACAACACATTCACTAGTAGTACTTGCTAGATACTCATCTGGATTATCTTCAAAAAGAGGATTGCTTCTACACCAATAGGAATCATCATTTATGACCTCACTGTCCAATGTAGATTCATCAAACAAAAAAAATTTCCATACCTTCATGATGGCCACATCTATCTCATCTTTCTTAGTGTCAGGATCCCAATCATTTTGATCATTAGTGCATTCCAAATCAATGCAATCACTTGAAGAATAGAGAGAAATACTTTCAATATCCTCTTCATCATTTGCACTCATCAAGGAAAACTTTAAGAAACTCCAGCCCCCTCGGAGAAGCTGTAAAATCCTAGCGAATCTTTCATACTTCCTGAAAAAAATATTAATTTTAGAGGCAAATTTTTTCATTTTTCAAGTGAAAAAAGAATAATCCCCATTGGTGAATCTTTTGTAATCGCTAGAAGTCTGTGGAAAATCTTGGCGAAATGCAATTTTTTTAAAACCACTAAAATATTTTCATTGGCGATTAAAATCTATTTTCAAACCAATAAAATATTTCCATTAGCGAATTAAAGCTATTTTCAAACCAGAAAAAATAATTTTGTTGGCGATTATTTTTTTTTCAAACTAAAAAATAAAATTCATTGGAGAATTACATCTATTTTCAAATGATTAAGAAAAAACCATTGGCTAATTAAACATAATATCAATCTAATAAAAAAATTCATTGGCCAATTAAATTCAGTGGAAAATCCACTACTGTTCGATGAATTTTCAATGGATGATTGTACTTGCATTTCGGAAGTATATCTCTCAAGCACTAGATTTGTGAATGGAAACCTCTAGAATAACACTATAACTATTAGATGTGGACACATGGAAAGATCAAGGGTCACCATCGTGGTAATTAATCTGATGGGTTGGATTTTGGCGATGAGCAATAGAACTTAAGTGGCAGAAATATGCATGTGTATTAAGTTTGTTTTAAAAGAGGGACCGCCTAGAAAGAAAGTAAGACCAAGGTTTAAAAACATAAGAATTTTTTACACAAAGGATGTAGCACATCAATCTAACCATGACCATTTGATGAATTTTTAATGGACGACTTTAGTTGCATTTCAGAAGTATATCTCTCAAGCACTAGATTTGTGAATTGAAACCTCTAGAATAATAGTAGAATCATTAGATGCGGATGCGTGGTGAGATCAAGGGTCATCAGCGTGGTAATGAACCCGACGGGTTGGATTTTGGTGATGAGTAATAGAAGAACTTAAGTGGTAGAAATATGCATGTGCATGAAGTTTGTTTTAAAAGAGGGACCACTTAGGAAGAACGTAGGACCAAGGCTTAAAAATTTAAGAATTTATTTTTATCAGTGATACTTTTTATTTTATTAATTATAAAGAAAAAGATACAAATTCTATAAAGTTCACAACATCCAAAGACTACCAAAAAAGTTGATCGGTGATACTTGTTTATTTTATTAATTATAAAGAAAAAGATACAAATTCTACAAACTTCACAACATCCAAAAACTACCAAAAAAGCTGAATAACCAACTCAAAAACTAGAGTATCAGAACTTCCCTAAATAGCTCTGCCTTTGTACTACCCAAATGAGTAACAACCTATAACCAAGCCGTAGAAAGATTACAATTTCATAGCCAATCCAGGCTTAACCCTGAAATGCTGATGCAGAGGCTAAAAACATAATAGAAAATGACACTTTACGTTAACCATTATTACTCATTCTTCTTCGAAGACTCGCCCATCTCCAGCGGTAGTATCTCCTTTAATGGTTTTGGCTTCTTCCATGGGAGCGGTCCCTTCTTTTCGCACATCTCCTCTCTGGCAACTTCTTTTATATTTTCTATTGTTTCCTCTAATTCCATTAACTCAGCATAGATTTTAAGTGCTTTCCACCCACGCTTGACTCCTTCCCACCACTGGTCTTTAGTGCGACCCTCTGGCCGTCTAATAAAGAGGTGATTTAAATCTACAAGCTCCAAGCCCCCACCATCCATTCCCTCTATTTTTACCACCCCTACTCCTGGTATCGCCTATTGCAGAATGCTTTCCATGTCCACTAAAAAATATTTATGCACCAAAGTTTTTATTACTCTCCTCACCTCGTTCACCAGTTCTCCTAAATCTAAACCCCAAGCCATGACCAACGAATAGATATCCATATTCGTTCTGAATCTATATGTCAATTTTTTCAATCCATCACCCAACATTATTTGAACTGCTTGCACCACCTGCTCTTCCTTGTAGAGAAATAAACCTCGCAGCCTCTACACAGACGCTTTACCCACAAAGGGGTCTAGCTTTCTTCATGATTTCATGGTGAAACTGGCCTCCATTGCTTTTTTGTTTCACTAGCTTCCAACCTATCACCTGCTGCCAAAAGGATACAATCCTATTATCCTTACGCTTGAACTCAAAGAAGCATCGAGGGTGATAGGTGAATGTCATTATAATACCTCATTTTGCTAGCCTTCTCCATAAATGCACTATGCTTGTCACCTTTCCTATCTTAATTCACCAAAGTCAAGGTTTTGGTACTTTTCCTAACCTTACTACCCTAGTAACTTAGTTGCAAGTCTTTCTTGATCATCTTTGTAGTCATTGGGTTCGAAGTTTCAAAAAATTTGAAACTTTAGACTTTGGTTCTAAGGTTCCAAATTTTAGCAACCACACGACATTATGGACCAAGAACGTTCGACGAATTTTCGATGGACGACTGTAGTTGCATTCTGGAAGTACATTTCTCAAGCACTAAATTTGCAATTTGAAACCTATGGAATAACACTAGAACTGTTAGATGTGGACACATGGTGAGATCAAGGGTCATCATCGTGGTAATGAATCCAATGGGTTGGATTTTGGCGATGAGTGATAGAAGCACTTAATTGGTAGAAATATGCACATGCATTAAGTTTGTTTTAAAAGAGGGACCTCCTAGGAACAATGTAGAACCAATGCTTAAAAATTGAAGAACATTTTACACAAAGGATGTTGAAAATCAATCTAACCATGACCATTCAATGAATTTTTGATGGACGGTTGTAGGTGCATTTTGCAAGTAAATCTCTGAAGTAGTAGACTTGGGAATTGAAACCTCTGAAATAACACTAAAATTGTTAGATGTGGACATGTGGTGAGATCAAGGCTCATTTCTCTCTTTTCAATGACTCGACGTATTACATTTCATTTAATTGAAATTCTCAATCTTTTTGAAGAACATGTGGTAGTTGTACTGCTCGCGAAGATTAATGCCATATGAAAATTTGAACCGATTAATTGGAAAACTCATGAGTCATAGCTTTAATGAAACAATATGTGTAATGATTTCAAATTTTCATAATTCATATCATTCATGTGACACTAGAGTATGGCAATTTTGATAGCTTGTCACTTGTTAGCTTAAGGTAAAGTTTGCATGCAACCAGACGTCAATCAAATTAAACATTTTAATTGTACATGTAAGGCTTAAACTACTATTACACAAATTGATTAAGTTGGTTTTTTGGTTTACATGAATTGCCATTATGAATCATGATTATATGATATGCATAACCTTAGACTGCACACGTGACACGTGTGAGGTTTACATAGGAACCAGGCTGGTAGTGGCACTATTGGTAGCACTATTGGCCCAAAAATAAATAAATAAGGATAGTGACTAGTGGGAACAACTAAAATCATTCATTGAAGGCTAAGGGCCTTACTATTGAGTGCAATGTTCGAATTGTCATAAGGGTTTTCATATTGTAGGGTTAATAAGGATTCAGGAAGATCATGTGGCATTATTGGGGGTACTCTACATTGTCTTGCCTGCAGTTATGTAGTCATAGAGTCAATGACCAATTTCATTTAGGCTTCAAGTTCAGAACGGGTGGAATTGGAAAGAACTTGATCTAGTTCACCTGTCTTCTTAGATAGGTTTTGAACTAGGAGAGGTGCTTTGATGGGAATAATTGTTATTCCCAGTGCATAGAAGCTGCAAGTAAAAGATGGGAGCAATTTTACAACCCCTCATCTTCTGCATGACTTTGATTTTCAAAGGGGAGAAGTACATTTGTATCTTCATAGCTCCCATTTCCCCAGTTTGATTGGTCCCCTTTTCTCCATGTATTCATTTTCAAAGCTACTAGTTGGTCCAAGAAGTACCATGCATTTATTTTCAGAGCCCATGGTTGACCTAGAAAGTCCCATTATTTTCAGAAAAACATGTATTACATTTACGTTTTCACCAGCAGTCTAGTAGAAGCTTGGTGCTTGCACTTACATTTGTATTTGTACTATGTAATAATGTGACATTGTCATTCAGTTGCAATAAAATAAATGGTTGTGCTATTAAAAAGCAATTGATGAAATCATAGAAATTGTGCTATTAAAAAGCACATAAAAGCAATTGATGAATCTATTCATATCAGTTTTTTTTCCTTTAAGAAATTATCTATTTATGAAATAATTGCATGCAGATTTAAAACTTAAAAGTAAAACATAAAGAAATACAAATACTAAAGTTAAGTACTCGAACCAATTAAGTTGGTGTTTTGGTTTGCACAAATCATGATAATCACTATACCCAACCTCACACGTGACACGTGTGAGGTGTACATAGGACCATGCTAGTAGTGGCACTATTAGTGGCACTGCTGGCCCATAAATAAGGATAGTGAGCACAATTGAAATAATTCATTGAAGGCTAAACGCTATACTATTGACTCTCGATTGCAATGTTTGAATTGTCATAAGGGTTTTCATTTTCTAGGGTTAATAAGGATTTAGGAAGAAGATGATTTGGTATTATTCAGGATACTCTAAATTCTCCTTCCTACAGTTATGTAGTTACAGAGTAAAAGACCAATTTCCTTCAAGTTCAGAATGGGTGGAATTGGAAAGAATTTGGTTTGGTTGACTAGACTTCTCAGACAAGTTTTGAGCTATGATGGGGAGCTCTGATGGAGATAAGTGCTCTCCAATGCATGGAAGCAACAAGTAGAAGATGAGAGTTTTTTTACAACTCCTCATCTTTTGCATGAATGTAATTTTCAAAGGGGATAAGTACATTTTGTATCTTTAACAAGTCCAATTTCCCATGCATATTTTTTAGAAACCATGATTGGAAGTGGCCCCCCTCCATGCATTTATTTTTAGATGAAAGAGAGTCAGAGACCATGGCAGAAGCTTGGCACTTGCGCTTACATTTGTATTTGTACTATGTAATAATGTGAAATTGACAATTGGCATTCGATTGTAGTAAAAATAAATGGTTGTGCTATTAATGTGATTATGTGACATTGTAATTCCTTTTATTAAGTCCTTTGCAATGTTAAGTGTTATTATGTTATTAATGGTTGTGCTATTAATGTGACATTGTAATTCATTTTATAAAGGAATTGATGTGAATTCTAGTGCATTAAAGGTTGAAAAAAACTTTAAAACACATTTTTACTATTTATAATATATATCATAAATTACTCAACCATTCGATGAACATTTGATGTATGGTTGTAGTTGCATTCCATAATGAAATGCACGAAGTGCTAGTGTTGCGAACCTAAATTTCCAAAATCACCCTATAACCGTTAGATTTACAAAGATCAACGGTTTAGATTCTTTAGAATTTGTTGTTAATACAGGACTAAAAAAAGAACTTTCAGTTTATACTGCTAAGTGATTTTATTTTTAAGTGAGAGGGTCAGCACACGGGGAGATTTCAGTCTTCAGTTTTCTCATTGCAGCGCACCGCAACACCACCCTATTCGAGGTTCCACAGTTCCACTTCCAAAAAAGCCATTCCAGAAACCCAGTTTCCACAACTATTGGCATTAATATTTCCAATAATCAAAAGTCGGGTAAGTGAAAGAATTCTTGTATCTACATTTCATCGTTTGACATTTATTAAAATCTTATTTTATCAAACTTTGAAGTTTGGGCTTAGGGCTAGGAGACTTGAGAATTAAGAAAAACTAAGGAGGATTAATAGGGAATTCACAGTTTCACATTGTATAAGCATGTCTACTAGTAGTACCACTAGAGCAATGTCAGATAAAAAAACACATTATGCAAAATTGCTTAAAACCCCAGGTTTCACTGATGAATATCACAATATTTATGATCCTGAGACCTATGGTAGGTGTACCTCAAAACTTAAATTTTCATTTGAGAATAAGGCCTTAAAGAAAATGCAAGTTAATAGTATTAGTGCACCATGGGTAACTGGATTAGGGTGCATGATGTTACATGAGGTTTTCCCTTGACCTAAATTTATCATGGTCTGTGCCTAGAATTATGATGATAACAAAAGAGAAATTGTTAATAAAGATAGCAAAGAAGAATTGTTATCCATTAATGCAAAAGAACTTGGAAAAGTGTTGGGGTTTACATTTACAACCGAAGAATTTGGAAATGTCCACATTGACCTAGAAAAGCTTGCTAGTGATTATGAAGTAGTTGATGAAATGGAGAAAAAATATTTCTTAAATAGAATAGTTAAAGATAGAAAAAAATTGAAAGGTGATCATAAGCCTCCTTATGATTTGGAAATTTTTAAACCATGGGTTCATGATACTATTTCCATGCTAGAATGTTTCCTCAGACTAGATAGCAATTTGGAAGTGGGTGCATGCCTCCTTGAAATGGTGTATAATATCCATTATGGTGTTCCACATGTTAAATATAATTTTATTGAGCACATTATAGAATCCATGCATAAACAACTTTTAATGATTAAAGTAGGTTCTACCAAGAAATTTAGGTTCACAACGTTCTTGTGCTATCTTTTTCTATTCAAATTCAGAGGAATGTTTCAAACCAACAAGCCTTAGATTTGTCCCTATAGTAATCTTGAGGAAAATAAAATGGCTCCATTATATAAATGAACCACTATTATAAGGATGCATGATTCTCGAAGGAACTACAGTCATTTTGTAGACTACTTTTTGGCTCTATTGCATCAAGAAATTACAAATACTCCAATGCCTAGATTGCCTATGTCTTGTAAAAACTGCATTCCACTAGGAAAATAAATACAATTGGCTGATTGGTACTTAATGGAAGAATATACTATGCTAATATTTATACATCAGGAGTACAACCATACAAACTTCCAATACATGTGACAGAAAGGGTTTTTGCTTTGAAATATGTAAGGTGGATGCAGAGTACTGATGAACTACACTTTACTAGTCAACAAAAGAAGACCTTATTTCCTTGTTTACCTTTTTCATGTGGAGGGATCACATACGAGAGAAAATCATTTAGTGTGGCACATAATCTTTTGAATTTTTTTTATTTTGATGCTATCTGTCACTAGTAGTATGATCCATGTGACACCATTAAATCAATGATTGTGCTCAATAAGAATTCTACAAGTAGAATTCAACATGAAAGTAAACCCTTGCTCGAAAACTTGAGAAACAAGGATTCTTGGGATGAGGTCAAAATTGCAATGGAGAAAAGTGTTGCTAAGAATGGTATTTATTTTGAGCAATTGTTAGCAAAAATTATGGCATTGCATCGAAAGAAAATCAGGAGGTACACCAGTTTTTATCAAAAAAGTGCTAAACCATGTAGTAGATTAGAAATGCCAGGTTCTATAGAGAAGGAAGTTAAGGAAAAAAATTGGTCACAATAAAAATTAACTACCTTTTGGTCTATGAGGAAGGAGCTAGGTGAACCAAGAGCTCTTGCAGAGTATGGGGATAATGAAGAAGATAGTGAGTTTAGCAAATTGTGGAATGTAGAGCATCCAAATGAACAAGAAGATAAAGAAAGTGATCATGAATCTAATGATGATAGGGAAGAAGGAAGCCATGTCAATTTCAAACTCGGTTTAAGTGAGGCCACAAAAGAAGCATATACTACTAGAGCAGCCATAGCTGAAAAATGGGTTATGAAGGTGGTCTTTTGGGATCCGAAAGACAAGGCCCTTGGACGGTAATAGATGTAGAGCATAGAAAAGCAAGTGATTTTTCTGGCCTTGGGATTGGAGGAAAAAAATTAGACCTAGGGCATACAAGTCAATTTGTTAGAGCTTCAAATCCTCATCCTCATGGTCAGACACAATCACAACTAGGACATTCCCATGGTGGAGAGCTTAGTGCAACTTGCACTTCCTCTGGTGGCGATGGTATGGGTAGTAGTACTAGTGGTAGTCAACATGTGCTACAACAACAAACTACACACAAGAGGACAACAATAAAATATACCACATAAACACTAGGTGATCAAGGCATATAGAAGAGGCAAGGATTTTGATAGGTCCAAGTCACACTACCAGTGGATCCACCACAAAGGAGTTATTTCCAGGCACCCCCCAGTGCTAGTTCGTCTGGCTACGACATCATTAGCAACTGCAAGTACTACTACTCCTATTCCTTCACCATTCACGCACTCCATTGTTCCTGTGTCCCTAGGTTTTGATTACATTGAAGAGTTTAAAAAGAAATTAGATATGAATAAAAGAGAAAATAAGCAACTAATGGAGAGTGCATCTACTGTAACTTTAGAGCCTGCCACAACCATGGTATTACCCACATTTGACACAAATAAAGAAATCATGGAGTACACATTTCTTGTTCCCATAGTTCAAGACAAACTAGCAAATCATTTGGCTCGATCTGAATTCCAGGTGAACAGTATTCAATTGGATTTTTTTGGACTCATAATTACTGAAAAAATTAATGTATCAAAGAAGAACAATGAATTGGTGTACACATCATTGCTAAAGCAAGATAGAGAGAAAAAAAGGTTGCAAACTCAAATTGAAAAGTTACAGGAAGATCTAGCAAATGAGAAAGCAAAGAGAAAAGTAGCAGATAACAAGAGCAATGAATTAGAAAAATAAAAATAAAATCTTCCTCTACATCAACAAGCAAAGAGGATAAACAGAATGAGACTACAGTGAATGAAGTGAAGAAAAGGCTAGATGAGAGCAACAAGAAATATGATGAGGAAAAATCCACTTTAGAAAAACTAAGACTAAGCATTGTGAATGGAAATGCATAGTGGGAACAAAAATTGGAGGAGAGAAAAAGAAATGAAAGATTGGTGGTAGAGGTGATGGAAGCAAAAAATGAAATTGAGACTTGTCAAAATAAGTTCTCTGCATTTTGTAGAGAGACAATGAGCCATATGAAACAAAATATCTGGGATGAAATAATGCAAAGGATTGATGATTTGTGTGACACGTTTCAATTGATTGATGCTATCATACAACATCATAAGAATCTCAACAAATATTTAGGGGACAAAAAAAATGTGCTGACATTAGAGAAATTTGCAAAAGAAATTCAACAAATAGTCTACAAAGCCAGAGACAATGTTTTAAAAACAAAAGGGATTACTAATCGGCTTGCTACATCAATGATGTTGTCATCTATCATTGAAAAGTGTTTGAGAATTCGTGAAACAAAGGAATATTTGAATTTGGTTGCAGACAAGATGAAGAAGGTGGATGAAAAGGTAAGAAACTTCACATAACTTGGTTTTCCAGAGGGTTTAGAGACAAATGAGTGATTCATTGGAAAGAATGATTTCAGAAAGAAGATGGAGGATGCAATGAAGATTGATTTGGGCTAGTTTCCTTAGAACCCAGATGTGGTGAACTACTTGGATTCCATCAAACCATTGATAACCTTGAATGCAAAATTGACTGAAGAATGCAAGACAGGTTCCAATTTGAATCATGAATTGTTAAAAAATATTCAAGTCAAACAACATCAGTTAGAACAAATGACAATTCCACCACCTAAATAGTGGAAGTTGCTAGAAAAGGTGTTGCATTGATTTGATTTTTGATAATATGGGTTTCCAAGTTCCAACTCAGACTTCAGTAATGTGTCAATGCTAAACAATAAATTATCTATATTATTTATTTTTTCATTTGAAGAAAATGTTTGATAGTGGTTTCAACTACTAGATACACTTTAAATGATTGTTGATGTTCATTGTTTTATATGCTACTAAGACTATTGAAAATATGTTATTAAGCATTGAGCTAAGTGATGAATCGCTTAGTACATGTTCATGTTTTACTTTTAACATAATTAAAATATGAACTATAAGGTGACTTTAATTCCAAGAATCCATAATCTTAGTTAAATTGCATTACAATTCACACATCGATACTCAATCTCCATGACTAGTACTACTTATCAGATCCACTAAACATTTGTATGAATTCATTCTTTAATCAAGGTACTTTAACTGGTTCATTAAAATAGATCCAGAATTAAAACATACATCAATTCATAATGAAAAAGAAGATTAATGAAAGATCATTCATCAGATTTCATGAATAATTCATGTATAATTCACTTTGTTCAGTAACTTAAGTTTGAATGCATACGTAACATTTGAGTTACAGTGTATTATCTATGATTTTATATTGAGTAGTTTGCTAGTGGATTATCTATTATTGGAATTGGAATGATAGATTTTTGGTTAGTCTCTTTGTTGTAGTTACTATCACTCAAAGTTGTGGTTTTGGTGCTTTCCCTAACCAGGACTATATTTATAATTTATAACCTTATTGTTCGCTAGTCATCAATGTTTTATAATTTATAACCTTGTCATGGAGTTCTAAATTTTCATAACTTCCTGATTCACTGAGTTGGTTCACTTTGTTGAGTTGCAAACTTGCAAGTCTTTCTAGTTTCTTGGTCATCTTTGTAGTCGGTGGATTGGAGGTTTCAAAAACTTTGAAACTTCAAACTTTGGTTCTAAGGTTCCTAGTTTCAGCAACCATGCGACATTATAGACTTATGTATAGACTAAACTAGAGTTGTCTTTTGAGGAATTTCCAAAAGCATGCATGTTTCAAGGCTATCTTTTTGAGGAATGAAATTGAATACCTCATTCAATGCAGGTCCTATCAAAAATAATGACATAAGTGCGTGGAAAAGTTTTACTCAGACATTTAGCCTACATTCTCATTCTTTCATAAGGCGAGTACTTCTCAAGTGCAAACATTCTTCTTCTTTGGCAAGGCTATTACTTATGAGGTGCAAATATTCATTCTCCATGAATTTGCATTTTGTGCTCATGTAGAGTGACCATATGGTCGGTGTAAGGAATATGGAGCTTGGACCTTTTAAGTTAGAAGAATTTTTCGCATGCCTGGAGAGGGATGACAAGTATGAGCTAGATATAAAACTCTTAGAAAGTGAGATAGCTTAGGCTGGAGGGTTTTCAGAAGTTGTGTTGAGTGTGGACCTGATAAGTGCATGTGCGAGAAGGTACATTCCGTAGACACCATAAATTAAAGTCGTAGATGGGACTGTAATTGGAAAAAATTCTTCTAAAGTTGTTTCCAGAGCGCTAGGGATTCCAAAAAGGGAACCTGTAAAAGACATGTTTGTCGCAATGGCAGGTGAATTTTTTGAAGCGAATAAAGACTGGTGTAAGAACTCCATGGCCAAAACCTAGCTGAAGACTGAAAGGAGAGGTAAGTTGCAACTACCAAATAAACTCAAAAGATTGCATTTTAAGGGAGAAATTGCAAATGTTATTGCTTTATTGCACCACGTTGTTGGGAATGCACAAGTTGAGTTATTTGAGGATTGGATGTACTAGTTTATCTTGACAGTTTGTGATGAGAATATTTTCATTGACTGGGCTGAAGTTATTTGCTTCCATTTGAATGAGAAATTAATAAATTTCCATAAGACTGTCACTTTTTGTATGTGTTCTTGCCTGACCTACATTGTGGGTAGTCAGAGGCCCTTTTGGCCAGGGTTGGAGCTGCAAGGAACCCTAGCTTCTGATATGCTTGTGTATAAATGCTTTCCTCAGTTCACTAAAAAATTTGGAATGGGCGATTTTTGTGGTATTAATGATGCATTTTTAATGAAGGATGTGAGGAAGCTGGATGGAAATACAAAAATGCACCTTTCCCCTGAATCCATTTCTCTTGTATAAAAATATGGGAGTTTTTGTATCCAATTTGATAAGTTTTCCTATCTGAGAATAGGGTGTTTTGAGAAAGCCCCATTGAAATTACCTCGGTGTCCTGAAGATTTAATGATATTTCTAGAAGTTTGTTGAAAAATGGCAATGGTTAATATTAAGTATACAAATATGGGGAAACGAGGGCATGCCTTCCCATTGGAGACCCCTTCTTTTTTGTGCAAAAAAAAATAGATGGCCAGGGGAGCTGAAGGACTTCTCAAGGAATATAACCTCCAAAATTTGTCTATGAGAGCTAATTTTGACAGTAAGGGTTTTATGAAGCAGAATCTCTATGGAGAGAGCTCATATCGGCATCACCCATCTATAGAAGATTTCAAGGAAGATTTTTTCAATAAGAATGAACTTTTGAGAAGAGATTATATGAGGCTAATGCTAAAACTGATATAGGATTTTGGTCTTTAAATTGACATTCCTAAAAATGTAGTTGAGGATTCAATAATCTTAGATCCTAGATATAAAAATTTTCCTAATAAATCCCACCCTAGGGTTGATTGGAACCAAAGTGAAATTTCAGATATGAGGGTGCATGTTTCCCAAGTGCTTAAAAGAACCCAAGACTATTTGTATGGGAAATGGCGACAAGTTTTCGGTCTTGTTCAAGAGTTGAAGTCATCACAAAAGAATGAATAGGGGTCTCCGCAAGCATCTGGTGCAAGTGTATCATCAGGGAAACCCTCTATTAGGTCGTCTAGTGAAAATTCTCAATCAAGAGGTGATGGTGATAGGCCACAAGAAACACTCAAGTTGAATAGCATCTGTGAACAAGACAATGTGCTTTCTCCTATCCCTAAGAAGAATACCAATCAAGAAAAACTTGTGGCTGTAGATTCTGAAGCTATCTTTAAACAAATCACTGAAGATAATATCTTTCCTCCTATGTTTGAAGACTCCGAAATTCCCTCTTCTCTGCCTGATAATCCATCTTTCACTCCGACCACTCCTAAAGAAACTATTACTAGAAAGGAAGATTCTAGTCTAGTCGTAGCCTCCCCACGATGGCTAAAAAAAGTAGTGGAGAAGAAGAGAAAGTATACTCCTACAATGACAGTTGCAGTGGATACAGTTGCAAATTTACTTCAAAGCTCTTCAAAACCTAAGAAAGCCAAGAGGATGTTAAGGATGGTGACTATTGCTACTTTTGGAAATCAAATGTTAGAAATTGCTGACCCTGTCAAGGATTTAAATGAAGATGAAATAAAAAAAACAGACTACAAAGTCACACATGTTGATAAGGGGCCTCCAAAACTAGAAGGTGATATGTACCATGCCAATTATTCAGTCATTACCTTGATTAAAAGAGTGAAAGAATAGAGGAAACAAAATATAAAACTACAATCTTAAGTCCTCGCATTGAGTAACTTAATTTCTTCCATGGCCACTCCTACATCTGATGAAGCCTCAAGTTCCCAACCTTAGGTAGAGATCATCGATGTGCTCACCATAGAGAAAATTAAAAATAATTTGAGCTATTCCAGAGCTGCTTGTGAGGGGATCGAAACAATATCTCAAGAGGCTATCTTTTTTCTAAATAAATCTTTGCAGTTTTACACTTGATTTCTTGACAAGGGGAAGGAGTTAGTAGGAGAACTTCAAGATTTCCAAAAAGATCAAACTAGTCTCTATGTGCTCTCTCAGGAAATGAAAGAATTGAAATCTATGGATCCGAAGATATTAATTGGTGAGAAAATTTTGAATAATCCTAAGGAGCTAGACCCTTCCTGGTTCGATTCATTAGAATGGAAATTGAATATATATGATAATCTGGTGAATGAAATTAAGAACACACTTGAAAAATATTATGGAATGTTGGAGGAAATTAAAAAATATTTTCATATTCTGGGAGTAGAAATTATTGATGAGTTTCATGAAAGGATTTTAGATATAAGAGAGATCTCTCTAAAGTTTAGAGAGAAATTCAACAAAGAAATATCTAATCCTACTATAGTGACATGGGAGTCCTTCTCAAAACTCAGTGCAATGGAGCTCCACCTAAAGATTTATAATTCTAGAGAAGAGAGAAGATCTCAAATGATGTTTTAATCTGAAAATGATTTGGGAAAATGGAGAACCAGGTTACAGATTACTACAACGCCAAGGAGAAAAAACATCACCGTAATTGTCACCAAGTACTGGGAATACAGGAAAATATTAAAGGCATAGGAGGCATTACTGAAGGAGAAGGAGGCAGAAAATATTGAAAGTGAAGGATTCGGTGATGTTTAGTTTTTATTTTTTATGTTATTTTATTTAATTTGGCTCTCTTGATACTTCAAATACTTTTTATTTTAATTTCTAAAATGGTTGTCTTCAAGGAACCATTATCAAGACAAAAAAAACTCTGCTATTTTTATTTCTTTTATGTTATTTCAATATAGAAAGACAATGGTCAAGTTCATCCATGCACAATCTTTGAGTTATGGTGTGTACTGTGTGGATTTATTGTGCTTTTGTTGAGTAGTTTTCCAGTGGATTGTCTATTATTGGAATGATAAATTTTTGGTTAATTTCAGTGTTGTGGAATGTTTATCTATGAATAAATATTTTATGGTGATGGATGCATAAGGAGTTCTCTGAATAATTTAGGTGATTTGGCAGTTTAAGATTTTATTGTTTAAGTTGTGTGGACGTCTTTATAAGTTATTTATGTTGAACCGTTAGCTTATGTTATCTTATAAGTTGTGGATGCTGAACTGTTAACTTTTGTTCAAGGAATGGATTAATATTCTTTGAGTTATTTATCAAAGATTTTGTGAATGACGATGCAATAGGAATTTATGAGTTGAGTGATAATAAGTGTTGTTCTTTAAAAATGATGTAGAAACACATATCAAATTCAATACCATGGAATGCAATATAAAATATAAAATATCATCAACTACAGTTTGGAACAATGGAAATTGATTCATGAGTCTTGTAGTGCAGTATAAATACCTAAAAGTTACTAATTCTCTTCCATTTCCCAAATAGAGTAAGGGTCTCGAAACTGACATTCAACATTAGAGAGTAAAAGAGTTGTCTTGAAGCTCTTGATTCTGAGTCTACTCTTCACCTTCTTCGGCCTATGTCTCAAATTCAACATTCACTGTCATTTTCATCGATGTCATATGTCCTAGTCTCACTACCCATGACAGTGCCACTAGTACCAGCCTTTAGAATTGGAGTGTTGCACAAACCAATCCCTCTTCTTTCACATGTGGACATCTAGATTGTGAGTGCCCTATCAAAAGGATTTTTTTTGATATTATACGCAATTCCCTTCACCCTTAAGCAATTTTACAAATTCTTGTCTAGTTTATTTCTTAACTTTGATTTCAAAAACCCTAATGTACTAAAAATTCTCTCATCCTCCACTGACCCCAATATCATTGTTTGACATAAATCAATAAGTTTGAAATATTTTGATATCTTATCACACAATATTTCACTCTGACCTAAGTTTGTCCAAACCCTTTTTATTGATCTTGGTTCAAAGGTCTCATCCTTTCCCATGGATTTATACTGGTCCTTAATAGCTACTGCAAAATCCCTACATTTCTTTCTTAACTTATCTTCATTTAAAATTCCTTCTATTTAATGCTCATTAATTGTTACATTTTTGAAAATTGTTTGATCAAAATTTTTACTTAAGCATGAAAAAATCTTGGGTTATCTCAGTTTTCCCAAAATTGAGGATACACAATACTCATGGCTTCAAGTATTTCATCTTGAGGGAATATTTCATGAATCTCTGAGGAAAGAGATTTTGCAATTTCCTTCAAATTATAACCAACATATTTAACAATGTCTTTAAAATATTCCTCGTTAATAGGTACTTCTTTGCTAGAGCACCTGGTAGTCTTACATTGGTACATTTGTATCTCATATCCATGTACATAGATACATAAGTTCCCACTTCCATTAAACAGTAAATAATTATCAGGATCATTCAAATCAATAATTTTCTGCCACAGGTTATAATCTACGCCATCTTGTGTTAGATCTAGATATATATGATCGAGGGCCAAGCATGTATGTTTATGCAGATTGGAATATTCATTAATATACATAGCTCTATCTTGGGAATTCTTCACAATACTTTTCATTACATCCAGCATGGGGAGAAGACTAGCTAAAGTCAAGAGTGTCTCTATATTGCTTAACCTATGTAAGAGGTCAGGAGCATTGTCTACTGTGTTGCAATTTTCGTACATCACTCCAATTAAGGATTGATATTCTGAAAGAACTTGTTGCGCTTGTCCATGCAGGGAGATCCATATGGTATCAACATACTTGCGAAGCTTGTTTCTTTCTTTTATTCCCTCAGCAAAATTCTAAAATTCTGTGAAACATTTGGGACTTTGGCAGAAGTATATGTGGATCTCGCAGACTAGAATTTCAACTTTTGATACTATAGGAAACTTGCTTACAATTTTGAATGCCAAATTTATTTTATTGGCCATGCAGTGAATTCCAAGCATGTATGGTGCACAAGTAGTTTGTAACTTTGTGCAAACATCGGTCCTTTGACCTTGTGTCACTGTAGCTCCATCAGCTCATACACACACCAAATTTTTTGGAATTGTCAACTCATCCATGTTGGATCTTAGTTGTGTTTATGGTTTACATCCTTGATGAAAAAATCTCTTTCAGTTGGTTCTTTGTTGACAGTCTCAAATTGGATATTTATGCTTTATCATGGTACTTATTAGATGACAATTTTGATTATATGGCTTATTGGTCTTGGCATGATTATTAGTTTAGTTTCGGCTTGCTATTCCTATTTTGGCATTCAGTGGACAGTTTTATGGCTTTGGGTTTCATTAAGATTTGGTTTTCATTCATATCTTGTTGTACTCATCAGTTTGAGCTTCATGCAGATACAGGTTATCTTATTTGTACATGTAATTGAATTATGGTATTGGTTTTCAGATTCATGGCTCTTTTCAGTTTCAGAATTATGAACTTGGTACTTCACACATTCAGGTATAATAACTCATGGTTTACTATGTTATGGTTTGAGTTGGTATATCATTGATGATCATGGTACATTTTTGGTTCAGTGCTTCAATACATTGCTTAATTTCAGACAGTTTGATTATTGCTTCATTTGACTCATTGGAACTTGATTATGAGACATCAATGCTTTCATTTTCAATATAATTTTGGCATAAGATATTCTTGTTTCAATGAACTTTGTTTCATGTTACTCTATTGGAGGTATCACCATTCATGGCTTTCTCTTGGCCTCGGTTATTAATCTGGGTTCTTCATGAGATATTGTTTTACATTGCATATGAATTTGTAAAAGTCTCCTCTATGGATCGAAGGTAAATGACTTGGGTGAACTTTCCTTGATAAATGACTTTGATTAAAGTCATATTTGATTCATGCTTAATGATTATATATATTACTTAAAATTTATTTGAAAATAACATGGACTCCACCCTTTGGTAATCATTGCTCAATGGTATTATAGTGGTCAACATGCTGAAAAGTCTTCAAGTCAGCCAAGACATATTGTGTTCAACTTAAGTCAATGGTTACTTGTTTGCATTTTTTTTGATAGCCATCATTCTCCATAATCTTATGATGGCTTTATAGAAATCTGACTCAAATCAAAGGTTACTAGGTGAGAATTATGAGCCAACTTTTAGCATGCTATTCATCATGGTTATTATTTGGTTGACATCCTTTGGACAGTGAACTTAATCATCTTTGAAGTTGATTATTATTATTTTTCTTGACTTTGTGTGGACTTCAAATCACATTTCATTTCAATAAATTCATCAATTGAAAAGAAAGTATGTTAGGGAAAACTATTTTGAGAATATCAATTTGGCTAGGCATGAAACCATAGCCTCACCACCACCATGAAGGAATATGATAGTCATCTTTCTTTACTTTGTTGGTTGTAACAGCTATATTAGGAAGAAAATTCAGTTTGGTTGGTGAGTTTGATTGGTCAAGAGCACAAAGGAGGAAGGATATTCAATGGAACTAGATACTGGGTTGGTAAATGCTTCTAAAACAATCTCTATTGATCACATTTTTTTTAATTTCCTTTCTTCATTATCAGGTAACTCTTTTCATCATCAAGTTTTCTCTCACAAAAAGATAAGTTATTGGTTTATACTTGCTCGACTAGCATTGGTATAAGTTTTCTTTTTTGTCAGAAGTTACTGGTTTATACTTGCTCAACTAGCATTGGTATAAGTTTTCTTTTTTGTCAGAAGTTAATGAATTGAAGTTACATATGAAATAGATCATGGCCTGACATAATTTTGAAGATTTATCATTCTTCAGCTAATGGGTAGTCATGCTTTTTGAAAAAAAAAATAGTTATAATTTGAAATCACTTCATTCATTGCAAAAATTATGGATTCAACATATGGGTTATCTAAAAATAGTTTCAAAATGATGTTTATTTTGAGAATAATTACATTTGATTTGGGTTTTTGTAAAATACTTGCAGTTTTGAAAAAGGGCATTAATGTATCTTCACCAAGTTTATTTTCAGCCTTCTGCACATGCGTTATTCTTGTCATTCCATCATCTACAGACATTGATTCTTCTAATTCGCATTCTAAAAATAGAATGGGGTTTCTGATTCCTTTTTGACCTCAAAATCTTTGAAGACTTTCGATTTGGCAGACCTATTTGAAATTAAGTATAAAAGAAAATACAGTGTTGTGAACATGGTGAGACTTCTGGTTATGATACTGAGATATTGTTATTGGTTGTATCAAGAAATGCATTGTAAAAGCTCTGTTATATAAAAAATTGAAAACATGTTGCAGAGCACAGTTGTAATTCTTTTCTATTTAATATTTTAAGGATTCAAGAGTTGAATTCTTAGGGTATTAGGTAGAGAAGACTATTGAGTTCCTTGAGCTTACTTGAAAACAGAGAGATCCTTTAATATTATTATTGTTCAAAAAATAATTTGAGGGGTTGGTACTCCTTGAGATTGATATCTCTAAATGAGGGGTTGGTGCTCCTTGAGTGGGTGCTCAAAAATTAGCATATAAGGCATTGTTAATAGTGGATTTTTTGAAGATTAAGCATGTAAGGCATTTTAGGAGTGGTTTTTATACCCCAAGAGGGTTTTCCACTCTACAAAATCTTGTGTCACTTTGTTCTTTTGTGGTCTCACTGCTTTACTAAGTTGTTGCTGCTTTGTTCATTGTTTGGTTATTACATTTCTCAATTTTGTTTATGAATGATTACATTGGACTCATGAATGCATTAATCATTGAAATATTGAGATCACATCTAAACTATGTTTTATTTTATGAATTTTTTTAAAATCTATTAAGACATGGATTCTCCCCCCCCTCTTAGTGTCATTTTCACTCCAACAATCCATACCTGCAATTTCATTGAAATATTTCTTGACTAGTTCAAATATATTATGTGATGTTGAACTATCCTTCATTTTATAAAACATAGAGAAGATAAGCTTGGTGAAAATGTTGTTGTATAGTATACAAATGCATATAGACCCAAGAAGTATTGTCTACTACAGTAACTTCATCTAAAGATAATGCAATGAAGTTTGACTCTTTTACTTTCTCCTTTAAATCTTCCTTTTCCACAGTAGCAAGACACTTTTCCCATTCCCATCCAGTGTTTACTGACCAATGTGTGTAGGGATAGTGAGGAACATTCAAAAAAGTTAATAAACCAGAATATTCTTGGTAGTCTGTCATAGGATGACCTCTAGAAAAAATATGAAAAACAACACTCATCTAAATAGTTTTTGACATATTTTCTCCTTCCATTACTTTTCCAAATTGAGCCTCAAGTGTACCTTTACATGCAGCAAGCTTCAACATTCTTTGGTGATGCTCTTCATAATCTACAACATACCTACCATGAAGACATTCTTCCTTTGATTTTCATTGTAAGACTGATTGTTTCTTTCCGTCTATGATTTGTTTTTCATAAAATTTACCGATATGCTTTTCTATAGTGTCAATCTTTAGCTACAATGTCTTGGGTTTTCCCAATTTCCAAGTACAAATCATACATTTGGCATGTATTGCTTTTTCAATATCATCTGATTCCCCCATTGCTATAATGAATGCATACTTTGACAACCAACCAAGTTTAAAATTCCTTGTCATTTCCCACTCACATCTCATTTTTGGTTTATTTTTCCTTTTCTTGCTACCAACATCATCCTCATCCAATTCAATTATCTCATTCTGGTCAACCGAGGTATCCCTTGGAGCATCTTCTACGGTATTCCCATCCCCATTTGAATTTGATACATTTTGATTTAAATCAATGACAATCTCAACTTGACCTTCCGTTGGTGCTGAGGTATTGTGAATGCTACCAATATTTGGTGGAAGAGTTGATGATGTAGCTCCATCTTGACCTGATTGATCAGAAGCTTTGGAAATTCCAAAGTAAGACTGTATGGTATGTTTAAGTTTTGGAAATTTTTATGGCCTCTCAGTCTCTTGATCTTCACCACATTGAGGGGTGACAAGAGTATTTTCAACACTATGAGGAGTGGCAGGAGTATTTTTACCACCCTGAGGAGCGAAAGGAGTATTTTCAACACCCTGAGGAGTGGTAGGAGTAGTTTCACCACCCTGAGGAGCGGCATGAGTATTTTCATCACCTTGAGGAGTGGCACAAGTAGTTTCACCACCCTAAGGAGCGACAACAGCCTTATTGTTGTTGCTTGAGTCGCTCAACATATTAATCTTTGATTCGATCAACATATTCATCTCTCACTTCGAATAAAAAACTGGAGATAAATGTCTTCTTGTTTAAGAAGGACAAAGAATAATAATATAGGTCCCATTCCCTACTTAATATCATCTTTAAGACTGAAGCAAGAATGGAAAAGAGATAAAGAAAACTTATTATAATAACTAATAACAAGTTATGAAGAAATGATCAGTGATCACTCACCTTTAAGTTTACGTTTTCGGCTTTCGCTAACTTCCAAATTGAGAAGTAAAATGTGTAAGAATAAATGACACTTTCAATTGTATTTATATAAATCCATGATTCCATATTTGGTGAATTCTGTGGAATTTTTAAATGGTATGTTAAAAATTTGGCAAATACTTTGTAATTTTCAAGGTGAAATGTGTCCTCAAATTTAATTATTTTTTAATGTTATTGGTGAAATAGGTCCTCATAAGCAACTATTTATAAATATTAATTGGTGAAATGGGTCTTCACAAGCAACTATTTGTAAATTTTAATTGGTGAAATGGGTCCTAATACAATGTCGTTTTAATAGTATTGGAAAATATGTAGGTGGTTTTTATTAAATGCTTTAGGGATTTTGGTGAAAATATTAGTCAATCCATTTGAAATGCGTAGATTGACAATGGCGAATTTGTTGCTTAAATATGCCTCATAAAAAAAATTATTGGTGAATCGACATGCATTGGACTTATGTTTCGTAAATTTTAGCTGATTTGGATACCTTGTGCATGCAAGAAATTCGCCAATTTCGAGTTGACTGATTCCTAGAATTTTCTAGTTGGTGAAGATTCGCCACTAAATTTTTCCCTGTTGTCAAGATTAAAAAGTTCCAATAGTTGTCATCTTACATACAAGATCACAAAAATGAAGCTACAAAATTTATTTCCGAATATCAGGAGCTGATCACCTGGGAGTTAGGAGTGTAGAAAATGAAGAACAAATCCCAAAAATAACTTTTCAGAAACCGTAACTAGGACAAATTTTCCACTGAGTGAATGAGTCCTCAGTGACCCCCAAAACAATACTTTTTAGCAAGGTACACATTATTTCAACATATTAAAACCTCTCTTAATGTTTTTAGATTAGTTAGGATTTATTTTTTATTGTTATTTATGCATTTTACCTATCATAAATTGAGTGGAAAATCATAAGAAAAATTAATTTCATCCATTTGGTGAATCCCCTTCTGGGTGATCCTCTTTTTCTTTGTTTCATTTTGGTGAATCTAGAATGAAACAAAAGCATTACAAACTAAAGAAACTAGAAGTTCCATATCCCATGTCTACAACTAAAATAACCTTACAAACTCTTTTAAGCTAATGACTTATAACATTACCACCCAAGAGAGAAAATCCAAAACTATATCTTAAAAACACAAACATGTATCATTGTACATACCATAGAGTTCTTGGAAATAGTAATAATTAATGTCTTCCTTTAAACATATATTTGAAAATTTTGATATCATAAAGGAAGTCCCTTAAAGTGGTGGAGCTTGCTCTTTTCCATGTAATAGTTGTAAGATCCTCACATTCTCACAATTACATGTTATACAATCATGAAAAAACATTCTCTTTATTGCAAAGAGCTCATTATCATCAACAATCTCAGCTCATCCTCGTCCTGCACTAGTGGGGGCAAGGGGTTAGTTAGCCTTGTCCTAGTTTCTCACTTTTTGTTGTCCCTTTGGGTAGTTATCTATCTTTCACTTATATCAACCGAGATTGGAATGTGAATAACCTTCTATAGGTTGACTCAGATGTGTCTTAATAGTCTTTTTATTTATTTTCTTTTTTATGTTCTTGTATGTGATTGCATACTTGTAATGTGATCCCCTGTGTTGTTTTTTCAATGTATCTCATTTTTTGCATTCCTCTATATGTATCTACATTCTTCTATATGTCGTAAATTTTTTATCTTTTTCATTTTTCTTATGTTTTCCTTTTGGGGATGATGCAAGCCATCGAGAAATTTAGGCCACTTCCATGTTAACCCAAAGGATTTTTCTTTGTTTTAACTCTCTTTGTGTTATTCTTCTAGTTCTATGAGTATTTGCTGAATGATGATAGTTTTGTGCTCTAAAAACAACATTGTATCAAATACATATTAACCTCAAATCCATAGATCTCTTATGTATTTTAGGGGAAACCCCTACCTCCTTGCTCATGATGTAGCTTTATTTCAGAAACATATGACTTGGCATAGGTCTTTTCTACGAAATCTCTTGTGTCTTAGGAGAAAGCATTGGTTACTTTAAAGAAGTTTCTCCGAGTAATGGTGTAAGCAACTACTTTAAAGTGGGGGCATACATCGATGACATATTTAAAAAAAATTCATATTTCATGGCACAATTTTCTTTCTTCTTGTGACGTGTCATTTTCTTGGTGGTGTCATTGGGTTTGATATGCTCCAAGAGTGTGATATTTCTAAGCATACGATTTCCCTCAGTGGCATGATGTGAATGATGCATGCCATAAGTGGCAATCTAATATTCTTGACTTATCCTCTCTTGGAGACAATAGGAATGTTCCCTAAGAAGATACCTTACATGAATGAAGAAAATCCTCCTTTAATGAAAAACCAAAAGATATAACATTCAAAAGAATAGCATTGTGGTGTCTTATCAATGTTATCAAGAGGAGAACTTTGGTATGGTATGGGATTCTAATATGATTCTCTCATTTTCCACCTTTATTTTTGGGATAACTCACCTAGTGGGTGGCCTAAGGTTCCACTACCCTAGAGTGAGCATGCATGTTACAAACAAACAACCTTAGAGACTTGGTCCACATTGTGTTGGATAGAATATCGAATCTTGATCCTTGATATAGAAGAACAACCTAGACCTAGTCTGCATTTTCTTAGACAGAATATTGAAGATTGATCCTTTTCTTAGACAAATAGTCATGTTCCACATTGTGTTGGAATGGTTGAAGCTTGATCCTTTGTTTTTCTTTGATTTTCTAGGTCTTTGATAGGGTATGTTTATGTATCTTTGTCATTATTTCATAATTAAGTGTCTTGATTGTGTACATTAGTGTGAGTTTGACATGGGGAAAAAATCTCACTAATGTGGGGGAAAAATGTAGCAACAGAAGAAGTATCCCTTTTCCTTAATTTGTGAATAATCAATTAATGATAAAATGGGCTTAATTGTACCTTATTTAGGGTGTTGTAAAGTTTTTTACAAAAAAATTTACACTAATCTAAGGCTTTATTAATTAATTGAGTTTAGTTAGAGCCTAATTGACCCCTTTAATTCAAATACAAGACTTATTAATTACATTATCTGATGGATATATCCTGACACTCGTTAATAATGTTGCATACCATTTAATTTGGCAAGGTTTAAGTCCTAGGATAGTGACGTAGGACCCATTTTCCACTTGGCGAATGGGTCCTCACTATGTTCTAGGACCCCCTTTTTACATGTTATTTCACCTCCCTAAAACTTGGTCCTAGTTAATTGTGTTGTGATGCCGAAGGTGGTGAATGGGTTCTCCTTACCTAGTGCACCCCTCTTTAAACTTATTCTTAGTAGGATTTTAATGATTTTGAATCCTAGATCTGATGTCATCTTGTGTTATTTGACTTTCAGGATTAAATATTAAGTTTAATATAAATATAAGGTTCATTCACATAGTTTCATAACTAGAAGATCTAAGCATTCTAGTATTCAAGTATTATAGAAAATTTATGATCAAGAGAGCACTTCAAGAGCATTTCAAAGGAATATAAGAGTAGATTATCAAGGTTTTATTGCAGAAAATCAAAGATTATGTCACCATTTCAAAGATTTAGCGCATCATGCATGTAGTTGAGCTTATGTGTTGATGTAGTATTGAAGATCCATTTACATGAATTATTTCACATCCAATTCAAGATCAAGATCTACATTTATGATAGCCACTTTATGTTACATTATTGATTTACATTCCAAGACTTCATCCAAGGTATCTTTGTTGCATGTTTCATGTTTTATGTTCATGTTTCATTGTTTCATAATAAGGATTAATTACCTAGATGAGGTTTGACCAAGGAAAGCCCCTAAAACTAAAAAAGTTTTTCTTCTCTCATGATGTATGATTGTAGGTGTTAGGTTGAAGATCAAGTGGAGAATAAGATTGGAACAAAAGTTGTCATCTTACTTGCAAGATCACCAAAAAAAAGAATCTATAGAATTTATTTTTGACTTTTGGTAGCTGCTCACCTGAGAGATGGGAGTGCAAACATTGAAGAAAATAACCAAGAAAACATTTTTTAGAAACCCTAACAGGTACCCATTCACCACTAGGTGAATAATTTATCAATGACCCCCAAAACAACACTTTTTTAGAAAGGTACACATTGTTTCAACATCTTAAAATGTTTCGTATTGTTGTTATAACAATTAGGTTTGGTTTCTGATATTGATTTGCATCATATATTGCACATAATTGTAGATTTCATAGCAAAAACTATTGGCTTTTCATGTTGATTAATTCATCTTGATAAACTCTTATTTTTCATTAAAATAGTTGCTTCAATTTATTTTTAATTCAGAGAGTCATCAAAATTAGACAAAGAAACAAAATTCCTTTAAAGTTAGAAAGGCAGAGAAAGATGATGAATTAGATCTAGATAATCTTGATGAAGTGGAAGAAATATTTGTAAGGAGATTGAAAAAGCGCATTGTCAAATATAGAGGTAAGTTACCCTTTAAGTGTTTTAATTGTGGAAAGAGAGGCCATTATGCTTCTAAGTTTCTAATAAAATTTGTAAATGAAAAACACAAGGGTCATAAAGGTAAATCTATCAAGAAGAGTTATTATTTTGAAAATAAAAATGGCATATCTTATAATGAGGAATTAGACTATCCTGATGAGGATAGTGATGAATGTTTGTTCATGGATCTAAAATTTTGAACTAATTCTAATAATCCTAAAAGATGTGTGAAGGAATGTTCTCAAAAAACAAGTCACAATATTGAATGAACTATGTTGATTGATTTCTATGCAAGAGAGGAGATAAACTACTTGATAATTGATAGTGGATCTGCTTAGAAAATATGATAGGTGACAAGAGTAAGTTTGTTAAACTTTAGAATTATGATGTTTTTCTTGTTAATTTTGGTGATGATATGTGTGAGTGTAGGATCATGTTGGTCCAAAATGTGGCGATACATGATAAAAAGTGGCTGATGACTTCTTTTTATTTGAATTTGATGAAATAAAAAAGGTCTATTAGGTAAATTATTAGCTTTTCAAAAATATAAGATATGACTTATTTGGAATCAAATAGATAATTATTATTAATTTTTTACATACATTTAGACTAAAATCATGACTGATAGGCGTATTGAAAAAATCTATAACTTTTAAATGATTTCACATTTTTGAATTTGAAAGATGTGTCACATTCTATTCTTTGCATACTATAAAATAAAAGAAAGAAAAAATGAATTCCATAAAATTTTGACCAAGTTATGGTGGTCAGAAAAACATGTTTTAATATTTAAAAAAAAATTAATAAAAAGTTCATAACTAATTATTTAATTGCAAAAAAATTATAAAAAAATGCAACACACCCAGGCTTGTGTCCTCTACCTATATTTAAAGTTTCAAAAATATATAAATATTTTTCATTTATTTAGGTTGGTCAGACATACACTTGCTTTTTTTTTTTGTAAAAAAATAGTACTACTAGATTGAAATTTCACATTTTCACCAAATAGATTTACTTTTCTTCAAAAAAGGAATAGTATCTTAGAAAATACATTTAATTTTCTCCAAATTTTTTTGTTACATATTTTTCAAATTATGTTAATAACTTATTCAAATTTTTATGTCAAGTTGCATAAATATAATTTTTAAATTTTCATTGCCACTTAAGGGCCTAGTTTGGACCTCCATGATCTTGTAATAACCCATACATCTACTAAGATCTACGGAAAAGGTTCGATGATCTTTGATGGAAATAAAAAAATAGATGATGTTCTCTATGTCAAGGGTCTTTAGCATAATCTTCTCAATGTAGAATAAATGAGAAGTAAAGGATATAATATTTTGTTTCAAGATGATGGTTCTAAAATTAGAAAATGAAGCTCTAGAACTTTTGTTGTTGTAGGAACAAGGACAAAAGGAAATGTTTATCAGCTCAAAGGTGGTGGTGTTAAGAGCTTTATGTCACAAATCAATGAAAGCTAGTTATGGCATAGAATAATGTTCCACATAAACTTTGATAGCCTACTAAAGATTAGTTTAATTGATGCGGTGAGAGACCTACGAAGGATTACAAAAACTTTCAATGTAATTTGCAAAGATTGTCTATTTGGAAAGAAAACAAAGAAGAGGTTTATAACTAAAGAATATTATACCATAAGACCTTTGGAGTTGGTGCATATAGACCTATGTGGACCCACCAGAATAAGATTTTCTCAAGGTGATAGGTATTTCATGTTATTAACTGAAGATTATTCTAGAATGAATTGGGCGATATTTCATAAATAAAAACCAAAATATCTAGATAAGCTTAGAGCCTTTAAATCTATGGTTGAGAATGAAATGGATTTAAAATTCAAGTTCTTGAGGTCTGACAGAGGTGGTGAGTGAACCTCTAATGACTTTAATAGTTTTTGTTAAGATTATGGAATAAAGATATAGTTATTAGCTCTTAGGACCCCTCAGCAGAATTGAGTTGTGGAGAGGAAGAAGAAGATAGTTTAGGAAGCAACAAGAATGATTATGAAGGAAGAAAATCTATCAAATGTCTATTGGAGATAAGAAATTCATATTGTAGTATACATACTTAATAGAAGACGAGCATGAGTAAACAGTTCAAATACTCCTTATGAGTTATGTTATAGAAAACTTCCTTCCTATTGTGAAATAATTTAGAGTGTTTGGAAGAAAATGTTATATCAAAATAGATGAAAAAACTTGGGAAAGTTTGATGCAAGATCTGATGAAGGAATATTCATTGGATACTCTACAAAGATAAAAGCATATAGACGCTATAACAAATGGTTGAAGAATATTGTTGAAAGTGCAAGTTTCAAACTAGATGAAGAACCACATCAAAGTTCTATGTTGATAGAAGGATATGCATTTGATGAACCCCCTTGTAGTTAAGAAGAGAAAGATGAATAGAAAGAAATTTATAGATGAAAGTTGAAGAGGAAGAAGCTTTAGAAAAGATCCCTAAGACTCCTAAGTACATGTGCAAAAGAATCGTTCTGAAGATCAAATCATTAAAGATAAGAGCAAAGGTGTGTTGAAAAGGAGAAAAGTTTCTATGATATAGGAACAAGTATTTTTTTTTTCTTTTAAATGGACAACCTAAGATAGTAGCTAAAGAATGAAAGGATGAGGATTGGATAAAATCTATGGAAGAAGAGCTAAAATAGATTGAGAAGAATCAAACTTGGGAATTGGTCTCAAGACCAGTAAACAAGAATGTGATAGGAACTAAGTAGATTTTTAGGAATAAGTTGAATGAGGATGGAAATTTTGTTAGAAATAAGGCTAGAGTTGTGTGTAAGGGCTACTCACAAGTGGAAAGAATAGATTTTGAAGAGACTTTTTCTTTGGAGGCAAGAATCAAAGACATTAGAATGTTTTTGGCTTTTGTAGCACATAAGAGTTCAAAGTATATTAGATGGATGCCAAGTCTGCTTTTCTGAATGGTGATTTAGAAGAAGTTTACATTGATAAACTAGAAGGTTTACATTTATTAGAGGATGTTGATATGGTCTACAAATTAAAAAAGGAATTGTATGGACTCAAGCAAGCTCCTAGAGCTTGGTATGCAAGATTGGATAGATACTTGCTGTAGTAGGGATTCAAAAAGAGTAAGCTGGAGATAGAATTATCCAATTCAAGGTTGAGAGAGGTCAAATCTTGATTATGGTTGTGTATATTGATTACATAATATTTGAAGTCAATAAAGGTATGTGTAAGAGATTTGAAGAGAAAATGTAAAAGGAGTTTGAGATGTCAATATTTTGGGAGATGAATTTATTCCTTGGGTTACAAATTAGTCATTCAGAAAAAGGAATTTTTATTTCATAGTCAAAGTATATCAAGGAAATATTGAATAATTTTGGAATTGAGGATTCTAAACTAGTGCATAATCCCATGGTTATTAGTTGCAAGTTAAGAAAAAATGAGGAATCTCCTAAGATAGATCAAAGCATGTATAGATCAATGATTAGTGGAATTTTATATGTTACAAATACTAGACTGAATATCATGCATACAATTTGTCTTGTGATGATATTTCTATCTATGGTATGCTAGGGATATTTATTTCTCTTTGAGTGTATAAATAGATGCAGATTGGGCAGGTTGTAATACCCCTCATGTTGATGCTTGGACTTATTATTTTTCTATGGTTTTTCTTGATACTTTGAGACTTTGATAGTTACTTTTTATTGGTAGGATTGGTGGATTGGATAGTTTAGACTGATTGATGATTATGCCACTTTATTTGATGACATGGATATTATGATATGACATTATGGTTACATTTGGTTTGGTGATGTTTAATTTGATTTCAGTAGTATATTGTGATGCAGTGGATTATTAATCATTTTATGATGATGTGATGTGATCAATTTAGTTTAGTAATGTTACTTTATATTTAATGTTGTAATTGTTAGTATAGTTTTGGTGAGAGGACAATGTAGCACCACTCGTTTGCGAGTGCCCTACTACGCTGCAATTCCTTCTCATGATATAATATTTTTTATTATATATATATACATGTTGTACACAACCTTGTTTGTATGCAGGAATTGCGAGAATAGAGTCTCGATTCCACCTACTTCCGTAGGATAGGGTGAGCATCAATTTAACCCAATGGGCATGAAGTTGAAACAGAGATGACAAGGAAGTCACCCTGTCCCATGTTTGTCAACCATCTTATGTTTAGTGGTATTGTGCCTCTTTGACTTTTGCCATTTTGCATTTTATTATTGTGGTTTTGTGTGAGTGTACTTTTGATATTTTATTTTACGTTGGTGTTTAGTATGATGTAATTTAAATAATTAAATGATGTTAATAAATGTTGATAATAGTGTTGGAATAGTTTGTATTAAAATATAAAAGTTATATTAAAAGCCATATAATTTATTTAAGATAAATAAATGGAAATGTGTAAATTAAATTATTTAAAATTAGTATTTTGATAATTTAATTAAAAGACCATGTTGAGGATAATTATGAAATAAATTAATTAAATAAATTAAATTGTGTGAATTGAAAGTAAAGCTTGCAAAATTAGAATTAAAAACAAAAAGTGTTGTTAAATAGAAAAAAAAAATCAAGAAAAGAAAGAAAAGAAGAAAAGGACCAATGAATGTGGAGTTTTGGCTGAAAAGCTGAGAATGAAATTTGAAAAATTCTTTTAATTTTGATTTATGGAGTTTTCGAAAAAGAAGAAGATATACATTTTTATTTGATAGCCAAATTGTGAGATTTTCATTCATGGGGAAATTTTTTGAGAGAAGTTATAAAAAAATAAGAGTTCTGGAAAAATTGGATCCTCTGGGGTTTTCTGTTTACTTGCTTTTTTTTCTTTTATTGTTCTAGGAAGGTTCTTCTGAATTAAATGTTAGATTAGAAAATTGAACAAGAAAATCAAGTGGAGAAGTTTTGAAGGAAGAAAGTGGAGCTCTTCGAAAAGGTTATTCAGGATCAAGAAAGGCTTCGTCAATTCTTTAGCAAGCGTAGGCCTTCAAGTTCCATTCTAATTCTTTAATTTATTTGAACTAGTAGAAATAAACATGTTTACTCTATAAAAGAAAAGAAAAAATTTGATTGAGATTTAATAGATATTGGATAGCAAACCTATGAATGAAATTTGATTGGGTCTCTTAAAATGACCAGTGTATTTATAAATTTTGTTTTTGGAAAATCTTTTCCCTTGAGATAAATGAATTTAAATATTTTTCTTCATTTGAATAAATGTGGTTTGAATTTTCATGATGTTTTGTTCCTGATTTAAAAATATTTATATATATATACATATACATATACATATGCATATATATATATATATGCATATATATATATATATATATATATATATATATATATGTATGTATATGTATATGTATATGTATATGTATATGTATATGTATATGTATATGTATATGTATATGTATATACATATATATATATACATATACATATACATATGTATATGTATATGTATATACATATATATATATATATATACAGTGAAGTATATCTATAAATATATATAGATTTATAAATATATATATATATATAAACATAAAATTTATTTTCTGAAATGTATTTACCTGTGCGTTGGCCAGAAGAGGGAGGTTATGTTTTATTATAAACAATATATATATATATATAATTAATCAATTTTGTTTGGGGAAGGGACGGCTCTGGCCGCACCCTCCCCCTGTCCCCTCTCTGCAGTGGGGACTACCCACAATAGTCCTAAGGACTGTCACGTGCAATAGTCATGAGGATTGTTGTGTGCAATCCTCTGTGTACTGCGCATGGCAGTGAATATTGCGAACTTGTATTTTATTTTTTATTTTTTATTTTCATTTGATTTAAAATATATAAATATATATATAAATATATATATAAATATATATATATGTATATATGTATGATATATATTTTGTGTATATGTACAGTTTGAGTAGAAGATTATCCAGTTATGATTTTTTTTAATTTTGAATAAAAAAGAAAAGTATATATATATATTATATGTATATATATAAGCAATTATTTGTATATATATGTATAAAATATAAATGTTAAGATTTATTGATTTTGGTTTAACTCTGAAATTATAACATTTAGTTATATTGGCTAATTAAAATAAAACAAATTGAATATTTATGAAAAAAATATTATTGAACTTTATTTCAAATTGTGTTAGGGAAAATGGAGATTGTCAATGCAATTAAACTAGTTGTTTATTTTGGAATTGTGAAAGCAATGTACGAAATTTAATATGTTTTTTGTTTTAGTTATGAAATCCTGTGTTTTTGTTGGGTATTCTTTTATTGTTATGCTATTGTTTTGGCTTTTAGATGTGGGAACCCAGTTGATTTTATGAACTCATTTATTGAGGTTGTGAACCCTAGGCTTCCAGAGGGTTGTTTTATTGTTGGTCGTTAATCCTCATTTTATGTACTCTTGATATAGACAGTTATTGGTATTCTTGTTTTGAAAGGGTTGTACGAGTTTTGTTGAGACTCAGATTATGTGTTTTAGCGAGATGGGTAATGCCTCACATGTCATTGGTTGAGATTTAATGCTTTGATCTTTATGGTACAACCATTGATTTTGATTATGTTTCGGGGTCTTCAGGGAGAGTTGCTCTTCATGGGGGCTGGTGCCTCAAATAGGAGGAAGGGCTTAGGATAACCCACATAAGAGTAGATTAACAAGTGAAAACCTAATAATAGAACTTAGGGGGATGGGTAGTAATCAAACAATAATATAAACTTGGATACCTCGTTTAGTCATTAGGGCTATCACAGACTAATGGTAGACTGAGAAGGTCATGGTCGTCAAAGTCGTAACCTCCTCCTCAGGAGAGGTTAACGGCTTCGCATGAGTCACCCTATGGGGTTGGCGCTTCAAGTAGGAGGAAGGGCCAGGATAACCTTAGATGGGGGACGACGCCTCATGTTGGAGGAAGGGCTAGGATAACCCATGTAGGCTATGCGATGACACTCTCCACTAGTTGCCCTTGTGCTTTGCTTTCTTGGTTGCCTCTGGAAGTGTATTATGATTGTCTCTTTGGTTTACTTGGCATGTGGTTAATTGTTATTGCCTTGGTTTATTTATGATGTTTTTTATGGCTCTTTGGTTATTATGAGTGGATCCTTGTTGTTGTCATTTATGATCTATGTATTCTTTGATGTTGCTTTTGGAGTCATTGTGCTATGTCTTCCTTTATTGGAGTTAGTCTTATGGTATTCATGGTCGTGGTTACTTCCTTGTCACCTATGAGCATGGGTGGTGGGTTTTTCTAAAACCCACATGATCAAGTGGAACGTGATCCACACCCATTGGGTTCCCCATCAACGATTTTCCTCCACTATATCTTTCAAATGGAGCTTGTACCAGATATTCATCTTTTATTTTAGACATTATTTGTACTATGTATTTATTCCACATGTATGGGAGGTTTCATTGTATCTCATGTATTGTGAACATGTAATGTATTAAAAAATGATGTATTATTTATGCGCCTTTGTAACCATTCATAATTTATGGGATTTATTATGGTTGTATCATGTGATGTATTTATACTTATACTTAGGGTTACATAGATTTTACCTTCGTAAATGGATATTGTAATGTTTATGATGGATGTTAGATTTATCAAGTTATTTAGCTTTATCTGTAATCTTTCATTATGAGTTAGTTTATACGATGTGACCTCACATACCCCAGAGGACTTGACATTATGATGTTAAGGTGTAATGTAATTAAGTTTTGATGGTTCATAATTATGTGTACTTTGTATTATTGAAAAAAAATGTGTGCATTTTTTTTTCCTTTGGGGTTTGCACAACGGGAGTTACATCATGGTATCAAAGCATAGGTTTGCACACTGGGGCACTATGAGCCCATTGTGTTGACCTAGCTGCTCATACTCGTCAGGGTGATGTTTATCCAAAGGTGCAGAAATCTAGTGGAATGGATAGGACCCTCAATGTAGTGTGCAATGCACTGATATCCTTCCTACCGAAGATGCATTTTGGACCCTTGTGTTATCCTTATTTGCTTAATGGCTTTCAGGAGTAAGCCGAATTCATGGGGGGGAGGATGTAATATCCCTCATGTTGCTGCTTGGACTTATTAGTTTTCTATGGTTTTGCTTGATACTTTGAGACTTTGATAGTTACATTTTATTGGTTGGATTGGTGCAATGGATAGTTTAGACTAATTGATGATTATGCTACTTTATTTGATGACATGGATATTATGATACGACATTATGGTTACATTTGGTTTGGTGACATGTTTAATTTTATTTCAGTGGTATATTATGATGCAGTGGATTATTAATCATTTTATGATGATAAGATGTGATCAATTTAGTTTAGCAATGTTACTTTATATGTAATGTTGTAATTGTTAGTATAGTTTTGGTGAGAGGACAATGTAGCACCACTCATTTGTGAGTGCCCTGCTACGCTACAATTCCTTCTCACGATATAATATTTTTGATTATATATATATATATATATACATGTTGTACACAACCTTATTTGTATGCAGGAATTCCAAGAACAGAGTCTTGATTCCACCTGCTTTGGTAGGATAGGGTGAGCATCAATTTAACCCAATCAGCATCAAGTTGAAATAGAGATGACAAGGAAGTCACCCCATCCCATGTTTGTCAACCATCTTATGTTTAGTGGTATTGTGCGTCTTTCACCTTTGCCATTTTGCATTTTATTATTGTGGTTTTGTGTGAGTGTACTTTTGATATTTATTTTACGTTGGTGTTTAGTATGATGTAATTTAAATAATTAAATGATGTTAATAAATGTTGATAATAGTGTTGGAATAGTTTGTATTAAAATATAAAAGTTATATTAAAAGCCATATAATTTATTAAAGATAAATAAATAGGAAATGTGTAAATTAAATTATTTAAAATTAGTATTTTGATAATTTAATTAAAAGAGCATGTTGAAGAATAATTATGAAACAAATTAATTAAATAAATTAAGAGTGTGAATTACAAAAAGCTTGCAAAATCAGAATTAAAAAGTTAAAAATTGTGTTGTTTAAATACAAATTAAAAAAAAAATTGAAGAGAAAGTACAGATGAAAAGGACCAATGAATGTGGAGTTTTGGTTGAAAATTTGCTTGTCTATAAATTTTGGAATGATGAATTAGAAAACTTCTTATTAATTATTGAGTTTATGGAGTTTTCAAAAAAGAAGAAGATATATTTTTATTTAATAGCCAAATTTATGAGATATTTCATTCACGGGGAAATTTTTTGAGAGAAGTTACAAAAAATAAGAGTTCTGGAAAAATTGGATCCTCTGTAGTTTTCTGTTTAATTGCTTCTTTTTTTTATTGTTCTGGGAAGGTTCTTCTAAATTAAATGTTAGATTAGAAAATTGAACAAGGAAATCGAATGGAGAAGTTCTGAAGGAAGAAAGTGGAGCTCAAATTAAATATCGAATTATTAGGTTATCTGGAATCAAGAAAGACTTCGTCAATTCTTCAGCAAGCGTAGGACTTCAAGTTTCCATTCTAATTCTTTTTTGATTTCTTGTATAAACATGTTTTTTCTATAAAAGAAAAGAAAATTGATTGAGATAACAGATATTGATAGCAAAAATGATCGCATTTAATTTGTTGAGCTTTTGTTGTTTGTGTGTTTAAAAATTTTTTTTTGAAAATAATTCTTTGGGAAGTGCAATTAAAAAGTGCCAAAATTTGTTAGGAATTTTGATATTTTAAATATTTTTGTTGTGCTTGAAATATTTATATATATTATACAACATTAGTAATCATTATATATGTAAAATCTAAACCTATCTGTCATTGAATGTCATACCTAATCTAGACTTTTTCCATAGCACCAAAATGTTTCAAAATTGTGTATCTAACGGCTGAAAAGAACATTGATTATCTGTTTGAAATAAAATATAATAATTATAAATGATAATATGCCGATATTAATTTAGCAAATTAGGATATATGTTGCTTAACTTGTTTAAAGCATATGCTAAAACTAGTAATCTCCCATACTCTAAAAATTATTAGACAAATCTTTTCATACACAAATGTGTTATATGTTATTTCCTTGTTTATTTGTGTTTGTTTTCCATCTTTATGATTATTATTTTAAGTTATTTCATTATTATCAAGAACTATAATTTAATGTTTAAACCATGTACATGATCAGAAATGCAAGTATGGTTTCATTTTTAATGACATTGTTATACATGATTATGTAAAATATTTTGTATTATTTATGCACCTATTAAATGCCATTCATAATTATATATAAATTTTTATTTTACTTATATGTATGTAAAGTTTATATTATTATACTATATATATATATTTAACCAAAATATATGTAACATGGATATATATATTTATAACTATATGTGAATATATGTTGCTTTATTTTATTGTATAAATATAATATATTTTATTTTATGGTTGTTATATATATATTTTATTTTAAATATTTTATATTATATATTTAATTATGTTGTGTTATTATATATTATGTAAAATTTTGCATTTATTGATGAACTGTAATTTGTATTTTTTTTTATTTAAACCCATTAAAGACTTTGGAAAAAATTATAGAATTTTTAATTTATGTTTTTAAAGTATTCATAATTTTCTTGGTCTGAATCAAAAGAATTCAAAAATAAGGATTGTATTTTTTAAAAATCCTTTATTTTGTAGCATAATTAATTAATCTAATTTTTTATGGTACAACCCTTGATTGATTTTATTGAAATTGGTTGCAAATATAATTTTCTTGATATCGTTGGAGTAATAGTCCTAATATGGTGAATCCAATCATAGCATTATATGTAATGAAAAACATGGTATTCAAAATTTGGAGTATGGTTTTCGGGATTTGTTAACCTTTGTTAATGGTTAATGTACACGCATTGAATCATTTTTTCTTTGAATTGCTATGTACTTGGGCTTTAGATTGTATTTTTAATTGAGCCAAGGATGGAGGAAATATGAACTTCCTAAATATAGAATTAGAGTATTGGGTAAAATGTACTATAGTGAAGCTTCAAAGACTAATGTAGAAAAGTTCCCTAGTTATTTAAGGGCTGGAGAAATTGATTCTAACTATCCTTCATTAAGGTTAAATGAAATGAATCCATGAACCATTCAGAAAATTACACTATCACCCCATGCATGGGGTGGTCTCTAAATTTGATTGATAGGTTTTCTATGAGCACATTTCTTCTTGGTATGAGTGTAGTCTTTTTAGACATTGATTTAATAAAATGTATTATAGACACATGTAATACATCCTTGTGATGATAGTACATGTCATGGATGTCACTATATATGTCACATCATCATGATACATGGTTTATTATGGTTTGTATCCATGGATGCACATATCTGTATCAATAGACCCTTATATATGTATATATTATGACTACATGGGTTGGGGAATGTATTTATGTATTTACATGATCATGAATTATAAATATGCATATATGCATGAAACACATCATAATGAACCTTGATTTATTTTGACAAGCATTTTAAAACAATCACTTCAAAAAGTTTCCCATGGGTTCCAAAAATAGATAAATGAATTTACAATATGAAATATATTCATGAAATTGAGTTCATTATCTTTAGCTAGGTATTGGATTGGCACCATAAAGCATTTAAAGCAAATGCAATAGTAATATGTTATATTACATGGAAACATAGATACATGCATTCATATATACATAATTACATGCACACATATATACATGCAAACCTGTATGCATGGATGCATACAAAGACTATGTTTCATGGGATTATTAAAGAGTTAACTTGCTTTCTATATGCTTCCATATTTTGCATGTGTGCCTATGAGGACAATAACCACAATATTTGACAATATTCCTCTATCCTTTATGATAGCTCATTGGTTCCAAAGCTCTCTTTATAGGATAGTTGTTTATTGCCTACAAGACTCAAATGAATCCTTCGTATCTCAAGGAAAGATTTGAATCAATAATACTTAAAATGATCTAAACTATGATTTTACAATCAAAGTATCCAAATGCATTGCAACAATGCGAAACCCAAGTTCCATTTAAGATGTACAATGAGAGTAAACAGAAGGGAAAATGCATTTGCTTTAAAGTTTGTAGAGCAATTTCAACAGGTTGTCTAGCCATTGTCCAAAATATGGTTTTCTATTAGCATAGTCCTTCAACCTCTTTAGGTCTAACTGCTACTTTGTTAATTGACTTTGATTGAAAGGTCAAATGTAAAATGTGGCCAAGGATAATTATAGACAGCTGTACGTTGCCTCCAAGATTCAGATGAATCCTTGGTATTTCAAGGAAAGGTTTGAATCGATAACACTTAAAATGATCTAAACTATGATTTTACAATCAAAGTATCCAAATGCATTGCAACAATGTGAAACCCAACTTCCATTTAAGATGTACAATGAAAGCAAACAGAAGGAAAAATGCATTTGCTTCAAAGTTGTAAAGCAATTTCAACAAATTGTCTAGCCACTGTCCAAAATATGTTTTTCTACCAGCATAGTCCTTGAACCTTTGTAGGTCTAACTGCTACTTTGTTAATTGACTTTGATTGAAAGGTCAAAATGTGAAATGTGGCCAAGGATAATTATACTTATTTATCTCTTTTAATTGTTATATATTCAAAACTAATTAGCAATCCAAACAGCCTCGCCTCTAGTCAGATGCCATTAAATGCATTGTTTTTGCATAAATGAATTATGCACCTTTAGCCAATAGTTTTAATCAAAGTATGCATATGGATTCAGAATCAAACTCTCAAAATTAAAAAAGGCAAGTTTAAATTATAAAGTGCAATCAGCCACCCAAAAAATTGGTTGGATAATTATTGCATTTCTGAGATCATGCCACTGCAACGAAGATCTACTTTTGAACCCCAACTGCTTAATTTTTATGAACCATATAGCATATGCCACTCACAATACCCATTTGCAAAGATTGTCCTTGTAACAAAAAGCAACGATATGATTACAAGTACAATCAATACAGTGAGAATCTTGAATTAACCTTTTTCTCTGTCTACTATATGCAATTGTAAACAAAGGAGAAGGTTCATTCTAGAAACTCACCTTGTACTACTTGCTTGAAGAATTTTCCACAGCTGGGCCGCTACACGACCTCTTTTCTTCCAACCAAAAGCATTGCACCATGTAAAAAGCTTTGATTAGAAAACAAAAACCATGTGTTTGTTTTTCTAAAAGAATAGCAATATATAGTACTCCTACTGCGATGGATACTAATAGTGAAAACCATTAAAACACTAGCAAGCATTTTTCTAGATTCAAGAGACACAAGTATAAATGTAGATCAGATTAACTACACAAACTAATTGCCACAGGTTCTTGGACCACAAATCTTCTAGCAATGAATTTGATTGCTCTTTTGCATAAAGCCTACAACTATTCTATCAAGCAATATTACTTAACTGCTCTATGGCAACATTGTAATTTGGATTCTATAACATTTTTGACATAGTTTTTTATAACCCCAAGATACAAAAATAGTAACGATGACATCTGACAGAATTTTTATGCTTGCTGGCAGGAAAAAGGTTTCTACTGCATTCTTTATGCTCCCATTGTTTGCATTTATGCCTACGAGGACAACAACGACGACTTTTAACAGAATCCCTCTATCCTTTATGCTTTCATGACAACGGAAAAGCTCAAAGCAACACACAGTGACTCATTGTTGAAAAGCTCTCATTATCGCACACGTTGACATAATTTAGGTTCCAAAGCCCTCTTTATGGGACCACTTTGCACAATCAAAAAAATACAAACTCTAAGGACTCACATGCATGAAGTAAAATGAACAAGAGGATTTCTACATAATACCTATCAAACGCAGATGAAACCTTCGCATTTCAACAAGAAATTCGAATAGATAATACTAAAAGTAGTTTAATATACGGATTTATGCCTACGAGGACAACAACCACGACTTTTAACAGAACCCCTCTATCCTTTATGCTTTGATGACAACGGAAAAGCTCAAAGCAACACACTGTCGACTCATTGGTCGAAAGCTCTCATTATCACACATGTTGACATAATTTTGGTTGAAAGCCTTCTTTATGGGACCGCTTTGCAGTAATCAAAAATATACAAACTTGACAGGGCTCACATGCATGAAGTAAAATGGACAAGAGGATTTCTACATAATTCCTATCAAATGATGAAACCTTCGCATTTCAACAAGAAATTGAATAAACAATACTAAAACTAGTTTAAAATACGAATTTATAATCAAAGTATACGAATGCCTTAAAGCACTATGAAACCCTACTTGCATTTCTTGTATCAAATAGACAAAAAAAATGAAAAGTTACCTCTTTTGACCTCAAGCAATTCGTCTCTCACTGTCCAGCGTGCAACTCTGCAACTACAAAATACCAAATTATCACCTCAAATAACTCGTTTCTGGGTCTGGACTCTGCAACTATAACATCTCCTGCTCAGTCGCTAAAACTCTCCCTCAGAACAGGCGCTCACAGAAGACAAAAACAACACATGCAAAGTAATAGAAATGCATACCAAGTAACTTAACTCTATATTAAATGACCAAAGTACCGGCCACGCGTGGCCTCCAAGCCATTCCACCTTCACCTCGAGCCAGATGCCATTCAATGCATTTAATTTATATTCATGCATTACGTGCGTCTACCTTTTGATAAACTATGCCTTTGCTTAATTTTAATTAATCAATTTATTTGTCGCAGTTCCCGATATTTTAATGCATTTAATCTGCATTCATGGATTACGTACCTCTAGCCACCAACTTTTAAACTATGCCTTTGCTTAAATTTATTTAATCAATTTATGCGTTTGCATTTTCCGAATTTTAAAACGAAAATGATTTATAAAGCTACTCAGACGAATAGAAAAATAGATAAATGCTAATTTTCCAATATATAAAATAGCTCTCCAAATTCAAACTATACAAAAAAATAAGTAATACGTTAAATGGTGAAACGTGATTGGTCAATGTTGTCAGTTAAATGCATTCCGGGCAAATGCAATAGTATTCCGCCTATCGGCAGGAACTAATAATAAGAAGTCTATATAGTTGTTTCCTCAAAGTCTCTCTTGTTAATTTTTTAAAAATTATTCTTTCATTTAGTATTTATAAACTTGTTGACATCTTTTCTTTTAAGTAGGTTATTATAACATGTTGAATAATCATACACATGTATATTACAAGATTTCTTCAACTAAGTTTCTATAATTTAGGGGCAATAAGATATAACCTAACTTGTTAAAAGATGTCAATATATTTTAACATAAGTACACATTATTAGAAGATGGTAAGAAAGCATATACATACATCAAAATTCTTGTCTTAGTTAAGAACACCATGACCAAGGGGTTCATTTACTAAACTTGCTAAGAATCAAACTTTACCCTCACCATACCTTGAAAATTTTGTATCTTAGTAGCTAACATGACGCACCATCATCCTTATCTATTGAATTACAATCCTTTGAGTGGAATGATATATTGATTTTATATTTATAATATTTTATTAAAAAAGATTAACTAAAATTTAAAGAACAATGTTAAATAAATAAATATTATTAAAAAAATTACCTTGCAATGAAATATTAAAACAGTCAAAAGATATCCTCAGAAATGAATAATGTATTCAACCATCCGAAATCTTTATTATGTTTTATTTAAAACCCTTTAGCAGATGATTTATCACGTTATTTTCAAGATAGATACATGATGACCAAATATATTGCTTCTTCTTTGAGAAAAAAATTCACTCATCCTTTTGGTTTGATGTTGAATGATAGATAAACTTTGTGGAAACCAAATGCAAATGATTATGATCTATACCTACATAATATTTTTAGTCATGGAAAATTGTTTAAGGGGATTTATGTCAAATGTTTAAAAATATGAGAAAGGGAAAAAATGTTAAAATATGTTTGGCACCCAAGTTCATCCATATAATTGGAAAAAAATTAACTCTAAAATAAAGTTGATGTACAGAGAAATTTATGTAGCTAGGAATTCATTTTAAATCCCTACATATATAAATAATCTTATATATGTGAAATTTTGTAGATCTACAAAGATAAATGATTAGGCACAAACAAACAAATTTGCATAAACCAATTTCTATTGTATATTATTCAAATGCAAATTTAAAAATATATAGCCTCCCAGGAGAAGAATCCCAAGAGGATAAGTAGGGAATCATTAGTTAGCTTATAGTGAGAAATCTATTAAATGATGAAGATCAAGTTGTTAACTATTAAAGAGCACATGTGTTACAGTGAGCAAGTTGCAATTGCATGTTGTGAATAGTTAGTTACATAAGAGCACATGTGTAACAATGAGAAAGTTGTAGTTGCATGTTGGAAACAACCAATTGCATATTGGTTAATTGTGCTAACACCCCCCCTTAACTCTAACTAAGGAGACAATCCTAAAGACAAGAAAGAGGGAGAGGGAAAACCTTATGGGAACAAAACCTCCCCTTAAATCTAAGGAGATAAAATCCTATATAGCTAGCAAAGATGGGTCTTGACATCAAGGCCATTTTAGGTACCCATGTACATCTAAAATTCCCCCATAAATTTAGAGAGAATATAAGAGAATGACTAAGTATTCCCTGCAAGAATATCCAATCGTAGATGCTTGAAACCGGTTGGAGAATATGGTCCATGATCATCGAACAATGTTCCTCCCCTTAGGAAGAAACAAAATGAAAGGTGAATGCAATATATCTCCCAAGTCCTGAATGGAATATGTAGGAAGAAAGTGCAAAATGTATGGATCCTTTGAAGTTGGCTTAAGTATCCCCATCTCGATGTTGAAAGTAGTCACACTTAAATAAAGCATTCTAGGTTATAGTGTAGAAGATGGTGAATCAAAATATTCTAGAGACTAATATAGAGCATAATCCAAAGACAATGATGGTTTGAAAATAGTTGTGTAATGACTATCATCAAAGAGGAGATATAACCCCTCAAAAGTGTCCTCCAAATCTCATGTCAAGAGATCATCCCAAAAAGATGAATTAGGAAGACTATGTATGCCCTAGTGCAAGAAGCCATCGAAAGCTTTTGAAGAAGCAACATAGAACTCAGAAGTAGCAGCAAATGCAAGGACAAAAGAGTCGTCCTCAAAGAGAAGACATATATCCTCAATAGTGTCATCTAGATCCAAAATGAGGGATTCTACAAACCAAAAATAAATGTCTAGTAGAAATTGGTCCCAATAGACCGAATCTAAAAAACATAAACAATCCTGATGAAATGAATCACTTGAGGGTCTCAAAGATGAATCTCTAGAATCTAAATTGGCAACACGTGTTTTTGATGGGTAATTAGTGAATTGATCATTCATACATGATGTGTCCACATTAGATAAGGTAGCATAAGTCTCAATATCATCAGTAGCCTGGTTTTCCAAGGAAACATCACTTTCAGATAAAGATTCAATGTTTCCATACAACTATTGGATGATGATCCAAGCAGTAAAAGGGCACACAATATGCTCTATGTGATGTAGAGTATCCTTAGAAATAGTAAGACATATTAGTCCATAAGCCATGTCATTATTATTAAACCATGAATTATTTTCATTAAAGTCACTTGACTCAGGAACGAGTCTGAGGAGATAGAGTAGTAGATCTTGATCAAGAAAATGATTCTTAGTCCCTTATTTCCAAGACAAAAAATTCTCTATAGTTAGCCTAACTACAAAATGATGAAAATAATGTTTAAGATACTTGATTAACCCCCGATAAATGGTTCTTTATCTTAGTTCATGATTACAAAGTAAATGTATAATCCCCTAAGAATAAATGCAAAATATCATAAAAACTCCTCCTTCACATGCTGTAATATGCAAGCACATGAATGAAACATGCAAGTACATGTAAAATATTTTTTTATGCTCCCTTTATGAGTTAGCCCATAGAAAACCACAGTGCCAAATAGAACCATGCTAATATCTAGAGATAAGTATAGCCCAGCTTCTATGCCTTTGCAATTTTTTCAAATGTAGAAAAGGCTTTCAAAGTCCCATAGTAGGGTAGTAAAAATCACAAATTATTTTTTGGTAATCACGAGAGAGATCCCATGTATTCTATCACAACAGTCAAATCGACCACTAACAATTGCATGATCAATGTGGAAAATATTGGTAATATAATCTTCCCTCCTTACATGTGTGAGATGTAGTTGCTCTTCTACCTTCATAGGACAAAAAAATCCCCCTTCAAGGTGTCAAGTTTCCTTACGTGTCCTACCAAAGGCTTGCACAATATTAGCGATTTCAGTGTGAGCAATTTCAAACTTGCAAAATCATCCCAGCTTTCAAATGACCTACAATCAAATAGATTAACCAAGGAGAAAAAGAAAAAAAGAAAAAAATTCTCCCCCAAATTAAATAATACCTACAGTGTGAAACACTACCTCCAAACTTGTTGTGCACCTCCCACAAGATCAATCGGCTGCCAAACAACTCAAACGACCACGTCAAGGGACTAAGGATGTCTCATGCCTTGCACAAAGTGAAATTTGGTGCACGTGGGTCTCAGACTTCTGATGGCCTACACAAATGTCAAATCGTGGCCAGCACAAACCTACACAAAGTAAAATCATGGCTTGAAAAGAGGTCTTCATGGCTTCAGATTGATCAACCTACTCGTGAGTGAATTGTGCCTCCTATGCAAGTCTATGATGGTTGAGAAATTTTCATGGCCATGGGGTCAAGTTGAGTGGGTAGGCTGGGGATGAGTGGAGGGCGTGTCCTGCTAATAATTTCTCCTAAGGCCTTGTGCAATTTGTGGAACCTACATAAAATTCATGTAGTCTTCCCCTTGGCTCCACAAAGATCTCACAACGTCCTTCTTGTCACAATTTCTGAATGCACATAAATGACATAGAGTTGTTGCTCTATTTCCCCAAATCACAACAAGTAAATACAAATGTAGAATAAACTAACAAAACAAGGAGACATGGAAGCTTTTTTTCTATTAATTAAGCTAGAAATGGAAATACATTAAAGACTGAACATAAAACTTAGAAACTAAACTCAAAACTACAAACTACTAATTTCTGGGAGGTTCATGAGCTGCTCAACTAGACACACAACAAACTTTATGAGTTGCTAGGAGCTCAACTGACAAGAGCTACACAGAGCTCTTCACGAGAAAGCACTGCTCAATAAAAAAAAAAACAACTGCTATTGTTCAGGAGCTTTCAGAAGCTCACACAAAACATTCTTTGTCCACAGACTATTGCTGCACGGAAAATTCTTCAACTCTAATTGAGTCTACTCCATATTTTGCAACTAATAGAATAAAAACTGCCTTCATCCTTTTTTGTCTTTCAACTCATTTCATCTCAATTTTGAAATCAACTACCAAGATTGAATTTGGAATTCAAAAATTCCTAACTTCATTAATTCCTTCTGCAGTCTTCAGGTAGACATCAAGAGCAAGTGGGAAGGAAATCCCTAAAAAAGTCTTTCAGCTGCAGGCATCGAATTCCCCTGGCAGGTACATTCCAACGGGAAGAGGCTCAAGAGAATTTAATTTTCCAACACTCCCCCTTGATCCTAAGCTGACAAAACAGGATCAATCTAGATCCAAATGAACAATGCCCAATCTAGTTCTCAGGTGCTCAAAACTGTCCTTGCTCAAAGGATTGGTGAATATGTCTACTAGTTGTTGCTCAGACCTACAAAATGTCATTTTAATTTCACCATTCTCAACTAATTATTTGATAAAATGATACCTAATTTCAATGTTTTTGCTTCTTCCATGAAACACAATATTTTTCATCAAAGGTATCAGTGAAACATTGTCACAATAAATTACTGTTCCATCCTCTTGTTCTTCTCTCAAATTTTCCAAGATTCTTCTTAGCCAAATAGCTTGACATGCCCATACATTTGCTTCTATATATTCAGCCTCTATTGTAGATACAAAACTATAGGTTGTTTCTTGGAAGCCCATGAGATGACTCCCGAACCCAAATGAAACACATAGCTCGATGTGCTCTTCCTATCATCCAAACTTCTTTCCCAATCATTGTTTGCATATCCAACCAACCCAAAAACATTTTCTGCTATGTTCAAAATTCCATATCCTTTGGTGTCATTCACATACCTCAAGATTCTTTTAACTTCTTGCCAATGGGTGTCCTGTGGAGTCTCCATAAACCTGGAAATAAGACTCACATTGTGCATTATATCAAGCCTAGTTGTTGTTAAATACATTAAGCTTCCAACCAAACTCTTAAACATTGTTGGATCAACATTACTGCTACAATCTTCTTTGCTCAACTTTAGACCTCTGGTTGTTGGTGTTTGGGAAGGCTTTCTTTCAAGCATTTTAAATCTCTTCAAGATCTCATTTGCATATTTTTCTTGAGAGATAAATATACCATCATGAATTTTTTTTACTTCTATGCCTAGAAAATATCTCAAGAGACCTAAATCTTTCATTTCAAACTATCTTTTCATGGCCTCTTTAAAATCAGCAATGGGAAAATCATCATCCTCAGTGAAAATTAAATCATCAACATACAAGATAAAAATCAAAACCTTACCATTTTCTTCCTTGATATAAAGAGTGGGCTCACCATCACTTTTTCTAAAGCCATTGCTCATCAAATATGAGTCAATCCTGCTATACCATGCTCGTGGAGCTTGCTTCAACCCATAGAGAGCTTTCTTCAGTGTATACACCTTGTGTTCTACACTCGGAGCTTCATATCTGAATGGCTGCTCCACATAAACCTCTTCTTTCAACACTCCATTTAGGAAGGCATACTTCACATCCATTTGAAATACCTTCCACATGTGTTGGACTACAATTGCTATGACTACCCACACAGTCTCCATCCTTGCAATAGGTGCAAATGTCTCATTGTAATCTCTCCCAAACTGCTATTTGTACCCTTTGACAACTAATCTTTCCTTATGCCGCTCTATCCTTCCTTTGGCATTGCACTTGGTCTTGTAGACCCATTTCACCCCAATAACTTGCTTGTTGGGAGGAAAATTTGTTAACTCCCATGTGGTGTTCCTCTCTATTACATCTATCTCCTCATCCATGGCCTCACACCATTTCTCCTCTTTCATAGCTTCCTCAAAATAAACTAGATCACCATGAGAAAATAATGAAAAATTCACATTCTCATCAAATTTTTCATCATACCTTTCATTATGGTAGATTTCCCTTAGACTCTTGGTATTCTTTGGCATTAGGGAGGCGAGAGGTGGTTTTGAACTTTCACTGCTGCTACTACTATGTTGAACAGGTAGGTTCAGGAGCTCTTCTGGAGCCTTCAAGAGCTCTTAGGAGCTCTTCAGGATCTGATCTTCTGAAGCTTTCAAGAGCCAATATTTTGGTTGTCTTTGGCTGCTTGCCTTTCTGTCTACTCACTTCAGGAGCTTTCAAGAGCTCTTTGAAAAACTTCAGGAGCTCATCCAAAGCTCACTGCTGTTGAATCTCTGGCTATCTCTGATAGTCTTCCTAACTGTCTACCAACTTTAGGAGCTCTCAAGGGCCTCTCAAGAGCTTGACTAGTACCTTCAGGAGCCAATCCTCTAGCTGACTATCTTCTGGCTTTAGGAGCCATCAATAGCCATCGGGAGCTTTCAGGAGATCTTAAGAGCTGTTAAGGAGCTCAATCAATGCTTTCAGAAGCATCTATAGACGCATCTTGCTAAACTTCATGTTCTTTTTTTTCTTCTTTAGTAGCTGTTAAGATCAGTTCTGAGCTGTCAGAATCTACCACTCCATCCCATGACTTTTCTTCTATGAACTCCACATCCCTACTATTGACTATCCTTTTGGTGACTAGATTGTATAACTGATAGGCTTTAGACTCTTCAGTATAGCCCATGAAAATGCATTTTTCACCCTTGTCATCCAATTTCTGCCTGTTTTCTTTAGGCATGTGTGCATATGCTACAGACCTGAACACTCTTAAGTGCTCAACTGTTCACTTGTGTCTTGTCCATACCTCTTGAGGTATCTTGTCGTAGACTGCCTTTGTTGGACTTCTATTAATCAGATAAACAACTATTGCTACAAACTCTCCCCAATATTTAGTTGGGAGTCTGTTTGCTTTCATCATGCTCCTTTCCATCTCGATAATGGTTCAATTCTTTCTTATAGCCACTCCATTTTTTTGTTGAGTATAACCAGATGTTAGCTCCTTCTTAATACCATTTTTCTTGAAAAAGTTCACAAACAAATTGGAGGTATACTCTCCTCCATGATCTGACCTTAGGACCTTGATAAAATTTCCACTCTCCTTTTCAGCTTTGGCCTTAAACAACAAAAAAATATCAAAAGTTTCAGATTTATGTTGCAAAAAATAGACCCATGTCTTATGGCTGTAATCATCAATTAATGTCATAAAAAATCTTCTTTTACCAACATAGATGATTTGCATAGGGCCTACCAAATCCATGTGCACCAGCTCCAATGGTGCTCTTTCCCTTCTAGAGTTTCCCAATTGAAAGGGATGACTATGTTGCTTTCCCAAAATAAAAGCCTCACATCTAACATTAGGCTCTACTATTCTTAACAAACCATCAATCATTTTGTTCTTGGAAAAAAGACTCAAACTAGCATAGCCTAAATTTCCATACCTGAGATGCCATAGCTTGGAGGGATCTTGAATGGTTCTCTTGAGTGCTACTTGATGTACTGCTATACATTCTCCATTCATGAGAGGTGCAGCAATGGACTAAGATGAGAAACACATCTCAATATTCAAGGAAAAAATCCAGTTCTTTGTCATTTGGACTGCTACAAACACCTTTGTCCTCTTATTTTTGTCATAAATGATACATTGACCCAGAACTCCATAAGCACTTTGTATCCATTTTGGATCAGTTTTCCAACACTCATGAGCTTATGCTTTAACCCAAGAGCAAGAAATACATTTTGTATCTCCTTCTTCTCACCTTGCTTATTTCAGATCATAATAGATCCTCTGCCAACAATAGGAACTACTCCATTGTTCCCCATTCTTATTTCAGACATAACATTTTTGTCAATGAAATAAAAAATACTTTCATTACCACTCATGCAGTTGCTGCAATCGTTGTCCAAATACCAAACTTTAGGGCTACCTTCTTCACCAATGTTGCACATGATGAAGGTTGTGGATTGGTTTCCTTCACCCAGATTCAAATCAGCCACATTCGCACTTTGTTTTGACTGATCACACTACTTTGTCCAATATTCACTTGCATAATGCATGAACTTATGAAAATAGTAGCATTCAACATTTCTCTTGTCATCCTTTAGATTCAAACTGTTGTTCTTCTTGCCTTTTCGGGAGCTAGTTTGAGAGATACTCGCTCCCTCTTGGTTGTTTGCTCGTGCCAAGCTATCTTAATCATTACCACATCCAAATCTCCCTCTACCGTGTCTAGAGTTGTTTCTATCTCTCCCCTTTTCTCTTACATTCAAATGAGCTTTAAAATCTTGCTCTTGGGAGGAACTTGCAGACCTATTTAGGTGTTGCTCATGGGTTTGCAAAGAACCCATCAGCTCATCAACAGACAACATTGTGAGATCCTCTGCCTCTTCAATGGAAATCACCACTACATCAAACTTCATGGGTAAGATCCTGAGGAGTTTCTCCACAATCCTCTGATCATCAATGATCTCAGCATTCACTCTCAACTAGTTTATCAAACTGGAGAGCCTTGTGTGGAAAACAAAAATGGACTCATTGTCCTTCATTTCAAGAGTCTCAAACTCTCTTCGAAGCATTTGGAGCTTCACAAATTTGACCTTGTTAGTCCCTTTGTAACAGGTTTGGAGGATTTCCCAAGCTTCCTTTGCATAGTTAGTTGTTTCTATTATGGGAAAAATGGCCTCTGACAAGGCTGCTTCTATAAAACTGAATGCCTTAACATCCTTCCTCCTCAAATCCTTCAACTGGGTTTTTTGGTTGTTTGTGAGCACAGTATATGTTGTTGGGTAAGTTACATCATTGAATCCAGTGACCACAAACGCCCACAAATAATTAGTGACCATAATGGGACCTTCATCTTCTTTTCCCAAACATCATAGTTTTGTCCATTAAAGGATGGTGGCTGCTGCCAGTTCTTTACTTCATCCCCAACCATGTCTCCTACACAATAAAAACTCAATACCGAGAGAAAGAATTCCCTAACTCATAAGGAAATGGGGCCTATGGCTCTGATACCATGTCACAATTTTTGAATGCACAAAAATCACATAGAGCTACTGCTCTATTTCCCCAAATCACAACAGGGAAATACAAATGTGGAATAAACTAACAAAACAAGGAGACATGCAAGCTTGTTTTCTATTCCTTAAGCTGGAAATGGAAATACATTAAAGACTCAACAAAAAATTTAGAAACTAAACTGAAAACTAAAAAATACTAATTTTTGGGAGCTTCATGAGCTGCTCAACTAGACACACAACAAAAATTATGAGCTACTAAGAGCTCAACTGAGAGGAGCTATACAAAGCTCTTCAGGAGCAATCACTACTCAATCAAAACCAAAATAGCTATTGTTGTTCAGGAGCTTTTTGAAGCTCACACAAAAAATTCTCTGTCCACAGACTGCTACTACACAGAAAATTCTTCAACTGTTATTGAGTCTACTCTAGATTTTGCAACTGACAGAATAAAAACTGCCTTCATCCTTTTTTGTCTTTCAACTCATGCCCTCTCAATTTTGAAATCACTTACCAGCACTGAATTTGAAATTCAAAAATTCCTAACTTCATTAATTCCTTCTACATTCTTCAGGTGCACGTCAGGTGCAAGTGGGAAGACAATCCCCAAAGTAATCTTTCAGCTAGAGGCATCAAATGCCCTTGACAGGTAGGTTCCAACGCGAAGAGGTTTAGGAGAATTTAATTTTCCAACACTTCTGAAATTCATGCTTGTGTTGGAGAAAACTATTGCAAATTCCATGAGTGTGAGGATATTTTTTGGGTGTGATATGGATGAAATTGTTGGTAGTCATTGTGTCGGTAGAGGGCACTCCTACTACTTCTTCGAACACCCATTCCCAACTTCCATTTGTATATTGTAAATGAGATCCTCTATGTAGGTTGAGCCAATAATGGATGGCTACGTGTGGAGTACAGTAGGTTGGAAGAAGTAAATGATTGAAATTAAACCTAACAATTATCAATGCTTCAAAGTTTGGCGGACGCGATTTGGTTCCTGTCATATTGCTTCTCTGGTTTAGGCACTCATAAGTGATTTTTGCTAAGGATGGCAACAAATTTATGCAAGTCGCTAACTTGTTTTCAAATGATGGAAATCCACTGTTTTTTGTCATGACTTTTGTTAAGATAGGTGTGGTGCTAGGAGGTTGATGGGCTAAAAATTTGTACCACTAGTGATAACAAATCACTCAAGCACACAATTACACAACCCACAACTACTCACACACAATAAAGAAATTAACCACCAACACCTGTACAAATTAATTGTGCCTCTATGAGCAGAGGTGTCACTTTTTTTTAAAGTAGATATTTTCCTCAGGGGTGGGGTCTTTCGAATTCCCTATAAATTTTAACATAGAGAGGAAGGAAATCTATTAAAATACAATATATATGTTCATCTAATGGATTGTAAATATCTCCCTCCTACTCTGATACCATGTGAAATTTTTCAAATGTACAAAGATAAATGATCAAGCACGAATAAATGAATTTGCATAAACTAATTTCTAGTCTCTATTAATCAAATCAAAATTTACAAATATATAGCCTCCATAGGAGAAGAATCCTAGAAGGATAATTATGGAGTAACATTAGTTAGCTTATAGTGAGCAAGTTGTTAACTATTGAATAGAATGATGTTAACTATTGAAGAGCACATGCATAACAGTGAGCAAGCTATAGTTGCATGTTGGAAATAGTTAGTTGCATAAGAAGAGCACATGTGTAATAGTGAGCAAGCTACAGTTGCATGTTGGAAACAACCAGTTGCATATTGGTTAATTGGACTAACAATATATAACGAAAAACATGAACATGCCTCCGACAAAAGTCTAATGGTAGCCTTCTTCACCATGGAAAGTTATTTATATAGTAGTTACAACTGAAGCAAGGCAGTTATCGGGAGTGAGCAAGTAAAATGGATTTAATATTGGGAAAAAAGAAGTTCCCTGACAATGAAAAATCCATTATTGTTTATGAAATCAATGGTGAAGTGATACTGTAGAAGGTGGCTCTTCTCAACTTTATGAATTACTTTGCAAAAATGATTGATGAGGCTTCTAGATTGATGGGGGGGAAATTCTCTCTTTAGCTTGCGAGAAGTGATAAAATCAATCTTGATATTGTATGATGGCATTTGGGTTCCTACAAGAAATAAGCATACTACTTGTGTGGTGCACACGTTGGGGGCTATGTAGTCTCTACCTGTTGGTTGATTTGTTTTCAGAAGAATGTCCACAACCTGGTGTGGTCTTATAAACATCACATATGTTGTGTATTGTTTTTTGTAGGAAGCATCCACGACTATAACAGTGAGATTGTGTGATGTCCTGAGAATAGGTGATTGTTGAGTGTAACATTCACAATATGTAGAAGTAGTCACAAAGATAAAGGCCATGTTTTAAACATGCGACATGCTTGAGATAGACTTGTGGAAGCCATGAATTTTTGTAAGGGGATAGAGGGTCCTAGTTTGATTCGATGGGAAGTTCAATCATGCAGTCTTCCCCTTACCTCCATAGATATTTCACGGCCTCCTTCCATGATTCACACTTGTGTGGGAGAAAACTATTGAAAATTCTATGAGTGTGAAGATATCTACTAGTTGTGATATAGATTAAGATGCTAGAAGCCATTATGTGGAAAGAGGGCACTCTTGTTACTTGGTCAAACACCCACACCCAACTTCCTTCTATGTTGTAAATGAGATCCTCTATGTAGGCCAAGCCAATAATGGATGGTTGTGTGTGGAGGACAAAAGGTTGGAAGAAGCGAATGACTAAAATTAAACCCAACAATTTTCAATGCTTCAAAGCTTGGTGGGTGTGATTTAGAGCCTTTCATGTTTCTACTCATGTTTGGGTGCTCATAAGAGAGATTTGTTGAGGATGATGGAAAATTTATGCAGGTCACTACCTTGTTTGCAAATGTTGGAAACCCACTCTTTTCTGCCTTAATTTTTGTGAAGCTATGCTTGGTCATGGGAGGCTGATGGGCCAAAAATTTGCACCACCAGTGATAAAATATCACTCAAGCACACAATTATGCACCCTACAATTATTCACACATAGCAAATAAATTAACCACTAACATGTCTATAAATTAATCATGGCTCTATGAGCAGAGGTGACACAATTTTCTTTTTAAAGTAGAGATTCACCTTAGGGGTGGGGTCTTTTGAATTTCCTATAAATTTTAACATAGAGAGCAATGAAATCTATCAAAATACAATGTATTTTTTCATCTAATGGCTTGTAAATATGTCCCTCTTGATTTGGTACCATGTGAAATGGTACAAATCTACAAAGATAAATGATCAAGAACAAATAAACTTTTTTGCATAAACTAATTTCTATTCTCTATTAATCAAATGTGAATTTAAAAAGGTATAGCCTTTGTAGGAGAAGAATCCTAGGAGGAAAATAAGGGAATAATATTGGTTAGCTTATAGTGAGAAAGCTATTAACTGTTGAAGAGCAAGCTGTTAACTATTGAAGAGTACATGTGTAACAATGAGAAAGCTATAGTTGCATGTTAGAAACAGTTAGTTTCATAAGAGCACATGCATAATAGTGAGAAAGATTTAGTTGCATGTTGGAAATGACTAGTTGAATATTGGTTAATTGCATTAAAAATAAATTGTGAAACACATGAACATGCCTTTGACAAAATTCTAATGGTAGCCTTTTTCACCATGGCAAGTTATTTATCTAGCAACTACAATAGAAGCAAGCAAATTATCTCCATTTTTTATCAAATCCAAAATAGAGTTATTTGTGGGAGTGAGCAAGTAAAATGGATTCAATATTGGGCAACAAGAAGTTCACCAACAATGAAAAATATACTAATGTTTATGAAATTAATGGAAGAGTGGTACTATAGAAGGTTGCTCTTCTCAACTTTATGGATTACTCTACAACACTAGTTGATAAGGCTTCTCAATAGATGGGAAAAAAGTATCTCTTCAGCTTCTAAGCAGTGATCAAATTGATCTTGGTATTGTATGACGGTGTTTGGGTCTGCAAGAAAGAAGCAAACTTCTTGTGGGATGTACACAATGGAGGCTATGTAGTCTCTTCTCGTTGGTTGATTCGTTGTCAAAATAATGCATGCATGTTGGCCTAGGCTTATAAACATCACATATGTTGTGTACAGTTTTGTGTAGGAAGCATCCATGACTATGGTAGTGAGATTGTGTGATGTTGCCTTGAGAATAGGTGATTATTGAGTGCAACATTCATAATGTGTAGAAGTGGTCATGAAGAAAAAGGACATGTTTTAAACATGTACCATGCTTGAGATAGATTTATGGAAACCATGAGTTTGTGTAAGGGGATAGAAGGTCCTATATTGATTTGATGTGAAGTTCAATCCCTTCACTATGATTATGTTTCCCTAGCCACATTAGAAAGAGAAGAGATAATTTTATTGGTAAATACTTGTTTAGGGAAGAGAAGAAGCAACGTCAATAGGTACAAATGGTTATGATAAAGGTGAGAATTGTTGATTTTACATTGCATTTTTCTTTCTTTCTAAGCTTGATTGATTGGAGAAATATATAAGATTTATATCAATTCAAATTGCATAGGTGAGTTGGTGAAATTTGTGGAATTTTCAAGTGTACCTTTTTGTGTTTTGATGATTTTATATGTGGAGTGATAAGTATAATTTGAATTATACCTTTATGTACTGGTATGTTGGTGAGGATATGGAAGAAGAAGAGTTAACTAGAGGTCAGGAGTATGCAGACCCATCAATCATTCATTTTCAATATATGAGGATTCATAAATGGTTACATATCCATTTGAATGAATCTCTTATTAGTGGAAACTTGGAGGTAGGTTTCTTTGCAAGAGAAGATGTCACTCAAATTAATTTGTTTACTACTAGTGCTTGGGAAATTGCATTATAAAACATTAAAATAGTTGTTGAGTATCTTGTAGATGACTTTATCAATGGATCTTCAAATAATTATGCTTGGACTTTTGGGGCCATCTTTGTTACACTTGATGAGGCCTCCAAAGTCTTGTCTAAGATATTAAACAGATAAATCGTAACAAGATCATACTGAAGGTTGGTGGCATTGAAGGATGAATGAATTTCCATCATCTCAAGTCAAATTCTCACTTTGAGATGATGCTTTGCTTGAGAAGCTTTTTTGACTTTAATTTTTTTCTTTTCCTTGTTGTGGCAGAGATATTTAAAGAATATATATATTGTGAAGTTTGGTTTTTGGAGATAGGTAATGGTTTTGTTGTAGAGCTCAATATGGATGGTTTCCCAATGAGCTTACAAGTCTTTGATTGAGAATTATACCCTTCCAAGGGTCATCAAACAACTTGATGGAGCCATATGTTTGGAGAGCTCAATATGGATTTTTGTTGAATAATTCAAGAATTTATGATTTGAGAGTTCATGGGAGGAAGAACTTAGGAATTCACCTAGGGGCTACACCATTTCAAGGGTCATGAGGCAGCTTGATAGAGTTCCACCTGATTCAGGATTTATTTCTTCAAGGAAGATCTTCACAAATATGTATATATATTTTGTAATTAGCAAGTTTTGTTATGTAAGCCTCAAGGGGGTCCCTTTTCAAAGTGAATAAGATCTTTTAGGGGTTACATTTGTAGGAATAATGTAATAAGGAGGGAAATGGTGATGTATTACATTATAACTATTGCTATTCAATTACTCAACAACCTCTATTCAACCAATTCCTTTGTACTACTCTATAAATTCAAATGTAATCATCAAATAATAAAATCAATGTTTATACAAGTGAACCTTCGTATTTTCCAAAATAAAATTCATACTAGCTCCTAGTGAAATTTATGAAATGGGTAAAGCACAAAATATTGTAGCATTTCTTTCACAAGAAGAAACAAAATTATTACATTGGACTTTCCATGATGGCATGATATGCTACTGTCAACATTTCTATGTCATTTCAAAACTACCTATATTTATCAAGAATTTTAAACCTTTTTCCCAAATACTAGAATGGATTATAAAAAAATTCCAAACACAACAATTTACATTATAAATGTAAGAAAACCTATATTATGTACAAATCTACATTTCTAATACAATATATGTAGTGTGTATAAATTGATATTTCTAAAATAAGGGACTACACATGGCTATATTAATATAGATAGACAATATTATAATTATGACTACCCCTCATACCACAAAAAAGTGATAAAAGAAAATATTACAACACTACTCTTTTTGTGTCAATTTTTTTTTCAAAACTTGAGATAATTCAACTTTCATTTAATTTCACATTATTTATATCTTTTATCACAATTTAGAAATAACATTTACAACACTCAAAGGAGTTATCCTTCAATAACTAACTTCCTTATCTCAAAACTATTACAATGCTACTTAATAAAAAATAAAGAATCCTTTTCTCCTTTGGATAATAGGAGATCATCTCTCAACCTTAGAATTGGTAAACCAATCAATCCCCAAGCTTGGGGAAATCAACATGGTAACCTATTTCATAATTTGTAAAAACCCCACAAATAGTAAAACATATTTTTTATAGTCATAGTAGACACTATACACCCACCAAACATAGGTTAGACATCACAATAGTTTCCTAGTGAAATCCACATTAGGGGAAGTTTTGATTGCATTACATGGGAAATATACATAATTATTCAAATCAACTAAACATAAAACATCACAAAGAACTTATATTTCTTTCCATTTTACCACACAATCCAATAATATCATTGCCACATTCAAATATGGGTATTCATACCCCATTTATCCAACTCCATATGCAAGCATAAGTTTCAAACCATGTAAAATTATGGGTATGCATACCCTTTCAATATCCCTCAGGAGTTTCCTACAACTCTACCCTAAAACGAGGGATGAACTCATCCATTTAGGGATCCTACCTCTATATGGAAAAACCAATCCACTTTCATAATATAAATAATGAACATCACTTCATAAATAATAAATATATAAATCATTTAATATGTGTTAAATAAACTTTTCACATAGCTACAACTCAAAAAACATGAAGGCCTGCCTCTTAATGATACAAACACTTGAATTAAATTGGTGAAGAATCAAACATAAATTTCTCCAAGCTTCCCTTTCACTGCTAACATTTCTCTCTACTTATTCAAATCCACCATATTCTCCCCACACTCATCAGTCATGAAAGTTATGAAAAATATACCTAGTTCTCCTCAAGTTGAGAATAATATAGAAATTTTGATCTTTCAATATCTAATTGTCAAGCTACAACTTGTCACCTTCACAATTAATAGTTTACATAAACTTAATAAATTTTTCTCACACATGTGTGATAAATCCCCATGAGACCACTCTTTCTTCAAGATTGTCTCTCAAATGTGTAAGGAAATGAAAGGGATTCCTACAAATTAAACTTGAGAAAAATATTATATTTAAGTTTGACACATGAGGTGAAATACCATTACAATTGACTCATTAAAAAATTGAATGATCATGATATTACATGTCACAATAATGAAAAAAATCATTCAGATTATAAAAAAATTCACATTACAACATGTAAACAAAGATTTTGGCACCCGAATGTCTTTCTAGCCCTTCTAGGGTTTTTCACCTAAAAGGTGAAAGATGGGCCAAAATGAAATGTAAGCATTCAAAGATTAATGTTATATGGATGAAATATGCCTAGATGAGATTATCTAAATGAAAATAACTAATAAAAGCTATTGATTTTGTATGCAAAACGTAGAAATGCCAAAGTCTCTGAAAATACATTGTGAAATGCAAAAAGAACTAGAAATGCAAGTAAACTGCAACAAAAATAAATGAAACTGAATATGTGCACCTGAGAACTTGTTAGAGATTGGAAATGAATTCTAAAAATTTGAAGATGTTGAGTTTTAGGCCTGGTGGGACTCATTCGCCATTCTGGGTGAATTATTCCTAGATTTGGGAAAGTGTTTTGGAGCTCGTTTCAGACAAATGGGTATCCAAAACTGTAGAAAACACTTTTTAGGCTTGGTAGTGGGACTCACTCACCATTGATGGTGAATCATTCCACTACTTAATTTCTAAAAATCTAAAAGTGGAAAAAGAAGCCCTCAATTTGCACTTCAGTTCCTAACAGGTGTCTGCCTCTGAAAGTCTTATTTTCGGCACTATATGTGAATTTTAGTAGATATTTTGACTGGTTCAATAAGGAGAGGTCTTCAAAAACTTTGTAACTTGGTCTTTAATGATTTCCAATTCTAAAAGATGCCTAAATCTACAAACACACAAGGAGAGAAGGAGAAAATATTGATTGTTAGGGCATGTGAGTTTTCCTTGGTCAAACCCCTTTTTAGGTAATTAAACTAATATGAAGAAATAATGTAATGACACATGCAACAATGGAATTAGATACTTTCCATGCTGATTGATCTTAATTTTCTGCAATAATAGATGGCAAATTTTCCCTTGAATGTCTAAAAAAATGATCTTGAATGACTTAGACTGTTAAAACACTAGCTTGCTTGAGAAGAATATTGAATGATGAGTGAAGAAAGAATTAATTGGTTAATATTATTATGAATTAGGGTTTTAGGATTTCATTTATATGCAATCCACCTATTTTTCCCATTAATTTGATCCCCAAGGTTGGTATGGAGAAAAATTAAGCTTAAAGCCTAATTTTTTCTATTTAAACCCCAAAAATGGCTCAAATGAGTCTCATTCACCATAAAAGATGAATGGGTCCCACCTAAATTGGACTAATTCACCCCTAATGACAAATGAATCCCACGATGGTTTTTCTACTAGCTGGAGTTCTAGGAAGTAAGGAAATCAAGTTTATATGGTGACTTTGTTAGTTATTGTTAGTGTAATTAATTAATTATTACACTAGCATAAGTTAACTTAGGTCATACATCATTTAGTCCTAGGTTTCATTTTAATAAATCATTTAATAATGGGGTAATGTTCCCTTCCTTATCTGTAGGGATAAGATTCTTTCTAGAAGATGAGTTGTCCTTCTAGAACCTAGCTTAACATTTAATAATTTCCTAGATAGGGTTCACATGTTGTTAGACAACGACACATGGAAACTTCTCATGAATCTTAGGTTTTCTCTTTTTTTTCCTATATAATCAGGCATTTTGTTCATTTATATCATATCAATCAAATATCAATCTATGATCTAATGTTGTAGATCAATAGCAATCTCTCTTTCCAGCCCTTAGTTGAAACACTTTTTGTGTGGTCTAATTTTTCTTGGCAAGATCCTTTGAAGTGTGTGCAACTTCATTGGATGATACAGCATCCATTTTTTCAACATGATATAAGAACATGTTGAATTATAACATGGTATTAGATCCATTCCATTGAGAGTTCATCATAGGATCAAGAAAGTTGGGACAAAGAGATTCATCGTAGGCTTGAAGGTTTCCATTGAAGGCTACTTGTTTCCACCCGGGGATCAAGCTGATTTTTGAAGTAGATAGAGTTAGATCTGAGCTTGCCATTATCTTTAGAAGGCCTCAAAACCCAAGGATTTCCCATTCATTCATCAAAATCGAATACATCAACCTGAGAGCCATTAGAGGTATTTTTGGGTTTACAAAATCAACTTGTACTATCCATACAAATTCGCAATAAAAAAATCACCCCAGTTAGTTGTCCTCTAAGGAAAAAAAATTTTAGTCACAAGAACTTTTTTTTCAAAAAAAAAAAAGGGCTTATATTCGTATTGTTTGGCAAAAAATATATATTTCAAGCTTTTGTATAGTTGCAGAAAAAAATAAAATCAAGGCGATCCTAATTTTATTATCAGTCGGCATTAGCGATTTGATTTTATCCCATAGAATTTTATTCTGCATATATATTATTGGTTGGTCGAAATTTATAAAAAGTCTTTTTGATTTTTTAATTTCAATTTCTGCAACATTAAAAAATCCTATATTCAGTGATCGACCCATTCAAATTTATCGATTGCAAAAATTCTTGTCGGTTGGTGCATTAATATTTTGCAGGATATTTAGTTATGTGGACTAGCCATCACATCAATTTCTTCGGCCACTACAAGTTGTTGTATGCATGTGGGGTACCATCTCATCACCAGTCATCCGATGCTGGCCCCTCTTCTTGGCTTCATCCCCATCGGCCCGTCCTCTCCCAACCAACGTTTGTCACTATCCCATTGGAGTTCTTTTCTGACTATCAGACTATTCCTATCACCCGCGTACCAACTACCGACCATCAGAGTTCTTCCTACTAGTGTTTGAGATTTTAAAGCCCCTGATTGAGACCTCAGTCCTATTGACAACCGAGGGGCCCCGTTCATATCTGAGCAGTGCTGCCTGCAACCACCACTCCACCACTCATTTATGCCAACCTACTGCTACTAGAGGTGGTGCCATTTTTTTACCTTACATTACGTGTTGGTCACATCAGAGACTGGGTGCTAGGGCTCGAAGTGCTAAAATTTTGCACCTAATTAGCTTGCAAAGTGCCAAATATAGGCATTTTTTTCGTTTTATCATAACTTTTCACCAGGGTATTGAAAATCATCAAATGATATACCATTGGAAAGGGAATTTTGAGCGCTTTCCAGTGGTGACATAAATTCTATGAAATTTCACTTGCCAAAAATTCTATATCCAATTGAAGTCAAAACCCTAATTTGGACATAAAGGCTCATATCTTTGCAACCGTTCATCAGATTTCAGTGATTCCAAGGCATCACAAAAGTTTTTGAGAGCTTTTTTCATTAGTCTAGACCCCTTGATCAGTTTTAGGTCCAAGTTCTCTTGCATTGATTTTTTTAGTTTGGCATATTTGATCAATAACTTGGATATGCTAAAGCTTGGGAAAATATTTTTGATTTGGGTGGCATCACTTTAGTTGTACATCATCCTTGGAAGCTTCTATTTGTTGTTGAAGGTCATTTTTCTTTGATTTTTTTGGATAAATTTCATAATGGAGCTTGCATATTCTCCTTCTCTAGTTATGTTGCATAATGGTAACTATCAACAATGGCGGGATGGGATCAACCACCATCTCCAATCATTTGATTTATAGCCTCATTTGTATGGTATAGTTCCTCATCCAAGTGAAGGTATTCATGAACTTTCTTGGAGTTGCAGAAGATACACATTCTTAGAGATAATTTCTATGCAATTTGATTATGATGTTCTAAGTACTATTGATCATTGTGATTGTCTTCACATCCTTTGGACTAAGCTTTGGGATATATATGGTGATTCAAACACTCCATCATTCCCTGATGGTCATGATTTAGAATGTCATTCCTCATATAAAGTACTCCATGATAATATTGTTGTGCAGGAAGTTGATTTCCTTGAATCTTCTCCATCAGAGATAGTTGGTATCCCTTCACATTTAGTTATTCCTTGTCTAGAATCATTGATTGAGTCTTCCACCATCATCATTCATTAGCACACATTTAGTTTTCCAGAATTGACATCATAGGATGGCTTCATTTCAGGTATTACTAACTTGGCTACTTCTACAGGTTTGGAGGAAATTCTCGAGGGTATATCACTCCTCTATTTAGATTCCACCCTGGAGAGTTCTCTTGAGTCTCCTCACCCTTTTGTCTCAACCTTGATTAGGAATCCAGAGACTAAATTGGAGATACTTGGTTTATCTTCAGAGATTTCATCTTTGAGACTTCTTCCCTATCATTCCATTCAAGATTTGAGGTTTCTTCAGCATCTTCCATTAGATTTGCTTCTTCCTAGCAGGAGACTTACGGTTTGGACACATTTGTTGCTTCATACTTCTTTCAATGGTTTTGAGGACACTTCATTCAGGGGGGCTATCAAGTCTCCATCATATTCATTGCATTTCCGTCATTGGATATTGTTCAACATTAGTTTCTGCATCGTCCTAGTTTGTCACCCTCTTCATTGTTGTGGACTTTGGCATCTTCTTCTTCAAGAAAGGACACACTTGAGCAGAGTTCAAAGACACCATCAACATCCACATTCATCCTTCCTTCCTTCAATTGATATCCAGAATGGGAAGCATCTCTAAACTTTCACTTAGTTTTGTTTCTTACGAAAGGGAGACAAATTGTTTGTAAACATTGGATCATGTTCTATCTTCAGACACTTACCATTTTTGCAGGTGATCACATCTTCCAGGGGGCCTATATAGTCTCTCTATTTCCTCCCTATGGGGGGTATTTTATCCATGTGATAGATGGTGTACTTGGGGGGTATTTGGGAGTCCTCCATCCTTCCCATCCTATCTCACTTTTTTTCTTTTTCATCTTTTTGGAGAGGGGTTTTGTTCCCACTGGGTTTTCCCCTTTTCTTCGGTTGTGGGATATTTTTTGCATCTTCATGTAAATGGGTACCTAACATGGCCTCGTAGCTAGGACCCATCATCATCATCATCATCTCTGCATAATCATTGCACTTTCCTCCCTAAGTTGAACTTATGGGGGGGTGTTAGTGTAATTAATTAATCATTACACTAGCATAAGTTAACTTAGGTCATAGATCATTTAGTCCTAGCTTACATTTTAATAAATCATTTAATAATGGGGTAATGTCCCCTTCCATTTTTGTAGGGATAAGATTCCTTCTAGAAGTTATCTCAACATTTAATAATTTCCTAGATAGGGTTCACATGTTGTTAGATCATGACACATGACAATATCTCATGCATCTTAGGTTTTCTCCCTTTTTCCTATATAATCAGGCATTTTATTCATTTATATCATATCAATCAAATATCAATCTATGATCTAATGTTGTAGATCAATAGCAATCTCTCTTTGCAGCCCTTAGTTGCAACACTTTCTGTGTGGTGTAATTTCTCATGGAAAGATCCTTTGAAGTGTGTGCAACTGCATTGGATGATTTAGCATCCATTTTTTCAACATGATATCAGATCATGTTGAATTCTAACAGTTATTTTATCAAATTATGCCTCGGGATTCACAATATTGGGTCATAGAGGCCTATTAATGGGTATGTGCAAGATCATCATGGAGAAAACAGGCTCTTAAGTGGCAAAAAATTTAGAAAAATTAGAGTTAGAAAACTTCACATAAAATTTGAATAAGTTATCTATATTATTTCAAAATATGTAAGAATAGAATCTATAGCAAATTGAATGTAGTTTCTAAACTACTAAGTTTATTTTTTATTTTTTAAATCTATTTGGTGAAAATTTGAAATTTCAATGTAGTAATACATAAATTTTAGGGAAAAAATAAGAAGTAGGTGTCTATTTGACCACCCTAACCACAATAAAATGATAATATTTTTTTATAATATTTTAGACATAAGTGGAGGACTCATGTCCATATGTGATGCATAATTTTTTGTAATTTTTTTCCAAACAAATAATTAATTATTTTTTTTTTATTACAAATTTTGAAAAATATAAACACTCGTATGTCTGACCACCTTAAATTGGTCAAAACTTCATGAAACTCAATATTTCTTTTTTTAATCCTATAGTATGTGAAGCATAGAATGTGATGCATGTTTTCGATTCAAAAAATGTGATACCGTTTGAAAGCTATAGATGTTTTTAAATTAGCCTATCAATCAACACTTTAGTCATAATTCAAATAGACAATAAATAGAAAATATTTATTAAATTCAAAGTAAAGCATAATTTATATTGGTGGAAAGCTAGGAATCTCCTTTAAAAATCATTTTTATTTCATAAATTTTGGATATAAAAAAAGTCATTTACCACATACCCTACAAATACCCATCATATTTCCACTTTTTGGCCATTGTGATCCTGCACATACCCTAATGATGATTAAAGGGTAGATAAGGGCTTGGGACACAAAATTCAATGTGAAAGTGTGATTAAATACACTTTACAGCACTAAAATGAGGTCCGCTTAGCCTAGAAAGGCACAACATCTAATGTGAATTTGTAAGACACATTACAACACTAGATTTTAATTCACAAGCCTTCTAAATTAATGTGAGAATGCAACTAAATATATTTTACATTGTTGAATTAGAGGAAGGATAGGTCCATTAGTCTAGAAAAGTGTGGAATTATTTTACAACACCTTTAGAATACATCAATGAATGCATTTGGAATGGTCCAAGACCTAGTGTGGATGTGAAAACACCTCACAACACTAAATCAAGGCCTCATTAAGTCACATTTATCATCAATTATTCCAAAATCAAGCAAGCAAAAATTGATACTTTTTTTGTGTCCACAGTTAGTCCCCTCTTTAGTGAGAGGATGAACTTCCTTCAAACTCACACTAAACTAGACATTCAAGAATTGGTCAAATCATACCAATGTGGATGGTCCTAGATGACAAAGATGAAGGAAGTGGTAAAGCCCCCAGGATCTAAGATCCTATGTCAAGCTGACATGAGTGCAAAAGGACATGCACAAGGGTGAAAGATTTGAAGCAAAACAAGATACATGATCTTGCAATGGTAGTATATAGAAGGAAGAGAAGAGAAAAAATAAAAAGGTGGGTCAAGCTTTGACTATTTTCCAACACGATGTGGATTAGATATAGGTTGTTTGTCCAAAAAGAAAAATGCATGCTCACTCTGGGGGTGATGAAACTCATGGGTATTTGTTAGGTGAGAAGGCCCAAAGTATACTCACTCAAGGGCCACGAAACTTTTGGTTGTCTGCAGGGTGAGAAATCAACAAGGTGGCTATGGCGAAAAGTCATGCCTCAGAATGGGCTTCCCGCTCAACCATACCAAAGTTATACCTCCTGATAACTTTAATAAGGTGCCACAATGAAAATGGTCTTTGAGCTCTATGGGATAAGCTAAAATTTGTATGATTGACACTCATAGACATTGTAAATGCAAGATAGTACAAGGATTGTTCAAAGGGATTTTGCTTAGTTCATGTGAGGTATCATCTTAGGGAACATCGTGGTTAATGTCTCAAAGAGAGGAAAGGTACAAATGGTCTCATCCTATTTCCAAGAGAGGAAAAGTACAATGTCTCATCATGTGCAACGTTGTACCTAATGTTTCCAAGAGATGAAATCGCAAGAAAAAGAAAATCACACAATGAAATGTGAGTTTCGATGTATGCCCCCACTTTAAAGCAATTGCTAACACCATTACTATGAGAAATTTCTTTAAAGTAGAAGCGGACATGAGAGTTTACTCGGAAAGCCCTATGCCAAGTCATACATTTCCAATAAACTACGTAATGAAAAAGGGTAGTATGTCACATGCAAGCCAACTTAAGACATATCGTCCACATCCCAATCTTGCTCTTATATGTTCATGAAAGGTTAAAGACTAGCCAAAAGAGACAATGAAAGGTGACATATGAGGAAAATACTATCAAATCCCTTGCCCCCACTTAGTGCAGGACAAGAGTGAGATGAAGTGATTAATGAAATGCATGATAGAGTGAAAAACAATATCAATTACATGGATTAGGTGCCCCCACCTAAGGAAGAAAATGAAACTCCTTAAGATGTTGGATTTTACTACTCAAAGCCTTAAATTCATTAGTATAATGACCATTAACTCTATGATAGGCGTAAAATGAAGTCTTGTAATACAATTTCTTTCAAGTTCCAGGAGGGAGGGTTATCAAGTGATCTTGGAGAAGTCTTGACAAGATACCCTCTTGATCAATGGGAGAAGGTGGTCTTATAGTTTGTGAAAAAAGATGTTTCTTGCTTAGTACAATATGTCATATGTACACAAGACTCTTTAGATTGTGATATTTTGTTCTCTCCTTTATAGGAGGGTGTAAAATATAAAGAATTCAGTTCATGAGTGTTTTGCGAGATGACATTGACACTAAGTGAAGAGTTCGTTGTTTGTGTTCGAAGCTCATCCATATCCTTTTTCACTATATCCAAATTGTTTTCTAAGCTCATAACCTTGTCCATAAAGGTTTTTCATCACTTTTGGATCAGGTAGTTGTTTGTGATTAAGTTCTTCAAAGTTTGTTGTGTAGGTTGATTCAGTGTCTAAAGTGGTTGAGGTGGATGCTTTCAAAGAATCATCCATAAGTAGTGGTGTGAAGTCTAAGGAACCCCAATCATTTTTTATTAGCTTCACGACTTATTCAAGGTGTTGTTTATATTTTTTTTGCATAGGTTCTACTTGTATAATTCGTGTTAATGTTTTGAAGGGATGCTCCTTTCTTTGCTCAATGTTTAAACAACTATTTGGATTAGGGTCAGCTTCAAGGATGTGCACTTGGTTGTTGTGAATGTATTTCATTTTGCAATGAAGAGTGGAAGGCACACCATTCATTACATGAATCCACGACCTGCCTAAGAGAAGATTATATGAAAGTTCATGAGGAATGACATGGATCGGTGTTTGTAATGTGGCCTTTCCAACTATTATAGGCATAGTGATCACACTGAGCGATTGTTTTGCTATATTGTCAAAGCCATTAATAGATAAAGAATCAAGTTGAATTTTTGATCTATCCACACGAAGCCTATCCAAGAGGTTTACACAACACACATTTAGAGCTAGGCCATTGTCAACAAGGGTTCACTTAATCCATGTTGTATTGTATTGAGCAATGATCATGAAAGCTTCATTTTATTTTTTCACTTCGAAAGAGGGAATTTCGCTTTGGTGGAAAACAATGTTAGCATTCAATCCTTGAATTATGGTTCCTATGTAATTCAGTTGTGCATTAGAAGGGATGGGAATTTTTTGTAAGGCCATTTGAAGCATAGTATGATAGGTAGGTGAATTCTAAAGAAGGTCCCAAAGGGATATCTTGGTGGGAGTGCTCTTAAGTTGTTCAACAAGATCATACTCCCTTAATAGAGGGGCACTAGGTAGTATAGAATTAGGTAAAGGTAAGGAAGATTGGGATGGTTGTTGTGGTGATGGATTGTTTGTAGTGTTGTATGTATGAGCAATGGTATGATGACTCAGTTGCTGCGAGATATTATTCTGAGGTGGGTAAGGATAAGTTTAGGTTAGTTGTGAGTGTGAGATTTGTATGATGGTTGGTAAAGAATGAGTTTAGGTTGATTTTGAGTGTTTTTTTTGTGTGAAGGTGGGTAGAGAATTAGAGGGTTCTTAGGATGTCCCACGAGGTATGTATGAGGTCCATTGACCAAGGGGGATTGAATGGAAACTTGTGTATTTATAACCTCAATGATCTTGGTTTGATGTATCTCTAATAGAGGGCAATTAATAATGACCTTCATATCTAAGGAAGAAACATTAACTAGTATTGTTTCCATTTGCTAGCACCATGATATTCTCCCTAGGAGGATAGTTGTTAGGAGAACTACGAATCAAATATTCTTGACATTCATAGATTGGTTCTTCTAAAATGGCTTTATCACAATTACGGGAATGATCAATGTTTGAATTTTCTTGCTTGATAAGGGTTTTGCTAGGTGAACAAGGAAAATTAAGAGTTTCATGACCATAATTGATTGTATTTTCTAACAATAAAGTATCTTCTTCACAATGAGGAGAGATACTAGGAGAAGGACAAATGTTAGTTTCATGATTACCTATGGATGTGTTTTTATGTTCATCCATGTTTTTTCCATTAAGAAAAGTAAGAGGAGAGAAACAAGAAGGATTCTTAAAAATATCATTAATTGATTCTTCTACCAAAATATCTTATTTTCCAATAGAAGAGATAATAGGAGAACAAATATTATCATTAGGAATGTCCAAGGTTGTATTATATTTCACTAAAAAAATCTCATAGGGAGTAGATGTGAACTTTTTCTTAGCATGTCTAAATATGCAAGACACTAATAGTGTGTGAACAAAAATGAAAAGCACATGTAACCATTTCATGCAATGTTTCAACAATGTAAACAATGTATATGCAAGGATGCAAATTTTCTTTTGTAGAAGTTGAAAAACCAACTTCACAGTCCCCAAGAATCACTTGCATGCAATCACCTATCATGTGCAACAGATATCCAAAACAATGAAAAAGATGTTCTGTAAACCTTAGAGCAAATGTGTGCAAGAAAAACGAAAATATTGATTATTGAATCTAATTGATTTACAAATGATACAAAAACCTTTGAAAATGCAAGCATGCAAAAAAGAAATACATGCAAAACCCTAAACCTAACTTGAGCAAAAACATAGCTCAACTAGATAAAGATAAAGATAATTAAAATGCAACCTAGGAATTAAAATAATGCCTAAGTAAAATTATGAAAGTGTAATTAAATAATTAATTACACCAACACCCCCCATAAGTGCAACTTAGGGAGAAGCAAATTATTATGCAAAAGATGAGTCTCGACAACAAGGCTTGATCAAGTACCCATTTATAAATGCAATGTAAGCTAAATCAAATAGGGTAAAGGAGAAAACCATGTGGGAAAACAACTCCTCCCAAAAATAGAATGCAAAAAAAAAAAAGTGATGAAAGATGGAGGACTCCATAAGACCCCCCAAGGACACCATCCATCACAAAGATACATGAAAGAACCCCCCAATAAGAGAGGAATGAAGTAGCTCCAAAAAGACTGAAGAAATTGCATCTCCTGAAAGAAGTGAGAGGGAAGAGGCCACATGAATACAATCTTTGAAGGTGAACTAGGTGTAGACCAAGATGTCTCCATAGAAACAGGTGTGACCTCAACAAATGAAGAATTCAAAGCAGGTGAAGACTGAATAGGAACCTCCATAGATGAATGATCAACTATGTCCTGCTACACTAAAACAGAAGAAACCACATTTGTAGTCATAGAAGTATTAGCAACTATAAGAGGAGGTGAAACATAAGGCTCAAGAGCTGGGTCCAAAGTGAGAATACCAGTGTTCAAGAAGCCAAATGTATCCTCTAAATGATGATTCACACTAGAAGTGTGATGAACAACTATAGGAACAAAAGCACTATCAATAGCAAAATCGGTAAAGGAATACAACTGAGATGAGTGATCCACTATCCTAGTAGCAATAACTAGTCTACTCTCCAAGTCTTGGATGATAACAGAATTAGGTGTGAGCTCCACAGATCTCCTAGTGCCTCCATGTGTGATCTGATATATGGAAAGGAGGTTTTTTGTCAAGTGAGGGACACACAAGACATCCTGAAAGGAGTTGTCCCCAAAACTAATAGACCCCTTTCCCTGTAATAATCATGTAAGTATTGTTTCCCATCAAAATAGGAGACATAGTGCAAGGCTCAAAGGAAGTGAACATAGACTGTGAAGATGCAATATGATGAGATGATCCTAAATCGAGAATCCATCTCCCTGATCCAACACCTGAAGAAGCACAAAGAGCATGTCCTCTCATATCTGATGAAGTATGTAAACTAGTTGTGCCCCTATCATACTGCTCTAAACAAAAAGAATAATGAGGGGAAGGAGATGATGCAAACATCTAAGAAGGAAAATCAATTTAATGTTTCTAAAGAAGATGCTTTAGCTCATCAATGTCCTTCATGTAGCAAATATGTTCTACATGTCTTTCCCTCTTGCAATATGCACATGGACCCTTCTCCTTCCTAGATGATTTCCCCTTAGAAGAGGAGGATGAATCTAATCTCCTTTTTCTGCTCATGAGGTTGGAATCCTTTTTTTTGTTTCTTGACTTTTCCTGTAGAAGCCTTCTGATCTTTGGGCTCTTGTGATGCAATAAGTGTTTGTGATGAAGAAGGTTTCACTGTGCCCATGCTAGCTAACTCAGCTTTCTCTCGAGTGAGAGATGAAGCAAAGTCATCAAGAGATGGCATAGTGAATCCCATACCAAGAGCATCCCTAATGGCATAAAAGGTAGATACAAAAACTGAATAATCTAGTCCAAGCTTAGAAAGAATGGACAATATCAACTGAGAGTCCTCCTTTTGAACACCACACTATGACAACTATAATCTAAGAGACTTGAGTTTGCTGAAAAACTCCCGGATGCTATCAAAATCCCTAGGATTTAAGCCAATAAGCTCATTCTCTAACTGAAACCATCTCATAGTATCCTGCTTCCCAAACAAAGACTCCAAAGTAGTCCATATCCCATTTGGTGTAGTGCAAGACTCAACATGAAAAAAAAGGTTCGATGAAATACACAGACATAAAGTACCATAAGCCTCATCACACCTATTAAACTATTTTCTCTTTTTAGTAGCACTTGTAGGTTCAATTTTTATACCCCTAGTTACCTTGTACAACCCTTTGAGTTTCAAATGAATCTCCATTTTTTTTTTCAAACCAAAATAGTTGAATAGAGTAAGGGGTGCAATATTATGTGCTTCCATGACAAAAAACAACAATATATACTCTCAAAGAAAAAAAAAATCCCATTTGATCTAAAAAAAACTCATGATTACATGCTTCCCAAGAAAATAACTAAAAAAAAAGGGTAAGTTCTGATAAAAAAATTAGATACCTAGAGAAAATTTTGGAAAAATCAGGTTTGAGACCTGAGAAGAGGATGGAACCAACTTTCTGATGCTACTTGAATCATGAAAATGGAGTCAGGATGCAAAAGTTGTGCATCCTAGAGTGAAAACAACAAATTCTGACTTTGACAAGCTAAAAGGGCATCAAAACTAAAAAATAAAAAAACCAAACCTCTAGCACTAGATAGAGTGTCGATCCAAATTTCTGATAATATCTCATTTTTGAAAAATTGACATCGTATGAAGAAATTATGGTCAATTCTGTGAAAGTGCTCTAATTCTACCCAATAAGCCTCCAAGAGCCCTTAGGGGCTAAAAAAAATAAGCCCCTAGTCGCCTGGGTGAACCAGGGGCTTGACAGTCAGGTGCTAAGTGCAAAGCTCCTAGTCACCAATGTGACCACCGCAAGAGCTGGTGTAGGCAGAAGGGGGTTGGACAGAGCCCCTAGTCCTCAATGGGACTGTGACTTGTGTGTATGGGCTTATAGGGGCTAAAGACTAGTGGTCGGTGGGAAAACATGTAGTGCCACTTCTGAAAGCCACCAAGGGCAGTGCAAATCGGTGGCTGCCTCCTCTATTGGTGGTGTAGAAATGTTTCAAAAAAACTTTTTTTTTTCTTGTTTTCTCAAATTTTTTATACTCGAACTATGTGCCCTGGGGCCATATGGCCTTGAGGCAGTTTTTTTTGCCTTTTCGGTCAACTGTGGCCAAAATAAACAAATTTTATATGAAAATTGGGGTTTTTGGGCACTATAGACTCAATGGTGAGGTCTGTTTTGTCCAAAATTTCCTAGAAAATTAGGCAACCCTTTGATCCACAAAAAAAAACACTGTGAGAGAATATCATCAAATCATGAACATGCAACCATAGGTCTAGAGCTCTGATACCATGTAGAAGTTGAAAAACCAACTTCACAATCCCCAAGAATCACCTGCATGCAATCACCTATCATGTGCAACAAATATCCAGAACAATGAAAAATATGTTCTATAAACCTCAGAGAAAATATTTGCAAGCAAAACTAGAATATTGTTTATTCAATCTAATTGATTTATAAATGATACAAAAGCCTTTGAAAAGGAAAGCATGCAAAAAAGAAAGACATCCACAACCCTAAATCTAACTTGAGCAAAAAGATAGCTCAACTAGATAAAGGTAAAGATAATTAAAATGCATCCTAGGAATTAAAATAATGCCTAAGTAAACTTATAAAAGTGTAATTAAATAATTAATTACACCAACATTTTTATCCAATGTGTGCAAAGCTTTAAGAATGTAAACAATGTATATGCAAGAATGAAAAACACTTTTACCAAACTTATGCAATTTTTTATGAATAGAAACATTTTATAAAAAAGATTGAAAAGTACTTTAGTCATGTAATGCAAAATTTTAGAAATGTAAGCATTTTTAGATCTAATGATGCAAGCACTTGAATTGATTTGAAGAATGAGAAGTCTAAAATGATGTTTTTGGCCTAAATGCATAAAAAAAATGTTCCCAAAAATTTCCATACATATAATATATGTTACAAGGAGGCTTAGGAAGCACAAAAATGAGGTTTCTGATGCTGTAATATATAGTTAAAAATATGGACTAGGATTGATTCTCCCAAAATGGAAAATGAGTCCCAATAAGGGTTTTTTTTTAAATTTTCAGGAATTTTCAATGGATTTTGATGTTTTTGATGTTGTATGATGCATATCTAGGATTTAGATGCAAAATTTCAAAAATTCTCAATGAAATTATATGCAATAATGCTAGCTAAATGAACTTTTCACTAATACAAGTTTTGAAACCCTAGCATGCAAATTAACCAATGAAAATCCCTAGTATAAAGTTAATGCAAGCTAAATATAAGATTATGATGGACTCCAAAATTAAAAAAGAAGGGATTCAAATGCAGGTTCACCAAAATGGAGACAATGATTTTGGCACCCTAAGATTCTCTAACCCTTTTAGGGTTTTTCACCTAAAAGGGGAAAGATGAGCCAAAATTCAATGTATACATTCAAGAATTAATGTGATATGGATGAAATATGTCGAGATGAGATGATCTAATTCAAAGAACTAATAAAAGTTATTGATTTTGTATGCAAAACTAAGAAATGCCAAAGTGTTTGAAAACACATTGTGAAATGTAAAAAGACCTAGAAATGAAAGTAAACTGCAATAGAAATGAATGAAACTAAATATGCACACCTTAGAACTTTTTGGAGATTTGAAATGCTAAAGATGTTGATTTCTAGGCCTGGTGGGACTCAGTCACTATTTCTGGCGAATAAGTTTTAGATCTGGGAAACTGTTCTAGAGCCTGTTTTGGAAAAATGGGTATCTGAAAGTGTAGAATTTTTTTTTTAGGCTTGGCAGTGGGACTCATTCCCCACTAGTGGTGAATTAGTCCACTTTTTAATTTCTAAAAATTCAAAAGTCGAAGCAGAAGCCCGCGATCTGCACTTAAGTTTCTGACATGTGTTTGCCTCCAAAAGTCTAATTTTCAACACTATATGCAAATTTTAGTGGATATTTTGACTTGTTCAACAAGGGGAGGTCTTCAAAAAAAATTTAACTTGGTCTTTAATGATTTACATGTCTTCAAGATGCCTAAATCTACAAACACACAAGGAGAGAAAGAGAAAATATTGATTTTTAGGGCATGGGGGTTTTCCTTGGTCAAACCCCATTTTAGGTAATTAAACTAATATGAAGAAATAATGTAATGAAGCATGCAAAAATGGAATTAGAGACTTTCCATGATGATCGATCTTTATTTTTTCCAACAATATATGAAATTTTTTCGCTTGAATGTCTAAAAAAATGATCTTGAATGACTTGGAATGTTAAAAATCTAGCTTGCCTGAGAAGAATATTGAATCATGAGTGAAGAATGAATGAATTGGTTAATATTATTATGAATTAGGGTTTAGAGGCTTTCATTTATAGGCAATCCACCAATTTTTCTCATTAATTTGATCGCTAAGGCCGACATGGAGAAAAATTAAACTTAAAACCTAATTTTACCCACTTAAAACCTAAAAAATGGCTCAAATGGGACTCATTCGCCATCAAGGGTGAATGGGTCTCATTTGGATGGGACTGATCTGCCCCTAATGGCGAATGGGTCCCATAGGAGCCATTCTGCTAACTAGAATGCTAGGAAGGAAATTAGGTATATATGGTGACTTTGTTAGCAATTTCATCAAATTATGTCTTGGGATTGCCAATATGGGGTCATAGGGGCCTATTAATGATGATATAAAGGGTAAATAAGGGCTTGGGACACAAAATTCAATCTGAAAGTGTGATTAAATACACTTTACAACACAAAAATGAGGTCCACTTAGCCTAGAAAGGCACAACATCCAATGTGAATGTGTAAGACACATTAAAACACTATATTTTAATTCACAATCCATCTAGATTAATGTGAGAATGAAATTAAATATATTTTACATTATTGAATTAGAGGGAAGATAGGTCCATTAGTCTAAAAAAGTGTGAAAGTCTTTTACAACACTTTACAACACCTTTACAAGGCATCAATGAATGCATTTGCAAGGGTCCAAGACCTAGTGCGAATGTAAAAAAAAACCTCACAACACTAAATCAAGGCCTCATTAAGTACAATTTATCTTCAATTATTCCTAAATCAAGCAAGCAAAAAGGGATTCTTTTTCTATGTCCACACAACATAATTTATATACAACAAAATACCCTAGTCCCTCCAAATAAACTAGTTACCTCAATTGGTTAGATAGATTAGGGTTACCATGTGATCTCCTTGATTCCATTGGTCATGGACATCTTGCACTCTTAATTTAAAATATTAATTTATCATAAGGAAATTCATTGATGAAGAAACAAGACATTAACATAATATGTTCACATATGACATTTCATAACTAAATATCTCTATTGTATAATTTTATCCAAATATTTAATTTACCATATAAATAGCATTTATAGGATACATCATAAATTCACAACATGTGAAATGCATCATAACATTCAAGTCATAGAATTAAATCATACACTAAAATAGTAATGTAAGACATTCATCTAATTAATTTTATCCATTGATATAATATTGTTGTAGTATGATGAAAATGAATCCATGCTTAAAATACATACATGAATAATAGAACCAAAGTAATATCAACATTATGTCCATAGTGTAATAATAGAACATACAATATCTCATGATAATAAAAGATGTCATAGAAAAGGGATACATATCTATCATTGTAAGATAGGTCTCATAGTTTGCTACTCATGTCATATACATGTGAGAACTAATTAGCAACAACATTGAAAACAATTAGCAGTAATGATTAACCTAACCTTGCTAGTTGCTGATGAGCCCAAAATGTGCTCATAGTTTGGATATTATGATGAAATTTTAATGCCTTTACTTTTGTTATTCGTGGTTGTTTAAACTCTTTTGAAACCTTTTATGGGGATATACTGCAGCCTATTGTGTTGACTTGACTACATTTATTACCCTGTTGACTCCCTAAATGATTGGTATATCGCATATAGTTTTTGAATGATGAAATAGATTTAAATATGTGATTAATGAACGGATATTGTGTATGTGCCATGCACCCTTTTCTTTCGCATCTGTTACCTTGTGTTTCGCAGGTTGTTGAAGAAAGTATGATCGAGTCAAGCGCAGCCGATCTCAGCCTTGCAGTAAAGCCTATTTCCTACACGACTTCGAGGAAGCTCTGGCGAAGACTCTTTGACTGAAACCGTTGGGAAAGATTTTTAATGACAGTCAATCTAGAAAGAGTGGAGTGCTAGATTCTCTCTGGATCGGGTTGAACGGATAAATTCATTTTATAAAGTTTGTTCCTTGATTCTAGGATACACTTTACTTCCACATCTTTCATTGATAGGGTTAGTTAGTTAGTTGTTCTCCTGATCTTAAATAAGGTTATCCTTCTGCGCGAGAATGGAGGGAGATGATAGTTAGAAGTAAGATAGAAGCATAGTGATAGAGAGATAGCATATATTATGTAAGAGTCAGTATGATAATAATGAAAAGCAGAATCTGTATGACAAGAGACAAAATTTTTTGTTAGTTTCCATATCAACAAAGCAATGTATACCATTCTGTTTTCATGAATAAAGTTTGATGAATTTCTGAGTTTAGCACTTGTGTAATTAGTAGATGCTTGGTAAGGGGGCCCACTTAGTAAGTATATGTAGCTAGTTAGTTAGCTGTTCTTTTCTATTGATCATCAGTTAGCTTTCATCTTCGAAGTTTTCATACAAACTCAGTCTTGTATTGCTCCTGCAGCATCGGGAATCCATCCTTGTGCCTGTTCCTATAGCATAAGGCCAGTTCATAGTTTGTGTTTCAATCATAGCTGTTATGATTTCTGTTTTAGTCAAATCATGGTTGAGTTAAAAGAACTTTGCATTACCTTTCTATAGCGTAGATAGAATTCCTTCTAAGTATTTATTTCTGTTAAGTTGTGACTAAAACTAGTTCTTAGTGCATATATTGTGTTGCGCCATTCAAAGTATACATTCCCTGGTTTGACAAGTAAATGAACGTCCATAAAGAGATATTAGTCACCTACTAGAATGTCCAATTCCCAGGAAAGGTTTTACTGTGATTTTCATATCCTTTTGTGGATGTGACCATTTTTGGCACCATTGCCGGGGATGGTGTCAATCTAAGAACTTTCTATAGTCATTGTTAGCAGTAGTTTAGTTAGTTGTTTAAGTATTTTCAAGTTCTCTTTAAATACCATCTATTCTATTGCATGCATAGAAGAAGAAGAGACGCACTGGGAAAGTTCCTCCCTAAAAACCTGTTTGTTGAACTACCATTTAACCCAGCTGACGAAGAACCTGAGGAAAATCCATTTGCCCTGATATTCCAGCAAGTAAATATGGCAAATAATCCACCTAATCCACCTCCTGCTTTTGAGTTTCCCATTGTTCCCCAGCAAGATACTGACAATCTTAAGAATATTCCTTCTTCATTGCTTCCCAAGTTCTATGGTCTAGTTACAGAGGACCCAAAAACTTTTTTATTTGAGTTTGATGTCCTCTGTCATAGTTATGACTACAATTCAGATGCTCACAAACTGAAGTTGTTTCCTTCTACCTTGAAGGAGGGAGCTCTTAGATGGTTCATGAGTTTGGGAAGAGGTGTTTTTGATAGTTGGGCAGCCATGCAAACAAAATTCCTTGAGAAATATAAGGAATATTGTAAGAGTGATAGTAAAGGTGATGACATATTCAGAATTTAGCAAAAGGAGAATGAAAGTCTAGAAGATTATATCTCAAGATTCTTATTTTCCCTGAAAAGGAACTCAAACCATACTCTCAATGAAGACTCTCAGAAACTACTCTTTCTAAGGGGAATTAGTGATGCCTGTATAGATGCCCTGGACCTAATGGGAGGAGGTGATATAACTCAACTGCCTTGGGATGATATAAAGAAAATATGTCTTAACTACTCTCGAGCAATAGTTAAGAAAGGTCGAGGTCATCATGCTACAGTGGGGAAGACTTATTCTGGTGGAGTTTCTCGGATGGAGATAACAAATTTGCTAACTGATTTCAAGCAAGATATCATTAATAATATGGCTACACAACTAGACACTATGCAAGCTCGGAAGAAACATGAGGAAGCTGAGGCAATTTTGGCCGAGTTCTATCCATACTGTAGACAGAAGAAACATGACTGCAGATGCAAGATTGTGGCTAATCTAGAAGCTAAGCAATTACCTATTGACTTTAAGCCAGTAGAAGGTGATGATGATCAAGTGTTCTTTGTTGCACAAAGGAGACCATGGGCTCAAAGACAAGGTATGCCTCAAGATCCTTTGACTTTTGTTAATCCTTATTTTAGCTATAATAACCAATGGCAACCTACATATGGACCACCACTACCTTGGAATACATCTCAACCAAGTTGGCCTAATTATCAGACCCCGCAATGGCAATCTCCTCAAGGAGGTTGGTAGCAGCCACAAGGAGAATGGACCCCACCCTATGGTAATTGGCAGCAAAATCCTCAATGAAGAGGTCCTCAGTAATGGCAAAACCAGTCCCCTGGGTTCCTGCAGCTTTCAAAGCCACAACTGCAAGCCATCATGCCACCTCCTGGAGCAACTGCCACAAATATTGGCCCTCCAAAACAAACTCCTATGCCTACCCAGCCATTGCGAAATCCCAATAATAAGCAACAATAGTAGCCACATTAGCCTATGTACCTTACGGAAGCCAACCAATATCAAGATTATGCCTTAAATGTTAATGATATCTATTTGAGGTCTAGAACCACTCTACCTGCTCCACAACCACCTCTAATTACTGAAATACCTAATTCTCCCCTTGAAGAATCTACTACACCCACTGTTCCTACTGAGCATATGCCTATAACTGATACGGTTTCTAAGGAGCCTATTTTGCAAAGTCAAGACAAACAACCTTTTCCTCAGAGGTTGCAAAGTACTACATTTAAATCTATGGAAGAACCCACTTTTAACATTTTGGATCAGCTCAAGAATGTACAAATTCAAATCCCTTTATTTGAGGTTATTAAAGATGTTCCCATTTTTGGAAAAGCTATTAAAGAGGCCTATTTGAAGAAGCCTGGATGGAAGAAAAATGATCCCCAAACAATTCATCTCTTAGGGAAATTGGCTAATATAATGTTGGGAAATGTAGTCATTCCAAAGTATATTGACCTTGGAAGTCCTATAGTGCAAATACATATAAATGGCCAAATTGTAAAAAATGTTTTGATTGACTTAGGTGCTGCCATTAATGTCATGACAAAGCATACTATGAACTCTTTGAACATTCTAAACTTTAGGTCTACACCTACAATTCTGCAGCTTGCAGATAGCTCCATAGTTAAACCTGATGGAATGGTGGAAGACATAATTGTCACTCTTGAATCTTGGGAGTATCTAGCTAATTTCACAATATTATCAGTTAAGACAACTTTAGGAGGGTATCCAGTTATCCTTGGTAGACCATGGTTAGCTACTGCTGATGCTTTTTTAGGATGTCATTCTAGAGATATGACCATTTCTAATGGACAGTCCATAAAAAAATTGGCTTTGTATCCGCATGCTAGACCTCAACTAGATTTTTTCCAACCTGTTTAGCCAGATGTGGAGGAAGAAACTGAAGAAACCAATTCATTGGTTCAATTAATGATGCTTCAAAATGATCCATTCTCACAACTTCAAAATGAGGATGCCTTGCTTTTTCAATTTCTGCAGTTTAACTCTGATATGGATAGTTCATCTGATCCAAATAGTAGCCATCTGTAATGTTTCCTGTAGCAACTAAATTATGAGTGTTCGCTGCCTAAACTTCCTACAATTTTTCATAAGTTACTTCCACAAGAGGTACAAACATCACCTGTAGATTCTATAAGTAATCTCACTAAGCCAATAGAATTATCTCCAAGTCACTATTTGAATATCAATAGCAAGCTGTCACAATCTCAACAAGCTGTCTTATTAAAAATGCTACAAGATCAGCATAAAAATTTTGCATGGGAATATGGGGACATGCAAGGAATAGATCCTAAAATTTGTACCCATAGGATCTATATCAAAGAAGATTGTTTACCAGTTAGGCAGCCTCAAAGAAGAGTAAATCTAGCACTTAGAGAAATAGTTAAAAATGAGCTTCAAAAGTTGCTTGATGCTGGTTTTATTTACCCAATCTCTGACAGTCAGTGGGTTTCTCCATTAGTTATTATCCCTAAGAAAGGTGGAAAATGGAGTGTGTGTAGATTAAAGAGAATTGAACACTGCCACTAAAAAGATCATTTTCCACTACCATTTGTAGACCAAGTATTAGACTCACTGTCTAATAAAAGATATTTTTCTTTTTTGGATGGTTACAGTGGGTACAATCAGATAAAAATTGCTCCTAAAGATCAAGACAAGACCACTTTTACCTATCCATGGGGAACATTTGCTTACTCGATCTTGCCTTTTGGTCTATGCAATGCACCAACAACATTTCAGAGAGCAGTAATTAGTATCTTTGCTGATATATCTCATGACTGTATGGAGATTTATATGGATGATTTCACTACCTATGGAGTCACATTTGAAGAAGCACTGGTGAATTTAGAAAAAAATATTGAAAAGGTGCAGAGAGCAAAATTTGTCTCTAAATAGTGAAAAATGTTTTCTAATGATGGAAGAAGGTATTGTTCTAGGCCATCATATTTCCAAGAATGGAATTCAGGTTGACCCTGCTAAAATTGAAGTTATTCTGAATTTACAAACTCTTGCAAAATAAAAGGATGCCAGAAGCTTCCTTGGTCATGCAGTGTATTATAGAAGGTTTATAAAAGATTTCAGTAAAATTGTCAGTCCACTTTATGCTTTATTAACTAAGGATTCTCAATTCAAGTGGACAGAGGCCTGTGAAAAATCCTTCCTGCAACTGAAGGACTTGCTTACTAAAGCCCCTGTTCTTCAAGGTCCAAAATAGAATTTTCCTTTTCACATACATGCTGATGCCTCTGATTTTGGTATAGGGGCAGTCTTAAGTTAAAAAGAAAATTCAATTGAGCATGCTATCTATTTTATAAGCAAGAACCTTCAAGGTCCTAAACCAAATTATACTGTTACAGAAAAGGAATTGCTTGCAGTAGTGTATGCTTTGAATAAGTTTAGCCATTATGTCACAGGTTATCGGATATTCATCCACACTAACCATGCAGCAATTGGGTATCTGATGAACAAACCTGCCATCTCTGGTAGATTGGCAAGATGGCTCCTGTTGTTACAAAAATTTGACATTACAATCATTGATAAACCAAGAAGAGCTAATGTTGTGGTTGAATTTTTATCAAGATTTCAAATAGCTGCACTTGCTGAACACGAGGTCATTGATGATAGGTTCCCAAACGAACACTTGTTTTCCATTGCTGCACATACTCCATGGTATGCAGACATTGCCAATTATCTAGCAGCAAGCAGAATACCAGCTCATTTTTCTCCAAAAGAAAAGAAATTGTTAATAGAGAAGAGTTTTAACTTTTCATGGATTGCAAATTGTCTGTTTTATACTAGACCTAATCAAGTGATGCAAAGATGTGTAAGAGAAGATGAGACTTATGATATCTTGCATGCTTTCCATGATGAACCATGTGGGGGACATTTTGCAGCAAAGAGAACATCAATGAAGGTTCTTACAACAGGGTACTACTGGCCAACGTTACACAAGGATGTTGTGGCCTATATAAGGAAATGTGATAGGTGCCAACGTATGAGAAGACCAACCAAGTCAAATGAAATGCCACTATATCCACAGGTAATAGTCACCCCTTTTGATAAGTGGGGAATGGATTTTGTGGGACCAATTGATCCACCATCAAATGGGAAGTCATACATTCTAGTTTGCATGGATTATGTAACAAAATGGGTTGAGGTAAAAGCTATGACTCATGCTCAAGATAATAAGGTTGTTGAATTTCTGTATGAACAAATTTTCACTAGATTTGAAGTTCCCAGAGAGGTTGTAACTAATCAGGGAGCTCAGTTCACATCCAATTTGATCACTGCACTAATGAATGACTATAAAATCAAACATAGGAAGTCCAACCCCTATCACCCTCAAGCTAATGGTCAGGCTGAGGTTACAAACAAAGAAATTGAGGTGATCCTAACAAAGACAGTGCAGCTCCATAGAAAAGATTGGAGCAGTAGACTTCCTGAAGCAGTATGGGCCTATAGAACTACATGGAAGACAACAACTGGGTTTACCCCTTTTGAGCTGCTTTATGGGAAAACAACCATGTTGCCCATAGAATTTGAGCACAAAACTTTAAGGACAACCCTTGAACTCGATATGGAAATATCTGAAGCACAGAAAAAACGTCTCTTGTAGCTAAATGCTTTGGATGAAATGAGAAAAGCTGCCCTGCAGCATACAGAAGCGGTCCAGCAACAAAGGAAGAAATGGCATGATCAACACATCAAAACCAAGCAATTTTCTGCTGGTGATTGGGCTCTATTATATGATTCTAGATACCAAGAAAACCAACGTAAGCTCACAACATGCTGGCTTGGTCCATATGAAGTTGAGAATGTGTTCGACAATGAAGCTGTACAACTGGCCACAATTGATCTAGTCTGTTTCAAATTGCTAGTTAATGGCCACCAACTCTAGTTGTACCATAAATCATTGTCATAAGAAGAATTCATGCAATAGTTCATTCAGGATCCTCCTACTACTCTTCCTACAGCTGAAGGCTTTAGCCTTTCTCCTGCATCTTCACCGTAATTTTGAAAAGTATGCTCATAATAAAGGTTTTCTTTTAAGGAAACCCCTTTTTCTCAATTCTCACTTGTCACCACATCCCACTTCTTTATCTTCCATCCATCCCATCCATCCATTCCATCCATTCATCTCATCCACCCACGTCACCCATCCACCTCATCCATCCACATTACCCCTCATTATGATATCATTCCCAACTGTCACCTCATGAAGATGTTGTCATCTTTCTTCACACATATAGGCAATTATCAAAGGTACGCCATATATTTTGTTATCGCATATTTGATTTATTTTATTCTATTCATTTACTGCTATGCCTGTATCAGTCATTATTACCCGATCTCCACCTATTCTTTAGGACATGTGAGGACACATGTCATACTCTAAGTAGGGGGCAGGGTAATCCAACTTTTAAAACCTGTCTTTTCACAGCTGCCACAACTACGCAAATAACCTTTCTTTATTATTTATTTGGTACTTTCCAAATATGATCGCATGTCATTTACATTTGCATGTTTTTCTTGTAAATTACAATCAAAACTACTTTTTTTAAAAGTTCATTTTTGGAAAACAGAGAAATGTGATGGCATGACAGAAAGAAAAAACTAGAACAAAAAGGGAAACAGAGAGGAACATTTTTGAATTTTCAGCAGGGAGTTGAGTTTAGCTAGGGAAAAACTGTGAACATGGGTGGTCAGCTGGTGCGACATGAGCTTGTAGCTCATGAATTATTATTGTAAAATCTTCAAACAGCCTAGGCATTTAGCCTTTATGGGTGGTTAAACTACTTCTTGAGTTTAAATGCTTTTGATGAGGAGGCTGCTGGAGAATTTTTGAGAACCCTTTATGAAGGGGAGGCTACTGTATGGGGTCTAATGGTTGTTGCAACTGAAGATAGAATTGCTGAAGTAACCAGGCTTCCAGCCGTTGGAGAAAAAATTTCTTCAGATGTTGTCGCTGCAAGGGCCGAATTTTCAATACCCACTAATGGACCTTTGGAAGTCTCGAAGCAGGGATGCAAGTGGGTATCGTTGCCTCCTTATTCAAAATACGCTGCTTACATAATTAGGTATTTAACCTGTGAAGGCCATTTCTCCTACCTGCATTCTTATCATTTCAAATTATTAAGTCATATGAGGTATGGGTTAGTTGTAAATGTTCTGAATTTCCTGTTAAAATTTCTAGAACAAAGTGCCCACAGAACCCAACAAGGGAAAGATAATTCTATTGCTCACCATGTTCTTATCAAATTATTGATTGAACACTCTTTGAGAGATGTCTCACCTCTTTCCTGGCAACAATTCGTTGCCCAAAAGGGCTTGCAAATTCCACAACCCCCTAGGGTACGTACCCCATGGCCTCAGAAAAAGAAAGAAGAAATTGCATCTACCAGTAGAGTAGGGCAAGGGTCATATGCTCCTGTAGCACCTGGTCCTATAGCTCCCCCACCGGAAGGCCTTGCTAGGGTACAAACTAGGTCTGCCGCTAGAAGAGAGAAGGGAAAAACAAAGGCAGAAGAGTCCCCTGAATCTGACCTTCGTTCTTGGAAAAGGCAATGCCCTTCTCCTACAGCAGTTTCCCCTGCAGCTGTCTCTCCTACATCAACACTTGTTGCTATCATCAGTTCACCATCATCCTCTGGCAGGGCAGAACCCTTTAGGCGGACCAGAAAGAGGAAGGCTATCAGAACACCTCCTACAGCTGCACCAGTGCCAAGAAGAGTTTCAACAAGGAAACAATGTAAGACCTCCCCTGCTTCACCTCAACTAGAGGTTATTGTAATTCCAGAAGAGTCCGTAGAGTCTGAATTTGATATTTCTCAGAATGTGTCTGAGAATGCTGCACAGAGTTCATTCGTTCCTGAAGAGGAACAAGTTGAGATAAAGGAAATGGGGCATAATGAAAAAGGGTTACCAAGTCTTGATGACTTGACTACCACTGTTATGCAATTTTTAGAGGAAGCACAACCTTCTCCACTACAGCAACAAGAATTCATCCTACAGTAAGAGCAGGAATAGACAGAACAATTGGATGTGGCTAGTGAAGCTACATTTCCCCTTGCAACTTGTAAAGCCATTATTGTTTATAAGAATACGTTTTTGATTGAGTTTCTGGAATATATCAAAGCTAACTGGGAACTAGTTATATTACAAACCTTGACTTTTTGGCACATAGCCCAAACTGACATGCAACAAAGTCTATGGGAGGTAGAAAGGAAGAAACTGAAAAAGGAAATTGAAAGTCAGAAATAGGAAATTTTTGAATTAAAAGCAAAAATGGATGAAATGTTGAAAGTAACTGGTCAGATTATAGAATGCAGACCACCACCCAGAGTTTATGCTCTGTGCCTTAAGGAACAATTCTTATGGTTCCAACTAATGAGAATTTCCAGAAATCAAGATCCTATACTTCACACTGCTAAAATTTTTTACGACACATACCAGACAGCCCCTAATTGGTTAAGAAATTCTCTGTGTGAATTTTATTTACATGACTTTTTAATTCCATTTGAAATAGAATGGAATCCTCTTCTGTATATTGATGATATCCATTTGAGATCATTTATGTCATGGGCAGAAAATGAAGCAAATTATGGTAGACAATGGGAAACATATGAAGAAGCCGAAAGGAATGAGCCTATTCCATTGCGCCCTCAAAGTTCAGACCCCCATGCAATGTTAAAAACCTGGTTTACTCTGACATATGGCATTCACAATGATACAGCTAGGACAAAAATATTTGATCTCAGGAAATAGGTATATGATGAATTTCAAGAACAGTCAAATTCATTTTGGAGACTGTCATACACCAGAAGTGAAAAAAGGTGGGAAAGGTTAACTGTTGGGCTGAGAAGGTCCGAACCTCACAGTTCCCTAAATTTCACAACAACTCTTAAATGATCAAGCAGATATATACAGTTGGGACTTCAAAAGAGATTTGAACTATGGTTGCCATTGACATTTAGACCTCCTATGCTAATGTGGCCCCTTTATCCTTACCAGGATACAAATCTTAATGATGATTTGGAAGCGCGTAGGTATGAAAGGTTCCAGACTTTTAGAGGATTTTATTACAGGTTTGGAACTCCATTTTAGAGTCATGCCGCAACCACATATTTTTGAGAAACTACTAGGAAAGTTAATGCTGGAGGACCAGCATTAGGCTAAGTAAGGGGCAGAATGATGAGCCCAAAAAGTGCTCATAGTTTGGATATTATGATGAACTTTGAATGCCTTTACTTTTGTTATTTGTGGTTGTTTAAACTCTTTTGAAACCTTTTATGGGGATATCCTGTAGCAAAATATTTTCATATTCCTACAGCCTATTGTGTTGACTTGACTACATTTATTACCCCATTGACTCCCTAAATGATTGGTATATCGCATATAGTTTTTGAATGATGAAATAGATTTAAATATGTGATTAATGAACGGATATTGTGTATGTGCCATGCACCCTTTTCTTTCGCATCGGTTACCTTGTGTTTCGCAGGTTGTTGAAGAAAGTATGATCGAGTCAAGCGTAGCTGATCTTAGTCTTGCAGTAAAGCCTATTTCTTGCATGACTTCGAGGAAGCTCTAGCAAAGAATCTTTGACCGAAACCATTGGTAAATATTTCTAATGACAGTCAATCTGAAAAGAGTGGAGCGCTAGATTCTCTCTAGATCGGGTTGAACGGATAAATTCATTTTATGAAGTTTGTTCCTTGATTCTGGGATACACTTTACTTCCATGTCTTTCATTGGTAGGTTTAGTTAGTTAGTTGTTCTCCTGATTTTAAATAAGGTTCTCCTCCTGCATGAGAGAGGAGGGAGATGATAGTTAGAAGTAAGATAGAAGCATAGTGATAGAGAGATAGCAGATATTATGTAAGAGTCAGTATGATAATAATGAAAAGCAGAATCTGTATGACAAGAGACAGAGTTTGTTGTTATTTTCCATATCAACAAAGCAATGTATACCATTCTATTTTCATGAATAAAGTTTGATGAAGTTCAACACTTGTGTAATCAGTAGATGCTTGCTAAGAGGGCCCACTTAGTAAGTATCTGTAGCTAGCTAGTTAGCTATTCTTTTTAGTTGATCATCAGTTAGCTTTCATCTTCAAATTTTTCATACAAACTCAGTCTTGTATTGCTCCTACAGCATCGAGAATCCATCCATGTGCCTATTCCTACAGCATAAGGCCAGTTCATAGTTTGTGTTTCAGTTGTAGCTGTTATGATTTCTGTTTTAGTCAAATCATGGTTGAGTTAAAAGAACTTTGCATTGTCTTTCTGTAGCATAGATAGAATTCCTTCCAAGTATTTATTTATGTCAAGTTGTGACCGAAACTAGTTCTTAGTGCATATATTATGCTGCGCCATTCAAAGTATACGTTCCCTGGTTTGACAAGTAAATGAACGTCCATAAAGAGATATTAGTCACCTGCTGGAATGTCCAATTCCCAGGAAAGGTTTTACTGTGATTTTCATATCTTTTTGTGGGCATGACCAGTTGCTATTATTAATCAATAACCATAATTCCATCATAATTAAATATCTAGATATTTTTCTAATTATCTAAGCTACATACATCATCCCTAGAATATTTCCATTTGTTTAATCTCAAAATGTATAGCCCCCTAGTTATATGTATTTCACTAATATTATGCCTCAAAGATTTTTAAAATGTGGAATCTACTACTTTGACAATATGAGTATTCAAGAATATAAAATTTTTATAACTTTGTAATTGACTAGTGTTTTAGGAAATTTAGATTGTACTTCTACTCTAGACTTTATGTTTTTATCATTCTTGGGTAGAGGAATAACTAGAAAACAAGGGGAAATCTATATAGTTCTTTTCTCAACATCTTTGTGGTTAATTTTTTAAAAAACATTCTTTCATTTAGCATTTTTAAACTTGTTGACATTGTTTCTTTTCAGTAGATGACATAGCCCATGATATGTGGTCCCCAACACTTAAACCAAATAATCCTAAGACATGATCATTTCTACTTTCCCATACAGATTTCTGCCAACATGCAATAGGTTTAGGAATAAGTCCAAACAAATGCGGAAATAAATGAATCCATTGGTAGTGCTTTAGGATTCCATCATTTCAGAACTTATAGCTTCCTTCTCCCAAACTAATGACAAATGGATGATTTCAAATTCCCATTTTTAGACTAGATATTTACCCCTTTGGAACTTTATTTCAGTTCATTATTATAATATGCCCGGCATAATGCCCCAAAGAAAAATACAAAAAGTGGCACTTTATAAGTTGAGTGCATGTAAGGAATAAAAAAAAAACATAAACAGGTACTTTAAATCATAGATTTTACAGATTGAATGCGTCGGCATGAGAAAACCATTCAGTTGTAGATCACCAATTTTTCATCCACACAAATACATAGATCATTTGAATGAATATTTTTTATGTTGTGCATTGTGATAATAAGCCTACTGTATCTATGTAGAATCTAGTGTGTTGATAGGGCTACCCATGCAGGTTTTGCAAAGCCTAAAGTGCAAGAGGTAATAGTTTATTCTCTTGTTCTTTGGCTATCCCCCCAACAAAGTTTGAGCATATAAATTTGCAACTTCTTAGAAGCTATTGATAGCAAGTTGGAGAACCAATTTATACACATTAATTTCATTTCATAAGAAATACATCTATTATTGGCATCATGTAACATGTTTGCAAGCAACTTATGATTGGGTTGTTCATGTTTTCCTTCGAGCGCACTACCACTACTAAATTGTACATATAGAGAAACTCATAGTGGGAAGAGAGTGATCCAAAATGGATCAAAATATCAATCACATGAAAGAAAAATAAGTACAATATGGAAAAGATCCACCAAAACATCAATTCTCCATCTCAAACTGAGAAATTTTCAATCCTACTTTGCAGACTCATGGTTTTGCTTGTGATAGTGGTGGTTCTGTTATTGCTAACAATTATGCTTGTGTTAATGGTAGTTATGCTTGAGTCAATGGTAGTTTTGTCCTACAAATTGGGAGCTTTGCCTGATGATGATATAAGTTAAGAAATAGACAAAAAAATGTTTTCTTTAGCTTTTGACATTTGGGAGTACTTGGGGATAGGAAGGGACATCTTCAGCACTAAATAAATTATAGGAAGCGGCAAAAGGTGTGCACTGATCAATAAAAATATAGGGGCATATTCATATATGAGTGAGTAATAGGTAGTAGAGAGTTAACATAAGTAATCAGCAGTATAGTATTGATTAATATTCCATGTAATGCTCTTTGTAAGATGCCATTGGATAGCACAAATAGGAGAAAGAGGTAGCAGAGATTCGGGAGATTAATGTTCCACATAGTTCTTTGTAACTGCCATTGTTGGAGTAGGCAATTTATGATCAGTTGATACTACCAAACTGGTTTTTTGCACACTGAGGTTTCCAAGAAAAGATTCTTTGACTTACATGAGGCTTACCTATTTTATTTCAGCTATACATGGTTCACGTTAACTACTAAATCAATAATCCACATACCACTACCATAAATACACTCCAATTTACTGTCATTTAATGTATGATTCTAGTAGTATCAATAGGTTTCAGTTTCAAATCTGCATTCAATTTCCAACAAATAAAATGTAGAAGAAATAGCAGATCAAAGGAGCCAGTGTTGCATTGTTAAAATAGACTTTAGACTTCTAGAAAGTTTTGTTGATTTGGCCAAGTAGTGACTAACAGAAACATTAATCTTCCTCTCAACAACTATAAAAAATTATCCATTATGTTCTACCTTTTAGAGGCTCCCAAAATTTTTGCATAAAATTAACTTCAATTTTCAACTAGAAAGAGTTAGAGGAACCACGCACCCAAAGATCTGTGACTAGTGGTTCAATCACAAACATAATATGGGAAAATCATCCAAAACCCAAATAAAAGCAATTGTAAATTTGTAACTGCCTTTAAAAGTTGTATGCAAAAGAAAGTAGCTAGCACCTTAGCTGTCATTTAAACTATATTTGCTTAGACATAATATGGGCTAGGACATCAACCATTTTGTGTGGTTGAATTTTTCTTTTTGATTCTCTCAACCAATCCAATCTATTCCAAAGAATTACCTCAAATGTATCTTCAAACCATGACCTTAATGTCATCATCTTTTTATTCTACTATTACCTAGACATCTCTAACATCATCGTTCAAAAAATGTCTCCTATTTCTTAAAGCTTATCTTCAATAGCCCAAATCCACACTACATTTCTTTTTATTTTACATTGAGAATTCTCCTCCCTTTGCAACAGTGCTAATGTTGCAAGAGATGTTGGACTTGATCAAGTCTTCCCTTAAAACTCTTGTGATGCACTGTTGTACCACCATGCAAATGGAAAAATAAAATAATTGTTTATGTATACCATTTCAAAGTTTGCTGGCAAAAAGAACTGGAAATGTTGACATTAACAGTTACTAATACTAATCTAGAAGCCAAAATGTCACACATAGAAAAGCATAGAGAACTATGAAAGGAAGCAGAATAGACAGAAAAATTTGTAAAATTTCACTAAACTGAGTACAAATGTTTGGGTGCCAATTCATGGGCCCCATGCTACACCCTTAATTTCTTGAACTTATGTAAATCAACCTCTTGATTGATTGATCATTTTGTACAGTGCAATAGACATCTATATTTATATTAAAAGCCATGATAGAGAGAAACTGCTTGCATAATGATTTGATAGTTATACCCATTAATAAATTAGATTAAGTGGGAATTCATGATCGTTACACTAACACAACATAATCACTTATGGTCATGTTAGATGCTAGGAAAACACTGCATCATCAGATTAAATGTTATATTGTCTGCTACATAGCTACAGGTCATCTATAGAAGTATATGTCACTTGCTCACCAACAACTTAGATCCCAAAATTCTGCTAACTAAGAAACTCTGACTAGGACACAACTTGAGCCTCACCCAAGATAGTCTTATAAATAGGCATATGCATAGCTTGGATAGACTAATGTTCTTCCAAAATAACGATTTCCTCACCAGTAAGGGGTATCACCCTTATAATCTATAAGAGAAAAATCTCAAGCATCTTGTTGTTATTTTTCTCACAGCCATTGTTTTATCTTAATTACCATCAAAGGTTAACAATGTGCAAGAAATGGATTGAATTTATGAATGATAATTGTGTACTCCTGCAGTTACTAAACTATCTCGTGCTACCGTATTTTTTACTATATCTACAAATACTAGGCAATTAATTGCATTTCATCTCTACTCTAAGCTTTGGCCACCTTTGCTGTGCAAGCCAAAGCCTTTTTACCAATTTTCCTCTTGTCACTTTTGTATATCATATCCAATGATAGATCTCAGTTTATGTCATTACGAAAGAATTTACTAATAGCCAGTGCTTTATCAATATGTTGCTAATTGAGAACAAATCTTATTGTAATTGAGGCTTCCAATATATTAATTTCTTGAGAAACAAAACCCAAGTTTATATATTGTTGTGTTTAGCTAGACTCTCCAAAATTCCTAGTCATCCTTGCTATTCTATATAATGGGTAGAATAGTTTTTATTATTAAACTATATACGAACAAATTGGAGCATTAAAATTTTAATGAGAGAGCCCCAGGTTGAAATCCCAAGAGATGATTAAAGTGTTTAAATTAAGTAAAATGTTCTATTGCTTAAATTGAGTAAAATACTGCACATCCAACTTGTCGGATGTAGAATAACCCAACTACAAGATCATGTGTGAGTTCTGCAGGAATCTGACAAAAAATATACACCTCGGTTGAGGCAACAAGACTTAAGGTTACCTCCAAAGAAGGAGAATTTATCAAATCAAAAAACAAACAAATTGGGTCATAAAAGTCTATAGACATAACACACCATGAAGCTGTGAGTGCAGTGTAAAAAAGTTAAATGATGATATTCAATCTCAGAGAAAGAAAAGATTAATTTTCACAAGCAATGCCAACTATCAATACAATTTATTTAACTAAACTATAATGACATAAAAAAATTTAGACATACAAAGGATCGCTTATCCTCTCATGACTACATTTCTTTGTTTGATTTTCCCTCTTAGATTGTGAACTCTCTTAGATGTAGCTAGAATTGTTTCCTGTGACCAGAAAAAAGTAGTAAGATTTTAGTATCTTGATTACTTTCAAATATAAGAACAATGTGAGGTTTCCTACTATAGTTTAAAATCAAATGGCTAGGATTCTACTAGTATTTCTTCATTCTCATATTGCTATTTTCAATTGTGTTCTAAATTTGAAATGTGCACACTGGAAAAACTACTCCAAGGAAAGATATGTCACTAGTACATAAATAGGGGTTTTAAGACATTAATTTAAGACAAAATATTAATTTTGTCTTAAATATATATTTTATATTTAAATTATATTTTTAATTTTCTAATTGTGTTAAATTAAGACAATAAAGAAAATACTTTTTTTTAAATAATTTTTTTATTTCTCTCTCCTCATTCATTTTCCCTCATGCATTTTCCTTGACATGCATTTTCCTCATCAAAGGGGAAAAAAGAATGAAGTAGTAATGAACTCATTGCTTTGGCTTGGTTTAGAGGGCAAGGCATCATGGCAAGGACATGCTGGAGTATACAACAGTTGGATTTTATTCCTCTCTGGTTTAGGTCGTTCTTGTGTGTTATATCCATAGCTCTACCATTGATCCAGGCCGAGTTGATGCTGGAAAAGTTTGTGGAGTCTTAACCTGCGTGGTACAAATTTTGTTAAATCTTGAGGTAAGTTCCTGGCCACGATTTTAGTGAGTTTTATTCTATCTTGCTTATGGAACCTGTACATGGCCGATGTCCTTATTTGTTGTGTTTTATTTCATTCTAAAATGAATCTTTTGTTATCTGTTAATGAAGGCATGGGTTTTTCTTTTCATGGATGGTTGTTTCTTGTCCTTTTTTTCTTCCTTCATGAATCTGCACACCCTGTTGCAAAGTTGTCATTTTGGTAGAGGTAGGAAGGTCACGGACAAAAGTTTTGGGGTTTCTTTTGACTTGTCAATTGCTTGGTTTGAAAATTTCTAAAGCCTTTCAATAGACCCACCTCTTGTGCATTGTTGGAATTACTCCCAACTACTACCCACCACATTAACTTCTCAATAACATTTCCACACTCCACCGTATTCTCCTCTCAGCAGCGATGAAAAAAAGTCTTATACTTCTTTCACACGCAACTATACTATGCACACATAATCTCTATTTTTAGATTTTCTCTATGCTAGAAAAAACTTGGCATTAGGATGTTTTTGTTATCCCTCCTTTTTACTTGGCATATACATAGTCTTCAAGTAGTTTTGTCATTTTAGAGCTGTATGTTTTGAAAAATAGGGAGCTGCAAGTATTGCTGTAAAAACAACCCCTTTATGAATGTAATGTCTGTGAATGAAATGGATGGATGCTCTGCTATAGCAACATCTTGATTTTATAATTGTTTTGAGTAGCAAACAGTACAAGAGATTGCGATAGGTTATTTTTGAGGGTGAACAAAGAGCAGCAGCTCTGTTTATATTATCAATTTTATGTGTTTTGAAATATATGCAAATACATATAATTTTGTGTTCATCCTCTATTTTATTCTTGTCTCTTTTGCACTCTGTTTTTGGGTTTATTTTACCCTCTGCCTCTACCCTTCACGCATAACATGCAATCATTGCAGTTTTGAGACTAGTTTTCATGAGGCATTCTATCAAACAGTTTACGTGCCTAGTAAGGAATTATGTTTTTTGATTCCATTAGATCTCCTAATAAGCACAACTTGTGCTAAATTGTCTGAATGGTTTACCATTCTATAGGTAGTAATGCATTAAGACATTTGAACCTGATTTTTGATTGAAAAGAAAATTTCCTTTTGTGTATTTGTTTGTATCAAAGTCACTTGGGAATCATGTAAGATTTGATGAAAAACAAATCTATTAAACCCAAGAAACCTGCATGCAAAAACCTGTCACAAGAAAGAAATCTGTAGGAAACAAAACAAGGGTTTTTCTCTGACAATATGAAGAGTTTATTATCAGACTGAAAAAAGAACATCAAGAAGTGAATACAATACAAGATATCAATCCTTATAAAAGGAGATCAAAATGGAAAGGAAAACCTAACCCTAAGGTGAGTGCATTTAATAATTAATATTAATTATTAAATGACTAATATGTGTGCATAAAGTGAAATCTTAAGAGGAAAGTAAAGTTAATTAATTACTTTACTCTAACACCCCCCCTTAAGATGAGCTACAATGCAGAAGAAAACAAAGGAACTACAATGCAACAGAGGGTCCCAGCAACATGGCCTGATCAAGTACCCAAATACAACAAAATCTCTATAAATCGGAGTAAAGAAGAAAACCCAGTGGGAAAAAACTCCTCTCCAAAAAGAGATAAAGAAACATGCTAAAAAGAAAACATGAAGGAAGGAAGGCCTCACTGAGACCCCCCAAGGACAACTTCCTTCACCCCAAGCATGGAGCACAACTGAAGAAAGCACAGAGATGCCAAAGGTTTAGTGAAGATGTCTGCAACCTGCTCCTCTATAGGAATGTAGTCCAAGATGAGAGAACCATCCTGAATCAATTGCCTGATGAAGTGCATGTGGATTTCAATGTGCTTTGTCCACTGATGCTCCATTGGGTTGCGAGAAATGTGAATGGCACTCTGATTGTCACACCAAAGAATAGTGGGACTATCTGGAGGAAACCCAAACTCTGTCATCAACTGTCGAAGCCATAAAACCTCCTGAGTGGATAACACTACTGCATAGTACTCAGCCTCTGTAGATGATAATGCAATAGCAGACTGCTTCTTACAATACCATGTGATAGGACCAAAACCAAGGCAAAAAACAAAGCCAGAAGTAGACTTCCAATCGTTGACATCACTAGCCCAATCAGAGTCAGTGAAGCCAATGATGTGAGGGGATCCTGAAGTGTAGTGAATGCCATAATGAGTGGTGCCCTGAATGTACCTCAAAATACATTTGGCTGCTTGCCAATGGCTCTCATGAGGATCATGGGAAAATTGAGAGACAAGACCAACCACAAAGGAAAGATCATGACGAGAATGTGTCAGGTACAACAAACTACCAACCGACTGCCTGTATAAAGTGGGGTCTACTGAAGGCGTAGAGCAAGTGGAAGACAAAACAACACTTGACTAAAATGGAGTGGGGGAAGACTTGCAATCAAGCATGCCAAATCATTGAAGCATATCAAGAGCATACTTCTCCTGAAATATGGAAATCCCATCCAAAGACTGAATAACCTGAAGACCCAGAAAGAAGTGTAAGAGACCAAGATCTGTCATCTCAAACTGCTCCATCAAAGCTCTCTGAACACTCTGAATCATGGAGGATGAGCTACATGTAAGGATGAGATCATCTACATATAGAACAAGAATCAAAAGATCACCCTCCTGACGATGAATATACACTGTGTGATCAGAATGACAGCGTGTGAAGTGAGAGGAAAGCAAGAAAGAGTCCATCTTCTCATACCAAGCCCGAGGGGCTTGTTTGAGACCATACAATGAATGCCAAAGTCTGCAAACCAAAGAAGTGTCCTACACAAATCCCTGAGGCTGCTCCATATAGATCTTTTCATGTAGGTCTCCATGCAAGAAGGCACTCTTCACATCCATCTGAAACACTATCCATCCCTGTGAAGCTGCAAGTGAAAGTACAAGGCGTATAGAGTTCATCTTGGCAATAGGAGCAAAGGTCTTAGAGTAGTCAATACCCTCTACCTAAGAAAACCCCTTCGCAACAAGACGTGCATTATACTTATCAATAGAACCATCTGCAGCATACTTGGTACGGTACACCCACTTGCACTGAACCAACTTTCTTCCCTTAGGAAGAGGACAAAGATCCCAAGTATGATTCTTGATCAAAGAAGAATACTCCTCATCCATGGCCCTATCCCACTCAAGGTGACCTGTCGCCTCTCAAAAATTTTGAGGATCATCCGAAATGGCATGACTCAAAAGACTAAAACCAGATGTCTGAGTACAAGTACAATGAGTATCTGAAGGATCACCTGCCAAAGAACCACTTGCATCAACAGTGACACGGGCCCACCTAGGTAAAGATGGAGCAACTGGTGGTGGTGGAGATGGTGGATCATCATCTACATCATCCTCAAGAGATAAGTAATCCTCAAGAGATGAAGAGGGAGGAGTAGGAAATGAGGGAGAAGCTGGTGATGGAGAATCCATCTGAGGATAGTGCTCATCAAACTAGACATCCAGCCAAAACAAGACCTCTCTGGAATCTTGATCAAACAACTTGTATGCCTTAACATCCTCATAGTAGCCAACAAATATGAGTGGTCAACTCTTCCTCTCCATGGCTTTCTACTAAGCATCAGGAATAAATTCCCAAGCCTTACTACCAAAAACTCAGAATGTAGAAACATCAGGCTTGACATGGGTCCAAGCCTCCTTAGGAGTCATATGTCACAATGCCTTATGAGGCATCTGATTCCGAATATAATTGGCACAATTGTCTGCCTCAGCCCAAAATGAAGAACTCATAGCTCGAGACTGTATCATACAATTTTCCATCTCCCGTAAGGTTCTGTTCTTTCTCTCAACAACACCATTCTGTTGAGGGGTGTAAGGGACTGTAAACTGATGCTGTAAACCATGCTCAGTGCAAAAATATATAAAATCTTGATTAACATATTCCCCCCCATAATCTGTGCGTATCCTCCTGATAGAAAGTCCATATTGCTTCTCCACAATGTCTTAAAAGTCCTGAATGAGTCAAAGACATCAGACTTGTACTTAAGAAATTACACCCATGTACGTCTAGAGAAGTCATCAATAAAAGTGAGCACATAGCAGGCCCCTGAAAAGGAAGGAGTCAGAAAGGACATAAGATCACTGTGTACCAACTCTAGGGCTGCCCTAGCACGAGTGGCTCGACCCTTAGGAAAAGGATCGCGATGATGTTTGCCAAGGACACATCCATGACATACACCATCAGTAAAAGAAATCTGTGGAAGCCCAATCACAAGTTCCTGAGTACTCATCTGCTGTAGATATCTGCAATTGACATGGCCAAAACACTCATGCCAAAGCCTGCTCACTGAATCTGCATGTGCTATAAGAGAGGAACCAACAGTTTCTAAACTCTCAAAGCCATCAAATCTATATAAGCGAGATGTAGAATCCACACTCCTAGTAGCCACAACCAAGTTAGGATCATGAAGGTCTCGAATAACCACATCATGTGGTGAGAACTCAACTATCTTACCAGAGCGAGAGTGGCAAATCTAATAAACGGATAGAAGGTTTGTCGAAATGTCAGGAACCAGAAGCACATCCTATAGACAACCACCATCCAATGAAACAATACCTGAACCCTGAACTAAAAGTTGTGTTGAGTCACCAACTACAATATTTCTAGTGCCTGTAGGGGCAAGAGCGGTGATCAAATCCTTTGTGTGTGTCATATGGTGAGAGGCACCAGAATCTAGAATCCAAGTGGATTCTAAGGATAATGCTCATGCAGAAAGAGCATGACCTTTCCCTGTGGGCTGTGAATGAGGGTGAGGTGCACTTATATTATGCTACTGCATGGCTTCCTCCAAAGCCTCTAAATGTTTCCAACACCTGGAAATTGGATGTCCTTCCTTGCCACAAAAATTGCAAGGATCACTAGATTTCTTCTTAGTCTTGGAGAAAGACTCACCAGACTTCGAAGATTTTCCCTGTTTAGAATTGGACTGTGGTTTTGAATTAGACTTAGGTGGTGGCTTGGAGGAATTCTCACTAGCCCCCGAATCTTTCTTCGGCTTTGGTTTCTGCTTATGTTTTTCTTTAGAGGACTGGGCTACCAATGCTTCGTTCTGTGAACCTGAAAGTGAATCCAATTTCTTGAGCTTAGCTTGCTCACGAGTTAGATGATCACAATAGACCTCAAAAGAAGGCATGACATGTCGAGCACCCAAAGCATTCATGGTGGAATAAAAGGTCAAAGAGAAGATCTAAAATGGACCCCGAAGCTTGGAGAGAATTAGGAAGATGCACTCTGTATCAGTCTTAACTTTTCCACAACCCTGCAAGATAGATCTTTATTGCTTGAACTTCATTAGAAAGTCCTTAATGGAGGGAAATGAATCAGGTACCAAAGAGGTTAACTTGGCCTCAAGTTGCGAAGCTCTGAACTGATTGACAGTACCAAAAAGTCCATCAAACTTGGTCCAAATGGCTCGAGGAGTGAGACAACCCTCAAGATGAAATAGGAGATTGTTGGAAATGTGTAAAGCCATCAATCCCATAGCCTGATCCATATTGTTCCGGTGCTGCATAACCTCAAAGGCACGAGTCAACTAAGGGTGAACTTCAACCAAACAAGACCATAACCCTCGAGACTGGAGTAGAGTCATCATGCGACCCTTCCAAGTGTGATAATTATGTGGTGTGAGAGGTTCAATAGATCTATCGACCATCCTCTGAACTGTGCCTCAACTACTCTGAATTTTTTTATTATTATTTAGTGGTCTTTCAGAACTAGACAAAAGATGCAGAAGGGGTTTGTTTGTTTTGTTTTGGTGTTTGTAGATTCTGGTTTTCTGATGTAAATGACAGAAAGCAAGAAAAAAAACACCCCCCCATAGTGCAAAAATCCAATCCCCAGTACAAACTGAAAGCCAGAAAATAATAGCAAGCAGTAGATGATTGAGACAAATCTCTATGTACCTGAAGAATTTACTGATGAAATAGACTGCAGATCTGGATAGCAATCGTAGGTAAAAAAACTTTCAAGTCAAAGTACAATGTCCGCGGGGGTTTGAAGTTCTACCTTTTCAGATCTGCCAATGCAGACATTGGCTCATGCACAACGATCAGAGGAATAAGGTGCAAGACTGGTAAATGATACCAGGAAGGACACCATTGTGAACAACATAGAGGACACCCAAAAAAATGCCAGATCTGATGCATGCGCTTGTCAAAAATGCTAAAACAGAGGACACCCAAAAAAATGTCAGATCTGATGCATGCGCTTGTAAAAAATGCTAAAAAAAATTCGTTGGGCAAGGAATACTAGATCTGAAAACTACACCTAGAACCTCTCAAATTAGCTGAAGAATCCCAAATTTCTTTTGTCAAACCCTTGCTCCCTTTTTTCTTCAAACATGAACAAGCTACAGCAGATCCAACTCTGATACCATGTAAGATTTGATGAAAAACAAATCTATTAAGCCCAAGAAACCTACATGCAAAAACCTGTCACAAGGAAGAAATTTGTAGGAAACAAAACAAAGGTTTTGCTCTAACAATATGAAGAGTTTATTATCAGACTGAAAAAAGAACATCAAGAAGTGAATATAATACAAGAGATCAATCCTTATAAAAGGAGATCAAAATGGAAAGGAAAACCTAACCCTAAGGTGAGTGCATTTAATAATTAATATTAATTATTAAATGACTAATATGTGTGCATAAAGTGAAATCTTAAGAGGAGAGTAAAGTTAATTAATTACTTTACTCTAACAAATCAATGGCAGTTAAGAGCATATATATGTTCTTTCCTTTTGGTTTTGGTATATTTCATATGGAAGGACCATGGTGTAGTTCATCAGCTTCTTCAAATTTTCCCTTGATATTTTCTTTTTACCTGGCACTTTCTGGTATGTCACAGGTTTCTCATTATCTTGGAAGCAAAAGAAATGGGATACCAGGGTTGCTACTCGGGCTATTAGTGCCATTGCAAAAAATATTAAATTTGTATCTGTGAGTGACATTAGAGATTATAGTGAATCTAAGTTGTTAAAGTTGGGAATTACTAAGAATGTTAAAGCCCTAACTATAGAAAGTTGGAATCCAGCACAAAATTCATCAACACTTCTTTCTTTTGGAAGGTATCAGGTATGTTAACCTTCTCAAGTTATTTAATTTTGCAATAAAATAGAAAAAATATATTGATAATATTTATTTTTTGTTATCATGAACTGGACATATCAGGCTTAACCTTACATTTGATAACCTTTGGGATGTATTGTAGCTTTGACATTAATAAAGTTCTAGAATTTGGAGCTTCGTTGCTTGCATCAGGAGGACAGGTTGAAATCTAGTTCATATTTTTAAAACTCCATATCTAGTTAATGTTGGTTATGGTGTTTGATTTATTTATTAATTCAAAGTTTATCTTATAAATTTTTGTTCTTGAAAACAAATATGATTTGAGAACATGCAGCTATGGAGCTTGTTTGTCAAATTTGTTAGGAGTAGGACATAGGGATGAGGATACAATTCTTTTCATCCTGTGTATGTTGGTATCCAGATCACAAAGATGAGGATAATAATTCTAGTTCTCTTGTTAATCCATGTCCTTGTCATTAAATGTCACATTTTTACCATGCAAAACTATCAGATGATATTCAAAATTTCCTCTAGAATCTCGTTGAAATTTTTCTATAGGATCATCAATGCCCTTCAAATTATATACTTACATCCTTCTACTTAAGAATTTTGAAGGAAATCATCAACTAAGTGTGGGTTTTAAAACTTGGTTTGGGTTTTATCAAAGTATCAGGTCAACTCAAATGGGCATGTCCCTTAATATAGGTACTGCTTTTCCACATCCAAGTTTAAGCTACATACAATTAACATGTATTAACCATAGCTTTATTTTTCAATTACATTTAAGCTATTGTATTATGTTTGTACCTGTCTTGGAGTATTTGTTAATGCTTTTGGATGGCAATTTAATATTCATATGCATTTCCTACCGTTTTGCAGATGTCTTCAACTGCTTTTATTGAGCCACTCCCTGTAATTGATTTTGTTATAAATTTTTTAAATAAGAATGTGGTAACAATGCCATTGTCTAATGTTGATTGCATAAATGTATTCTTCTTGTCCTTGAACCTATTCATTAGGTTTGATGATTTTTTTTTTGTTTCTGCATAATGGAGTATTCATATTTTCTAGGGTTCATATGTTGGATGCAATAACTTATAAATATCAAACTATAATAATAGTGACATTAATCACTGTTTAGAGCTTTCTCCATGTGGTTTGGATGAGAATATTCTTTTATGACTTTCCAATATAATTAAACCTTAATGATGGAACTCAATTTAAATGATTTCATGGATTTTGATGTTACATAGAGATCATCTTACCAATTCAGAACGTATGATCATGTTGGTTTCAATTTAAACAAGGTCACTATTCAATGTGATCATTTTTCCATTTAAAGCCAACTGGGCCCAAACATTATTCTCCAACCAAAACCATATAATATTATAGGACAATCATCCACGACCTTTAATAAAGACTATAACTACACCACAACTCACATTACAATGAATTATTTCTTAATAAATATCCAAACATCAATTAATAGCCACCAACATACCATTTATTGTATCTCTTTATGATAATAATAACAAAATTTGATATCCCCTATCCATTTTCTCACGTTTTCCTATATTTCTCACATTTTTCTATATTAAAAAATAATATTTGACTTCATACAAGTACTATATTTGAAGTCATCCACATTTTGAGGGAAAGCTTCTAAATGGTAAGTAAAGATAAGGAAAAATAAATAAAACAATAAAAAAAGCATACGTTTATAAAAGAAAGGATCTCTCCTCCTACTTTTACTATTTCCATTTTGCAAGTTGTGGTTGTAAGTCCATTGGCCAACTGTAATGAGTTTTTCTTCTATGACATGCCAAATAGCTTATGACTATGGGTCTATCATGCTATGTGATGAATAATTTTATGTATTCTTTTATTTTTTGTATCTTAGAGGTATCTACACTTATGCTTATGCACCTGCAAGTAGAAATGTTGCAGCACATTGTCACACTTGTCATGAAATAGGTTATTGGTATTTTCTTGTGGATTTGTAAACATGTTGTAAGTTGGAATTAGAATTCTTTTATAAATTTAAGGTATGATTTATAAATATTACATTTTGGTATTATTTTAGTAAACTTCTTTTTTATAGTTAAATTGTGGTTTATTTTCTCTCATAACTTTTATCTTAAAAATCACAGGTATGACTTCTATCATAAATCTTGTGCTTGAATTACTGGATTTGGATTTGTGGGCAACAAGGTCGATTAAACAAATGAAGAAAAATGTATGGATGGTGAAGGTTCAGTCAGCACCTTATCTTCCTTAGAATGATGCTGAGATGTCTGAATTTTGAAGTGGTGAGGAGACTTATTTATTTGCATTTTTTTGAGCTTTCTTTCCTTGACTGCAAATAAAAATGTAATAGGTAACTTTTGTCCATAATAGACCAAGCTCCTAGACTCTAATATAATATCAGAGTTTTGACTCATCATCGTGTAGCTTATATGTGAGAAACTGGTGTTATTTTACTTCTAATTGAAGGTTCTTGATTGTCAAATTCATTAATTGAGAAAACTACTGTTCATTTCCATCAAAAACATGTGTATAATCTTCATATTAGGCTACATTTCAGTGTCTTCATATTTTCCTTTAGTCTACATTTCTGTGTCTTCATCTCCTTTGTGTTATTTTGTCATGATATTAGTCTAAATTTCTCTCTTGTTGTGTGGTAATATCTCTTCACGTTATATTAGAATGGGAGAAGGCTGGGTGTCATTTATTATTGTTGGATAGGAAGTGGTCTTGATTTACTAATTAATGTTGTGCAGAGGCTGCTAGGTGCTTAGGTTTGGCTATTAATCTCTTCTTGGAGATAAGAAGATTTTCGATGGTTGGAAAACACTACAAGGTAATTCAATGTTTGAATTGGGTGTGGGATGACCTAATCTTTTGAGGTTGTCAAAGTTTGACTTTGAACTAGTGTAAGGATTCTTATTCTCATGATAATATGTTTTGATATGTTGTTAAGACTACAAATTTCTTGGTTGGATGTAATGTACAAGGCATTGATTGCAGAAGCTGTATGGTTATTTTGTGAATATCTTTATGATGATCAGGTTATGAGTAAATTTACCTGTTTGTTTTAGATGTAAATTTACCTTTTTTTTTTAGATAGGGATTTTTATTGAAATTCAAAATATTATTTTCTACAGATATTCGGTGAAATATATGAAGCTGAAGAAAATTTGGAACTGGATTTGGAATAGTTTGAGCAAGTTGTAGAGCTCTATTGAGGTGAAGTTACTAGTACAGCTAACCAATGCCAACTTAAAGTTGCATAGTTTGTAGCCTAGCTTGAGCAGTGAGTTAATATGAAATAAAATATTTGTAAAAGTTTTTTGGGATCACATATTTTCACTTTTGGGCTATCAAATGACCACAGTATAGTTGTTGCATATAATTCAATATTTTTTTTGGGTTTGATTTGTAGATTTATTATTTTCAGTTCATGTGTAGAGACTTGTTGATTTGTGGTTCTTTAAACGAATAATGCAAATAGATTTACTTATTAAATCTAATATTGTTTTCCTGTAGGAAAATTTTTCTTTCACCCTATTGATTATCTTAAAGGAAAAATTCAACTCTCTCCAAAATTGTATCAAAATCTCGAAAGGTTGTGTTATGCTCAAAGACGATTTGGAAATCCTATCATTCATCAATAGCAAAGTACACGATTTAGTGGATTGTTACAATGAAAGGTTATCAACCTTTGAGAGGACCAAACATAGGCACACAAGAAGAAGAAAGTTCCCACTTTGAAATAAAATTGTCCAGTCCAGACAATTGAGTCAACTCTTTATCAAGCTACCATGCCATGCTCGAAAGAGTTATGCCGGTAGTTGAGTATATTGCACTGGGTTTTAGGAAAATATTAACATTTCCTCTTTCCTAGAAATGAATCGTTTTCTCATGCTATGTTATGATGTACATGTTGCTCATGATTGTATGAATAGTTTTATAATCTATAAATAAAAAAATACTTATTGGCATTAACTTTATGAATTCAGATTATGATGCATTATTTTCTTTGTTTTTTTATGAACATTATGCTTCACGTATTCAAAATCATTGATAATTTTTGTCATAATTTTCCATCGCATTTGGAAAAATAAAAACAAAATCTCCAACCAATAGGAAGACGACGAGAATTTGAAAACATTGAATGTTGAAAATCACACTAAACAAATATTTAAACTAAATTGTTTATTTTTTTAATACATTTTTACATATTGTCTCTAGAGAGACAATTTTTATATATTGTCTCTACATAGACAATGTCTTTAATTCCAACTCTTGTCTCTAAAGAGACAAAAGTGAAATTGTCTCTAAAGAGACAAAAATACTTCTGTTTCATATTGTTTTTATAGAGACAATTTTTAATACAATACTTTAAGACGCTCCCTTAAAAACAATACTTGAGACAATACACAATTTTTTTTGTCTCAAAATAAGACTATCCTCAAAAATTGTCTTAAATATTGTCTTAAACCGCCCCTCTATGTAGTAGTGACAATCGGCCTACCAACAAGAAACAACGGTAGAAAAACCGCAGCAGAGGGAATTTAATGCCGTCACAGAGTTAAATGGCGCTAATAGAGGACGATAATGTGTCAACAGAGGATAAAAAACACCTCATAGAGGTGAATCGCACCCTTCAAAGGATGAAAACGGCCCTTAAGCACAAAATGCTACCTCCAAATAGAGTGACGCCTCTAAATTTAGAAAATCCGTCCAGCAAGCAAGCAAATTCACTTGCCGATCGGGCCCATTCATTGGTGAAGGAGTCAATTTTCTGATGCACAATCAGACAAATAGGCCTGTATGGGAGGGTGCTTCAGATTCGAGGTCTCGCGGGCTGATCGTGGGCTCTGTGATTTTCGTTGCCTTGGATCCGTCGATGCACAAGAATCCTCTATGTCTCAGGCCCTCCTCTGTCAAAGCCAACAAACACAGAATACGCAACAAGCACAGACCACAGAAGCAAAATAAATAATATCAATGTTGTAATAAAAACTTAGACAAACTTTCAGACTTGATTCAAACCTCCCTATGCTCTGATACCATATTGGATTTCCCAATGAACAAGAGCTTGAAAATACAAGCACAAAAGTTTGTAGATAAACACAACAAAGATGTCAAATGAATTCGACCATCAATTAATCAAAGATGTAGGTGTACATATAGTAAGAGGAAAACTGTCAACCAACCACGAATTATGGAGAGGACTGGAAGTCGACTCCCTCTAACAATGAGTGGTGGTGAGTTAATTTCCACTAAACTTGCATGAAATGACAAGTTGAGTAAAAGACTACGACACCTATCTGAGACACCTCATCGGAAAGCCTAAATAGGCTTAATGCATATGTATAAGGAAAATATATTAATTTTATATATTATTCCATTTTAAGAAAAAAATTTAACTAACATTTAAAAAACAATGCTAAATAAATAAATATTTTAAAAAAATATATACCTTGCAATGAAATTAACTATCAAAATATTTTATTAAAATCATCTATTTTGAAACTTTTAACAAAACACACCTTAAATTTAACATAATAATGTTATTCTATTATTTACAGAAAACTACCTGTGTTCCAATTAGGCTGAGATTCTTTTCACCATACTTCGAAAATTACCTTTCCTCTGTTAAAGACGTCTAGAACATGTTTTAATTGCTTCTACGACAGTCAAAAGATATCCTGAGAAATTAATAGTGCAGTCTACCGTCCGGAATCTTTCTTATATTTTACTTAAACCCCTTTAGCAGATGCTTTATCACGTTATTTTCAAGATACATACATGATGACCAAATCTATTCCCTCTTCTTCGAGAAAAAAATCCACTCGTCCATTCGATTTGACGGCAAATGATGATAAACTTTCTGGAAACCGAATGCAAACGATTATGATATATACCTACATAATACTTTTAGAGTCATCGAAAACTGTTTAAGGGGATTTATGTCAAACGTTTCAAATTATGAGAAAGAGAAAAAATGTTAAAAATGTTTTAGCGTCCAAGTTCATGCATACAATTGGAAAACAATGAACTCTAAAACCACGTTGATCCACGGAGAAAGTTTTTGTAGCTGGGCAATCATCTTAAATCCCTCCACGTCTAAACGATCTTATATATCATGAAACACGTGAACATGCCTCCCACAGAAGTCTAATAGTAGCCTTCTTCGCCATGGTAAGCTATTTATAAAGCAGTTACGACTGAAGCAAGCAAGTTATCTCCATTGTTCATCAAAGCTGCAGCAGAGTGATTTGTTGTAGTGAGCATGTAAAATCGACTCAATATTGGGCAACAAGAAGTTCCTCGACAGTGAAAAATTCACTGATGTTTATGAAATTAACGGCGAAGCGGTACCGCAGAAGGTGGCTCTTCTCAACTTTATGGATTACTCTGCAACACTGGTTGACGAGGCTTCTGAATTGATGGGGAAAAAGTCTCTCTTCAACTTGTGAGCAACGATCAAATCGATCCAGGTATTCTATGCATTCCAACACTGCTTTCAAAACCAATCAATAGAATTTTAACATAGAGTTTATGGAAAGTGTCGTTCTAGCTTAATTTGCTCCTCTCTACCTTAGACAATTTGGTACTTAATCTTTTTTGTTATGCTATGTTAAGAAATCAACCTAGTTATTCAAAATTATTATAATATTTTTGTTTTCATATTTAGCTGCATTTTTAACTGATGAATAGAGATAATAGTCTGAAATGCTGTTATATATATAAAGTTTAATTTATTTAAGTTAAAATAGCGTCATTTTTATGAACTCTAAAAAATTGATGTATACTGTCATCTTAGTCAGAAATGAATATGTAGCATTTCGAAGCAGTATATACTAGCAGTTCCGTGTAGTAAATGCAACAATGAGCCGATAGGCAGTGAGCGACATGAAAGGGAAGTGATGTGCATACACTGTATGTGGGAAAATATTCGAATGTGAATGGCATGAGTAGGCACAATAGCTATATGCAGATGTAGATAATATAGTTAGACATTAGGGAATCTAACAAACAATACAATAGATTGCTAAATAGATTATGGGCAATAATGAAAGTAATTGAGTGCGACCAATACTGTATCACCTTTTTCCCTTACAGTTTGACATTATTATTTTATTTTAAATTATAATGGGGACGAAAGGAGGGTGTTAACCCTAATGGGTTGTAAGGAGGATATGTATATAACGGTTAAAGTGTGTAAGAAATAGTTGGTGAAGAAATAACTTTGTAGATTATACATATATACACATATAGAGAGTTCGTTGATGAACAATTGTATTAACATTCAATTAATTATTTGGTTATAAGATCATCTTTATTGGTAATTGGTTTGGTGGCATAAATAGTAACACTATGTAGTTAAGTTGTTTATTAAAGAAAAATACTATCATTAATTTTGAAATGATTTCACTAAGTAATACTAGTATCATTAAGCTTTATTAGTTAATCAAAATATAATATTATTATGCATAGGATTCAATGTCTAAATTGATGACATTACTAATGTGCAATCAGTTGCGAAATAATAATGTTGACATTAAATTAGTTGAATTCATCATTATATAACCCCACCGCATAATTTAGCCATTGCATCAATTATTTATGATAGAAACTAAGGATCTTTTCATAGCAACTAACAAAGAACGCTAGATCAACTATACTTAAAACAATCTAAAAGTAATATCAATATCATTAAGTTTTATTAGTCAATCAAATTATATTATTATTATGGATAAGGTTGAATGTCTAAATAATTGATGACATTACTAATGTGTATTTAGATGGGAAATAATAATTCTCGCATACTATTAGTTAAATTCATAATTATGTAAGGACACCCCATAATTTGACAACTACATCATTATATAAGCCCACCCCATAATTTAGTCATTGTATCAATCTAAAAATAATATCAATATCATTAAGTTTTATTAGTTAATTAAAATACAATATTATTATGGATAAGGTTGAATGTCTAAATAATTACTGACATTACAAATGTGCATTTAGATGGGAAGTAATAATTGTGGCATGGTATTAGTTATATTCATGATTATATGAGACCCCATGATTTGGCAATTGTATCAATTGTTAACAATATAAACTAAGGAATACCAATTTTCTTTTACAGTGAAAGATGGAGAGGAGAGCAGGAGTGCATGTGCAAGGAGGGATTTCAAATTCTTTTGTCAGCAAGGAGGACTCAGAGGAGGGCAATGGAGACTCGGGAGGAGGCATAGGCCGCTTGGATCTTTTCTCGGCTGGCCTTAAGCTGTGGACTGTGGTTGAGATTGTGGTATCTAGTAGGGCGTCGATTGGTGGGGCAGATTTGGAGATTTTTGGGATTGGTGGAGGGGTCTTCAGGGTCCCCGCTAGGGTTGGAGTTGAGATTAGATCAGATGGAGATGTTGGAGGTTGGCTTCTAGTTTCAGTCATTTCTTCACTTGAGGGCTACGGTGGAGCTTGTGGCTCCCGGTGGGTTCTGTTTTGGGATGCTGCTAGAAACGTTATTTCTAGGGCTAGGGTTCTATCTTGGGTGAATGATGTGAGGATTATGTTGTTGTTTGGAGAGCCATGGTGCTGTCTTGAGTCAAATATTGCGGTTGTAGCTGCTAGGTTGGCTTTCTCTGATGCTTGTTTCCTCTCGTTTCCCATGGTGGTGCCTCTTTCCCTTGGTTACGTTTTCTTGCTGTTGTCAGATGGTTTCTCTATCCAGAGAGGCTCCAGATTTTCTATTGAATTTGGCCCTGCAAAGCTTGGTGATGTTGCCTCTTATTCTCTTGTAGGATTCTTGTTTCCTGTGGCTGTTGTGAGTATTTTTTGGCTAGAGGTTTCTCTCCAACTTTGTTTGTGTAGGGGTTTGAATGTTTATTGGTTTCTCTTTCTCAACCCCTGCTTATTCAGGTCAAAGGCCTCCCCTGTTGTGTTGGAAGATATATGGTTATGGGAGTTTATTTTCAAGACCCCTGTGTGTTTCAAAGATTTTATGTTGATCAGGGTCTTTGTAGTCCTTCCTTTACTATTAGTTTGAAATTCTTCTATAGAGGTGAGGATTTTGATTGGTAGTAAAGATCATTGTTGTTAGATTTTCTCTTTCTCTATTGTTAGTCCTATGGAGGTGGATGCTTCTTCTATAGAGGTGAAGAAGGTGTGTAGGGGAGAAGCGATTTGTTGGTGTTGGGGGTGGTATTCTTTCTATCTTCATTCCTTTTCTTATTTAGCTCATTCTATTGAGGTGAATGCCTCTTCTATTGAGGTGGAGAGGGGTTGCTTGGGAGAAGAGATGTGTTGGTGTAAGAATGCTCCTATTACTATGATGGTGAAAGGATGGAAGGAAGAAGCAGCCTATAGTTCTTGGGGGTTGTTTGATGCTTTGAGTTGCTCGGCTCGTGGCTACCTAAAGGTGGAGACCTTCATTCTTGGTTATGGGATCCATGTAAAACCCATGTTTTAGGTTAAGGGATCATGTCAAAACCCTTATATGGTTGAGGGAGTCTTGTGCAATAGCGGTGACCTTTCCTATAGAGGTGGAAAGGGTGTTTTGTTGGGCTCTGAAACTTCTGCTATTGGGGCTTTGTTCCTGCCAATGGGATGTAGTGGGTTGTTGGTTCCGTCAAAACCAGCTAGTTCAAGATTCATGTAAGATCTTGGTTCTTTTTTGGGTAGCCTGTTGGCTTTTGTGGTTGTTGGCTTGCTGCTTCCCTATTGCACTGCTGGTTGATTTTGAATCTATCTTTTGGGTAGCTTGTTCTTCTTTGTGTGGGTTTTGGGTCCCCTTAAAACCTGATGGTTTCGTGTCCATTCAAAACCTATTGTATATGGTTTTGGTTCCATTCAAAACCTATTTTTCCTTTTATCAAAAACAATATAAACTAAGGATCTTTTCACAGCCACCAACAAAGTACCATAGATGAATTTTGGTTAAAAACAAGTTAATAATTTGTGTGATTTAGAGTATAAGTACGAGAAGACTAATCAACAATGCTCAATGGAATCTAACATAAAGTGCATAAGATCGACTATTTTAGTCCATTGTAACCATAAGCTTAAACATATAAAAAAAAATTGATCCCCACGTCAGAAAGATAGTAATTTGTACATACAAAATACAAAGTAAAAGTCAACACAATGAGGCCTACTGTCCACCCTACCATATTGGGTCATGGAGCCTCATGGACCCTCACCAAATCCCTAAGCAAGAATATAGATTGGCAACCACTGTAATTAGTGGTGAAATGAATATTGTGTATTACAATCAATATAGAGTACATTAGTATATGATTATCTATTTGAACATTGTTGCTGAATTTTACAGTCACTATCATTATCCGAGAAGGTTGTTTGTAACACATTAGTCTGTGGAACAGTGTATTATTGCTGCAACATGGTCTGGAAGGAAAAGGAAAATGTGTTAGTGTGATAAAGACACACCATTGGTACACAATAAATAAATTGGAAATGTAAAGGCTTATACAATTAATGACAAAGATGATGCAATACAGTTGCAATAGAACACAATAAGAAAATAAAATATTGGCATACTTTCTGTAGGAAATGAGCTGATCAATGAGGCAATTTGAAAATTAAAGCACCAAATGTAAAGCATAAAGGGAGAGCAAGGGGTAATTGACAGCAACCCAACATAATGCTATCTAAAATTGAAAGAACATAGCCTTTCTGACGAGACTCTCTCAATAATTAGATGCTATAGTTTAGGCAAGAGAACAATAATCAACAATGCCCAATGGAATCTAACATAAAGTGTATAAGATAAACTACTTCACTATTTCGTAAGCATAACCTAAAGAAGATGATTTTTTAATGAATCCTATGTCAGAAAGATAGCAATTTGTAAATAAGAAATATAAAATAAAACTCCACAGGATAAGGCTTGCTCTCCACCCTACCATAGTGGGTCATGGAGCCTCATGGACTCTCACCAAATCCCCGAGCAAGAGTATACATTTCCCACCACTCTCATAAGTGGTGAAATGAATATTTCTTATTACAATCAATATAGAATAAACTAGGATATGATTGTGTAATTAATGATTGTTACTAATTTCACAAACACTATCATTATTCTAAAAGGTTCTTTGCAAGAAATTAGTCCATGAAATACCACATTATGGTTGGAATATGGTCTACAAAAATAGCATAAAACTATGAAGTTTAGTATGCCAATTATGCAAAAATAGAATGAACTGCATAAAATTAACAATATTATTTGATTATAACTTTGTGGTTTTAAGTCCCTATATAACCCATTTTTTCCTTTATCAAAAACAATCTTATTCGATTATGGCCATCGTAACAGAAAGCTAAGAACTGATAGCCACGTCCCAAAGCAAAAAATTTACTGCAAAGGCTATACCTTCTAGTTGTAATGCATTGAGGTGTGGAGATAGAAAAGTTGCCATGCTCTCCACCCTACCATTTTGGATCATGCAATGTGATTGATTATTAGTAGACCTTTGCAATTACGTACCATAAAGAACATCAACTTTTAATGGTGATACCAATGAACAATATTGTTGAAGTGAGCAATTCAATTGCAAACGTAGCAAATATAAAATGGAACTGAACAAAATGATGCCTGCTCTCTAATGTTGGGTCGCTAGCACTCTAGTAAATGGTGATATCAATATTCCCATTCTATTAGCCAGTCTTATAATCTCTTCATCTTCACAGTTGTCTGAAAGTTGATTCATCCATATAGCAACTATACGGTAATATGAACATCCCACTTGTTGAACTGCCTCTCCTAAAGGAGAAGCATATTCTCTAGAGCAACTGTGAATATGAAGAGATTATAGAACTAAGTAAGACCAAGAAGATGATGGGAGCGGAAGAATAAAAACTATACACCTCTTGTTGCTTGCCTCAATTACATGTCTACCTACTTGCTATCTCTTTCCTCTATTCTTTCTCCAGTGCCTACAAAAAATGAACACAAATTTATCAGAACCCATAACTTTTGCAACTATGAACACATCCAAAGAAGAGAAGATAACATCCAACCACCTTCAAAGAGATTGCATAGCCAATGAATGCACTTGTACCCCCAAAGAAGGTTGTGATGTTCACTGATAGCTACCTTCAACAACAACATAAATGTAGGCAATGAAACCAAACAATACACTATTGATAACTCGGAAAACATTTGTTTTTTATGTTGAGGAATTTAAAATAGATCTTACTTGCACCATCACCACTACGTGCAAACCATACAACAATTAATGTTGATGTTGTTTCATTGGCCTCTACATCGACCTTCAACAAGAACATAAACCCATAGAATAAGACCAATAAATATGTTATTGATAACTACACAGACAGTCATTTTCTTCTCTAGCCACTTTAAAACAAATGTTACTTGCACGATCACCAGTACATGGAAATCATACAACAATCAATGGTGATGACATTTCGCTGGCCTCCTCTATGGAAGGATATAGCTTAAGCAAGAGATCAATTATTAACAATGGTCAATGCAAGCTAACATAAAGTATATAGGGTAAACTATTTTAGTAGATTTTAGCCACAACCTAAAACATTTGAATTTTTTTGTAAATGCTATATGAGAAGGATAGCAATCTATACATGAAAAACTATAAAATAAAACTCAAGACAATAAGGCCTACTCTCCACCCTACTATATTGGGTCATGGAGCCTCGTCGGCTCTCACCAAACCCCCAAGCAAGAATATACATTATCCACCACTCTGATCAATGGTGAAATCAATATTGCTTATGACAATCAATATAGCATACATGAGGATATGATTATCTATTTCACTATTGTCACCAATTTTCTAGTCACTATCATTATTTTGAAATGTTGTTTGTAATAGATTAGTTCATAAAATAACATATTATAGCTAGAATATGCTCTTTATGAATTACAAAATATGTGAAGTTCACTGTGGTGATTATGGAAAAATAGAATGGAGCACACAATGTTGACCATTTTATTGAATCACAACCATGGTGGTGGGAAGGAAAAACTAATAGCTACAGTCCTATTGAATGGAGTGATTATAATTTAGCCATACTTGGTGTGTGTGGGAGAATACACTATGCCCAAAACAAAACAAGGCCCAATTTCCACCCTACCATATTGGCTCATGGTGTTGTGTGTGCTCTCACCAAACCCCCAAGCAAGAGAATAAACTGTCCACCACTCTGATCAATGGTGAGACCAATGTTTCACCCACCAATGAGTGAATACAAGATCTAATTGCATGGAAAGTCCTACGAAGGGAAATTGTTTTGATTAGTATAGAACAAAGAAATAACAAAATATAAAGACTTATAGAAATAATTACAAATGAGAGGCAATGGACTTGCAATAGAACAAAGTAAGTAAATTAAATGTAGAACTTCCTTATGTATGGAATGGGTTGGAGTCTGCACACATAAAATGAATCCTGCTCTCCAGCCTAACGTATGAGGTTATCAAGCATGATTGGCTATGACCAAACCCCCAATTACTAACATTAATTGTGCAACACTTTGGTGAATGTTGAAGGCAATTCTATTGCATCTAAGGGAATCTTTTCAGTGGAATTGAATGTTATACATTTTCTATAATTTTGCATGGATTTGTTGAATGAGAAATGGAAAAAAAGATACAAAGCTTTACATTATATATAGATGGAGTAACGGTGAAGGACATACAACATGTAAATGTGGAATCGTAAAGAAATTTAGCATTTTTTGGGAGCACTACATCTTGTATATGAATACAATGTAGCTCTAATCTAAAATCGTTTTAGTGGGATAAGCCTACACATAAGCAAACTATGAACTTTGGAACTACAAAGATGCTTTATTGGCAAGCAATATCAAGAACACGAAATTCAAGTCATCGTATAATTGAGAAGCAAAAGATATGCAATAAGAGAATTACATGTCACATATTAAAAATGATAATGGAGTGAATCAAGAGAGGGTACAAATTATATATGCATACAACTGAAGAGGAAAGGAGAAGCAATTCACTTACTGTAAAGAAGAGCAACTTTTGATGATGATGATGATAATGTACAGTTTTGTTGGAGAAGATCATCTTGTTTGATTTATAGTGCATTGTAATTGTCAATATGTATCCTGTACTTTGTGCCAAAATACAAAGCACATGTATAGAGTTGAGGCGAGCAATTCAATTGCTTTCTATTCAGTGCAATGTTCAAGCATAGGCTTGTTTTTGAAGAGAAGCACTGGCAAAGAGTCACCACAGGGGATGCGCTAGAAAAGTGATAAGGGAAGAATATACCCCAATTCAGAGAATAATAATCAACTCTCACTTACAAAAAAGAAGGCAACCTGTAGAAGTTGAGCTTTTTGATTTGCATGCGCATAGGAAACAAGTGTCACTTTGCACAGGAAATAATGCTTTCCATTTAAGACTCACCAAAATAATTGGGAAGATTGGCATAGTTTCAAAAATGCATTGTTGAGCACTAGGTTTTGGATTCAGTTGCCTAACATACACAACATACATTATAGACAAGAAGCACACTCCATCCATATCCAGCATGGGCCTATCATTAGGGATCACAAAGCAATAGGAAGAACAGTCGATAAGCATTAGATGGTTAGCCAGACATGATATTCACATAGACAAATACATCATCGACACATATATCTACACAGAACTTTGTCAAGATATTCTATCCACTAAGAACATTGTAAACAAAACAAAAATAGCATTCTCTTTAGAATAGTTCATAGGTAGTTGTAAATATTGAATTGTGTATACATATATGCATAGATAGCTAACACGCGAACCAATATCTAGACACATGTGTACTAAGAAGTTGTATAAGATAGGGATATCTCAATTGCATAAATGTATATTTATGTATATGCATATGCAAATGGAGACATATATATAACTATGTGCACAAGTAGATATATGAGTAGGTGTAGATAGCAATATGTCCCCTAAGAAGAAAATAATTCTATATAAATAAACAGTATAAATTTAAATAAAAAATATGCGCTTAAAACATAATGAAATTATAGCAAACATCATCAATAGAAAACAAAATAACTGTATATTTTCTACTTAGACATTATAATTTATACTTCATTCTCTTAATAAATAACCACTCAAACAGAAAACAAAGCAATAGTGGTAGAGAGAAAAGGTCTTTTTGGTGTGACAAGGAGTATGAGGGAATTAAACAAACTAAATGTCTAGTGAAGATGAACTTAAAGAAGTATACAAAGTCCCAATTAGCTATGCTTCTTTTGGTCTTCAAAAGGAAGCACTATAACTAGTTCTGGAGCCTGCTCCACGGTAGCAGAAATAGCAGACAAATCTGACAATAACAACTTGCACTCAGCTTCAAAGTTAAGCTTACCAACATTTAGTATTGTTTTTTTCAGTCTTCTTTCAAAATTATAAGTTTGAGTTTTGATTAGAACTGTGAAAATAAATGTTGTGTAGGTGACAACATTGATAACAGACTCGACACTCATTTCAGTGGTTGACTCATATTGCAACATGTAAATCTCTTTTGCTGAAATTTTTAATAGGCTTGTTGTAACCTCATCAAAAGTAGTTTCCCAAAGCTCACCTGTGTGGTCTTTGATCTTTAGTTGTAATAAATATCGGAAGTCACAGTCACCTATCATTCTTTGGCATTTTGGATAGAACCATGTAGTTTGCTCAGATTATTCACACTTTTTTTTGCACTACCTACCATTCACCTCCAATGGGCATGCAGCATAACAGAATGCATTATTTTTTATAAATTTTATTGTTGCCTTGAGTGTAGCTTGCAAAGTCTATGTTAATCCAAGGCAGTGGTTGAACATGTATGCAATAGTGACTCTCCCATTTCCCAAAGTGACCTTTTAGGGGATAAGACGAGGGGGCTCGATAGTAGGTGGAGTAATATAGCCTCTCTTGATCAATGGTTGTGCCTCTGGTATTTCAGGATTTATATATAGAAGAGTCCTTATGGCTATGTTGAGAACAACTCCATTAAAGTACCCAACACATGTATTTTTCATAGCAAAGATAAGAGTTGAACAAGGGGTGTACAACCTCTCTAACTCATGACCCTTTGTTTCCTAATGCGAGCCCCACAAATTAACATCAATTGAAAAAGATGACAGATCATTAAGTTTCACAATCCTCTGAATTGTTTGGGACTGATCTTTTCTTTGTATGGTCGAAACCATTCCCATATGCACCACAGTTCCAATAACATCAACTAAACTATTATTACTGCAATCTTCAATTTGATTTAATGGTATGAAATAAAATACTTTCTCTGGCACAAAGGTCTCATCATCACAACACTTTAACACTGAAGTTTGATCTAGAATGATTTCCATCTGGCTATTTAGCCTATTAAATTTTGTGTATGCTTGTCTCACCAATCCCTTTGACACATAATAAGTACGTCCCACCTCAACCTTATCATAATACATGTCTGTAATCTCATTAAAGCATGCAATCTATATTTTTATGCCCTCATCATCAATGATATCAATGTTGAATACCTGCCCCTCGCACCCTTGCTTTCTATAATGGTGCATGTCCCTCTTTGTTGTTACACGGCCTTTTATCGTCCATCTGGTTTGGTAAACATTCAAGACTTTAACAAGACTAATTTTTGTAGGGGCATCTTGTTGCCTTGGTGATGTATTAATTCCAAACATGGAGGCTCGTTTTGATGGGGAGGGCAACTCATAGCCAACTTTCTATTCTTCTTGATCTCTAAACAAATATTTAGGTCTTCCAATTAGTCGAAAATCTGTCATCTTCACATCTATGGATAGTATCACAATTGCTTTTGAATGAAATGAACATTAAATACTTTAAAATGCATCCCCCACAAACAAGGAAGCAAGAATCTACAAGAACAACCAAGGCACAACTATATCAAACCTCGTTTCTTGTAGATTTCTAGAGAAATAGTTTGTCAAGCACACAACCAAACCTATTTTCAATTTTCCTATAAACAAAAGATCATTGTACTTTGCAGGCAAAGTTGCCATCTGCATGTGGGTTCCATCAGATAGGACAACTTTGTACTGGTCGATTGGGCTCTGATCGCCTCCTATTTTTTGGTAAGGCATTAGTTGGAGCACTAGAGCTGGGACAACATCCCCAACATCTATAGTGCATAGTGCATTTGTTCTTAAGGTTGGATTCACATTTGTAGCTTACAAGGAAATTAAACTCAATATAGTGGTAGCAATGACATCTCTATGACTATGACTCAACTCTAAAAAGAAACAACAATATTGACACATTTGCAAACCAAGACATTTTGTAATACCCCTCTATTTTTCTTTCTGGTTGGACAATATGTCCTTGTTTTCTTAGATGTGCTTTTTGGTCCTTATGGTGCATACTTTTGAAATTTGCAAAAACTATAACTTCATACAAGGTTAGTAAATCACAAATTTCTCAAGCATGACCCTATGAAATACCTTGCAAATGCTTCAAATACAATACATGACAATGGAAAAACTAAAGCATTAGGAAAACAATAACAAGTCACCTATTCCATAGTGGATTGGTGTCACATGTGCTAGTGACCCTTTCCCAACCCTTGCTAAGAAGCCAAAATGATGAAATGCAAATGGAGATGATGAGCAAGATGAGTTCTCAAATTAAGAGAGTAACCTTGCATAAAAGTTGTGGATCCAATGAATGAGGATTAAGCCTTCTTTTATAGATTTTCTTGATGAGAGATTGGCCAAGATGGTGAATGTGGGACTAAAGATCCTCCAATGAGAAGAAGACACTTGTCAAGTGGTGAGTGGTCAATGGTTGTGCAAGATTTGGGAAGAGTTCCCATTAGAGGGAGAATTTGAATTCAAATTTTGCAATAAATTTTCAGAGGGGGACAACAAAAACAACAATAAATGCAATGTTGGACTTGTCATGTTGAGGGAAAATGAGGGTTTTTAATAAATCAATAAAATTGATTTATTTGTGCAAGTGGAGATATCTAGAGAATGCAAGTGGATGAGATTAGTATTTAATCATGGTTAGATTAAATAAATGATGATTATGTTAATTTAATGATGATTAGGTTAGTTGAATTTTAGGACTTTGATATTCTGATTTATTTAAATCATAAAATGATGTAATATGATTTGGGGTTTGATTAAATGGCCATTTGATTTATTAAAAGGTTGATAATAATGTTTATTTGATTTTAAATAAATGATCCTAGGAGATGAAATTACCTGATGAATGGATGAAAGTGCACCTAATTAATTGATGAATGGTCCTAATGTGAATTTGATTTATGAATGAGCAGATGCATATGCATAATGCTAATTTGACGTGTCTACATTTTTCTCCTCTTTGAAGCAATGTATTTGTTGTGTTGGTTCAAAGAATAAACTTTCCGCGATCAAAATTCAAATTTTTTTTGATTTTTCGGATGCCCCAGTAGAAAGTACACTGGTACATTGCCCCCTCGAGAAATTGAGTGAAAATATTTGATTTGAGGGTCGATCTCATGATAAAGAGGTTCAAAATGGATGGTTATGGATGATGATGCAAATGAGATGATTTTAAGATGCTTAGAATAACAAATCTATATTATCCTAAACAACTTAAATAAAGATATGATGTGATGATGGATGACATGGATGATGTGATATGCTATGATTATGCAATGGATGATTTATGCAGATGTTTAGACTAACAGATCTATATTATGATGATGATATGCATGTGAGATGATATGCATAATACTAATGATTTGTGGATGCATAATGGATGCATGATGGATGCATGATGGATGAATTGGTGATGATGATTAACTATTCATGTTGTGATGTTAGTGCAGAAAATGAAGAAATTAGATGATGACAAGAGGATCCAACAAGCCAACATTATGAGAGATGATGATGAGAAATGATGATGAGAAATGATGATGATAGATGGATGATTTGCTTATCAAGGATTGGGATTTTCAAAGGGTCACTTACTTTATGTTTGATAACACGCCTAAGCACGATGCATCAAGGTATAAAGGACCAGGATGGCATTGTACTTAGTGTGATGGACTTTGACTTGAAAAATAGATAGGAGTATTCATGTTCCCACCGACATACGAAAACCTTGCTAGGATGCACTTTAGAAGTTTCAAACATCTTGGACCAAAACATGGAAAGGTATAACCAATCAATGCAATAGTCAACAAGCTGTCTAAAAAATCCTCTATACATATCTAACAAAGCAATTATTCACCAAGTTATTTTACAAGAACGTCCAACAAGAACAGCAGACAAAAGAATAATGATCGTTGCCCCATTCCTATCTCTCTAAATCCTTCGTTCGGATATCATCGAGAGGTCCTTGGACTGAGCGCAATAAGATAAGTCAAAAGAAAAAGATAAAGCAAACAAACAAGCTAATGTTCTTCAATACCGCTAACCATAAGGGAATGTGTTTTTAAGGATAAGGACCGAAACTTATTGCGAAAAGATAATGCCCATTGTAGGAAGGATACATCCTAGGACATGTTAGTGGGTGGCGGCACGTCATTTTGTTTATCCCAAAATGTTCTCTTTGATAAATAATGCCCCTTGTAGGAAGGATTCATCCTAGGACATGATGTTATCAAATGATTGATATGGGACTGTTTGGATGATGGACTATCGACACAAAGACTTGACCAACTTGTTTATGTACTGACTGAGACTTGAGACTTGACGCTTTTGAGTTTTACTTTTAACCTGCTAGACTTGTTTCTAACTATTTCACCAAAGGTTGAGGATGACGATCAGTTTATTATGAATGGTGTTCATTCTGGGTGCAAGCGAGATGAGGTGGATAGATTTTTTTAAATATTTGGATGTTTTGGAGTTTTGCAATGTTTTGAGGCTATTTTTGGTATTTTTTGAGGTTTTCAAATGTTTTGATTTTTGATTTTTTAATGTTTTTGGGATTTTCTAAGATTTTGACCAAGAGACTAACCTAAAGACCTATCCTAGGGGCCTCGGGGGCTGATCAATAGATTAGCCTTGCCTACGTTATACATGCAGAGACCACGTAGTTCAATTGACGACTCGACCAATTTACAAATGATGATATACATGATGAATTGTCAGTTTATTATGACAAAATCCTATAGGACTAACCTAAATGTCTTGGGGGATGATCAAAGATAAACCTTGCCTACGTTCATGCTTAGAGACGACGTAGTTCGACAAGATGACCTTGTTTTTGGCTTTTTTTTTAATGACTTTTTGACCTGTTTTTGGATTTTGATATGTTTTGGATGTTTTTGGATTTTCGATATTTCGATGTTTTGGATTTTTTGATTTTTTGATGTTTTTGGATTTTTGATTTTTGATGTTTTTGGATTTTCTGATGTTTTGGATTTTCTAATTTTTTGATGTTTTTGGATTTTTCGATGTTTTGATGTTTTTGGATTTTCTGATGTTTTGATGTTTTTGGATTTTTTGATTTGAGGATTTTAAGATCATACACGAATCTGATCCGATGAGAATGTGCCCCCAGTGTGATGCAATAGACTACTCTGATAAAGGCAGGAAAAACTAACCTTGAGAATGGGCCGAGTAGTACTAGGAGGGATCACGATACGAACACAGGACCAAGCTATGGTGCGGATGCGAGTGGATGAGTAATGAATAGAGATATGGATGAGATGGATGATGGAAGCGAAATGGAGGGATAATGATGAACAAGCCATAAAGGTCCTGGTGGATGGAAAGTGCTTATTTACACAAGGCGCCTGTTTGCCAGGTTTTCATCAAGGTACTTGCCCAAAGTGCCCTGAAGTGGTTTTCACTAGAGGACAATTTTTGATCCTTTTTTTGATTTTTTTGGATTTCTTGCTCTCTTTTTTCTGTTGTTACCAAGACACCTGTTTGCTAGGTTTTCGGCGAAGTAACCATTTTTTCACGACTTTTTCTAAATTTTTTTTTGATTTTTTGGTTCTATACCTTGAAAGAATTAGGCATAAAACTTTTTGAGATGGGAGCTATTCATTGGCTCCTGCAGAGGTTCCCCTTCGAGTGTTGATAGATTATATGCCCCTAATTTATAGCTTGTTGTGATGATGAAAGGCCCTAACCAATTGGGTTCAAATTTTCCTTTGCTATTGGGATTTGGGACATTCTTCTGATTTTCTTTTAAGACTAGTTCTCTAACTTGGAAAGTCCTGCTTCTGATCTTCTTGTTGTAGCTTCGTTTGAGTCTATTCTAATAGACTTGTAAGTGATTCAAAGCATCGATCCTTCTCTCATCCAGTAACTCCAGCTCATTTAGTCTTGAAACCCAATATTCTTCATCAGCGATGAGATTTTGCAATGATATTCTAAGGGACGGGAGCTTGATCTCAATAGGTAGTACAACTTTTGATCCGTAGACCAGGGAGAATGGGGTGGTGCCAGTGGGTGTGCGGATGCTAGTTCGATAATCCTAGAGGGTGGGATTAAGCTACAAATGCAAGTCACGACCTGCGTCATTGACTATTTTCTTAAGGATTTTGAGGATGGTTTTGTTCGTGGCTTCTGCTTGGCCATTGCCTTGGGGATAGTATGAGGTGTAGAAGCGATGCTGGATTTTAAATTTCTCGCACAATTCGCGAACCTCCTGGTTCTTGAATGGTGTCCCATTATCTGAGATAATGGCTTGTGGAACACCGTAACAACAAATGAGATAGTTCAGGATGAATTTTGAGATTTGCTTCCCAGTGATATATGTCATGGGTATGGCTTCCACCCACTTGTGAAGTACTTAGTTGCAGTTATGATAAATTTATGGCCATTGGATGAGGTGGGTGTGATTTTTCCAATGAGGTCGAGTCCCCATTGTGAGAAAGGCCATGGTGTGACAATCGGATGGAGCTCTTGAGCTGGAGCATGGATGAGATCCCCATGCTCCTGACATTGTAAACACCTTATAGTATGATCATGCGCTTCTCTTTCCATCGTGGGCCAATAATACCCCAGCCTCAGCAATTTCTTGGCAATGGTCATTCCACTCGAGTGTGAGCCACATATACCATTATGAACCTCGGTTAGAGTGGTTAATGCCTCCTCAGCATTTACACAGCGTAGTAAGGTACCTTCTATGCTTCTACGGTATAAGGTATCTCCTAGGATGACAAATCTAGATGCCTTTTTAATAAAGGTTCATTTTAGGCTCGATGGTAGGTCAGCGCATATGACTCCTATTCGAAGATAAGTGTAGATGTCATGATACCAAGGATCGCCAGGACCAACGATTTCACACACATATTCTGATTCTGGTACCTCGAATGTGGGAACGAGAAGTTGCTCGATCAGAAATTCATATTTTAGCATGTTGTGAGGGATGTCTATTAGAGACCCAATTGTAGCAATGGCGTCAGCGGCTCTATTATTTTTTCTTTGAATCTGCTCAAATTTTATGTCAATGAAGGATTCCTTGAGAGTCTCCACCAATTTCCTGTATGAAGTTAGCTTGTCATAGTCTGATATTCATCATTGACTTGATTTATGATCAACTGAGAATCTCTGTAGACTTTGAGGGCTATGATATTCCATTGCACTGCTATTCTGAGACCTATAGTCAAAGCCTTGTATTCCGCTATGTTGTTTGTACAAGGGAATGCTAGTTTGTATGACTGTGGTATGCAGTCCCCTTGGGGGGTGATGAAGAAGATACCAGCTCCTAATTTGTGCTGTGTATGAGCCATCGAAGTATAATTTCCAGTGATCGGCTACATTGATGTTAAAGATGGATTCATCTAGAAATTTAGATACAAGAGGATTCTCAGAATATATGGGTTCTTCTGCTAGTTGATCTACAATAACTTGACGTTTAATGGATTTTCTTTCCACATACTTGATGTCATACTCTGACAGTATCATCACCCATTTTGCCATTCTACCTGTGAGCATTGCCTTGGATAAGAGATACTTGAGGGGATCAATTTTTGTAATGAGCTTTATCATGTGTGCCAACATGTAGTGTCTGAATTTTTGGGATGCAAACACTACTGCAAGGCAAGCATTTTTGATGGAGTACAATTTCGCTCATGACCGACCATTGTCCTGTTGATATAGTAGATGGCCCTCTCCGTCCCATTTTCATCATGTTGAGTAAGAAGAGCTCTAAGGGTTGTTTTTGTTGCTGACACATATAAGATCAATGGCTTTCTTGGGATAGGTGGCATTAACACTGGCGGTGTCAATAAGTATTCCTTGATTTTGTTGAATGCTTCTTCACATTTTGCGTCCCATTACACTACCCCCTTGTGGAATAGGTGAGAGTATGGGTTCTGCTTGTCTGCTAGTTGTGCTATGAACCTTCTAATGGATTGGAGCCTTCCTTGGAGGCCTCTCAGTTGTTTTAGATTCCTTGGTGCTTCCATCTCAAGAATTTCTTTGACTTTTGTAGGATCCACCTCGATACCCCTCATGGAGACTATGTATCCTAGTAATTTTCCTAATTGTACGTCAAAGACGCACTTCTTGGGATTTAGCCTGACCTTGTATTCCTCTAATCTATCAAAGATAGCACATAGGGTTGCTATATGATCTTTTCTCTTTCTTGACTTAGCTAGGATGCCGTCAACATACTCTTCGACTGTTTTGTGAATCACGTCATGGAAGATCAATGTCATGGCTCGTTGATATGTTGCTCCTGCATTCTTTAAGTTGAATGGCATCATGTTCCAGTAGTAGGTCCCCCACGGGCAAGTGAAAGTCATCTTATGTTGGTCTTCTTTTGCTATCATGATTTGGTTATATCTTGAAAATCCGTCCATTAACGATAGCATCTTGTGCCCTGCTGTCATGTCTACTATCATGTCAATGTTGGGAAGCAGGAAATCATCCTTGGGACATGCCTTGTTCAAATCTCTAAAGTCCATACAAATCATGATGGCTCCATCAGGTTTTGACACGGGTACCAAGTTCGATACCCATTCTGGATAATCAATTGGTCGGATGAATCAAACATCTAATAGCTTTTTGAGCTCCATTTTGACTAACAAAGCAATTTGAGGATGTGTTTTTCGAAGCTTTTGTCTAACAGGTTTTGCATCTGGATACACTGCTAGGTGGTGGACCACAGTATTTGGATCAAGTCCTGGCATATCAACATAACTCCATGCAAAGTTTATTTGTCTTTCCCTTAGGAATGCTGCTAGGAGTTCTCGCTCTTCTGATAATAGTGATTCCACATAGAATGTGATATGCAGGGTCTCCTATATTCCTAGGTTGATTGGGTTGCATTTTTTGGCCAAGACTACTAACTTCTCTTGATGAATAGCTCTTAGGGGAAGATTGAATCCTTCATCCTCAGGCGCCTTAGAGAGCTTTTCACTGTTGGATACATCCTTTCTTTTTATTATTTTCTTGTCAGAGAGTGCCACAGTGTGGTTTTCACTCAAAGACTTCGATATGATTCTTAGTTTCTCACTTTTGCGACTGAAGGATTCAATCATTTCCCCATAATAAGCATGTGTGTCCAACTCCATTATGAATCCTGCCTTGGGATCTCCATCTGGAATGTTATCCCTCAACCCCATGAATTCTGAGAGTGCCTCATCATTTTTGAATGTATCAAGAACTGGTGGTCCTCGTTGGTCATAGTCGATCAGTTGGGGGTATACTAAGAAGATCTCATGATTTTGACTATCTGATTCAAAGGATATGGTACTAATCATACATAGGGTGGTATCTTCGAATAACCTAGGTAGGTTGGATAAGGTGTCTTCGTCATCGCTACTAATATAGGGCTCAGTTATGAAGTTATGCATGCCTATCCCTATGGGTATTGGGGAGTGCACTTGTACTAGGACTGGCTGAGGAGAAACATTAGCAGCTCTAACCGAAGCACCTCCGCCACATATGGTTATTCTCGAAGGGGTACATCAAAGACCAAGATTTGTTATGGTCGCATCTCCGACATGATAGGTATTATGAGGCCGTTGTCATTTTGTCCCAATCTCTAGTTTCGGTCATAGCCCATTGCAAGCATCATGTGTAGGCCTTTGCTTCTTTCATCCATTGGTAATTCAGGTGTCGGTCTTTCATCTCGATACAACATGTGGGATGGATTTGTCTCAATAACCTCTTGACCAAGGTCTCCCCAGTTTGTGAATTCAGGATAATCCTCAGGATTTGTTTGCTATGTAGAAGCTTAATTTTCTCACGGGCATCCCCGTGATCAAGGAGATTGTGGTAACTCTCCTATCACAAAAGCATTATTAGGGAGCCTATAGCTTCCACAACTGTCCTCCTAGATGATGAGCTTGATGTCGAAGATGGTGGGAATGGCGGGAGTGGGAGGTGTCTCTATCGCAGAAGTGGACATGAGGGTGGCGGGGTCAATGTATGATGTGGATGGGGCCTCATCATTCTTTGGCACTTGGGGGATTTTGTAATATTTGGCCTCAAGATTCTTGCAATATGAGAATGGCTCGGGATCTCCATGGATGGTAACCTCTTGTCCATTATGTGTGAGTTTCACACATTGGTGGAAGGTTGATGCTATGGCTTTCATCACATGGATCCATGGGCATCCCAGGAGGATATTGTATGGTAAGTCGAGGTCCAAGACTTGACAAGTGGTTTCCATAAGCGTTGGCCCTACTTGAATATAGAGTTTGATTGTGCCCTGAGACACTCTTTCTTGGTCATCGTATGCTCTTATTGTGATGCCTTTACCTTTTTCAATGGTATCCTTTGATATTTTCAATTGTTTGATTAGGCTGAGAGAGTAGATGTTCAAACTTGCACCCCCATCCACCAGGACCCTTTTCATTTTGCTCTTGTTTACAATGACCTCCAAGTGAAGTGTGCGATTGTGAGATGGTTGGGTGGGAAAATCTTGGTCAGAAAACGTAAGGAGATTAGGTGTTATGATGTTTCTGACCATAGTTTGGAATTGTTCTGCATTGAGGTCTGCGGGGACAGTAGATGAGGCTAATGCTTCCTCAAGGATCTTTTTATGCGCTGATGATATTTTTAACAACTCCATGAAGGAGATGTGTGCTGGTGTTCTCTTGAGTTGGTCTACAACATTGTAGCTATATGGAACAACTCTTGATGAAGGGACTCTATGAGGTTGGGATGATCCTACAATGGTGACTTTACCGCCTCTATGGTGACTCCACAATCTTCCGCATGGGTGCCCTTGATGGTGATGACCATGCAGTTTTCATTGAGGTTGGCAACAACTGTTTCGTATACATGATTTACACTACCCTTTCCTTTATCCTTGTTATTCCCTTTGTTGCCATGATTCGGCATCGGATTCGTGTAGATTTTAAGATCCTAATTCCTTGTAGGTGATTCCACATTTATGATTCTTTTGTCGATGAGATCTTGGATGATGTTATTGAGTCTCATACAATTTTTTGTGGTGTGGCCTTTGATTTTGTGGAACTCACATAGTTGATTTTCGTTGTACAAAGGAGGTTTGACATTAGGTTCTTGATAATTCTCAAATGTAGGAGGTTGGATGAGTTTTTCGTCGATTAGCTTTTTCATGATGTCCTCAAGTGGTTCTCCAAAAGTAGTGTATTTTCATTTGGGATAAGTCTTGCATTGAGGTGGTCCTCTTTGGTCATTGAGATTATTGATGGTGGGATTATTGTTGGATTGATGCGTTGTGTGATGAATGTTTTGATTTGGTGTTTGGATTTGTTGTGTGGATGTGTTTTGGCACGGACCACTAATGACCACCTTGGCATCTACGACACCATCATTAGTGACGTTTTTGTTTCTCGTCCATGTGCAAGGTTTATAATTATAGTTTTATGACAGGCGGTTGTTTTGCAGTTCATGATATGATGTTGATTTGATGGGTTGAGTCACAAGGGCTCTTTCGATGCTAAGCACCTTGGAGATCAATTGATCATATGTGGTGATACCCTGAGCTTTGAGATGGAATGATAGACGACTTTCAAGATTGGCTATGATTCTGCAGACTAGTTGTTCTTCTGGCATCGTCCATTTTCTCTGATTGGCCTTCGATCGCCATCATTGAAGGAATGAAGTGAAAGATTCATTCTTTCCTTGTTTCAAAGCATATAGTTCTTCAAGACTAACATCCATTGTAATGTTATATACGTAGTTTCTAATGAATTCATCTATGATTTCCTGGAATGTTTTGATTCCTGAGGGTAAGCAAGAGAACCATTCTATAGCATTGCCTGCCAAGCTCCTAGGGAATAGCCGCATTAGATAAGTATCAACATATGCAACCTTCATACAATGAACCTAGAATTCCCTGATGTGATCTTTAGGGTTTCCCATCCCTCGGTATTTGTCAAATTTAGGGATCTCAAATCCCTTAGGGAATGGTTTCATGTCTAGGCTCCTATCAAATGGATAGGGACACAAGTTATTTTGCATTTTGGTTGTCCACCCTAATTGAAGGTCAAGCACTTGTTGTGAGAGAAACCTAAGTTGTGTCATCATATCATTCTGGGAATTAGGGGGTGGGATGAATGTGTTTTGAGGTGTTGCAATCATGGTTTGGATGGATGGGTGGGTTGGTGCATTGTTCAATGGTATCGGTATGTTGTGGTGGGTGAAGTAGGCTTCTACTTTCTTTTGGATGAACAATGCTTGTTGTTGTGCTAGGATTTTTTCTTGTTGTTGCACTTGTTGTTGTTCTAACAATGCTTGTTGTTCTGCTTGTTGTTGCGCTTGTTGTTGTTCTAACAATGCTTGTTGTTCTGCTTGTTGTTGTTCCCACAACACTTGTTGGGTTGCCAATTCTATTGCTTCTTGTTGCTCTTGGTATTGCTTTAGTGCTTGTTGATATACTTGCATTTGTGCTACTTGTGCCAGAAGTTGTGCTTGAGCTTGCGCTTGCGCTTGCGCTGCTTGTTGTTGTAATAAAAGTTGTGCTTGAGTGACTCTTTGTGCTTGCAATGCTTGTGCGGCTTGGCTGGCTTTTTGTTGTTGTTGTTGCAATAAAGCTTTGGCTTGTTGTGCTTGTTGCACTTGTAATGTGGCTTGTGTAGCTTTGGCCGCTTGCGCAGCTTGAGCGGCTTGTTGCACAACTTTTTTTTTCTGCACTTGTTGGTATCCTCTTTGAAAAGCGGCTTGTAATGTTGCATCGAATTGGTTTGATGTGGTGAACGTTGGTGGTGGTGGAGGTGGTGGTGGATTTGGAATGGTGGTAGATGATGATGTTGTGTTGATTATTTGGTTGGTGGATCATGTTGTCGTGTTGATTGTGTGATTGGTGGATGGTGTTGTTGATGTGATTGGCCCTTGAGAGACCATGCTTTGCAATGTTGTGGGGGTGTTTGATGATGTTTCCATTGCTTGTGTGTTTGTCATTTGTTGTTGTGATGTCAACAATAATCTTTGAGCATTTGGAAAAATGTTTTGATTGATACTCGGTAGAGGGGGAAGCCCTAAACCAAGGAGTAGTGTAGATGACAATGGTGATGGTGGGAGAGGCGGAAATGTAAGGGGGGTGAATCTTTGTGAAAGTGTTGTGGTGTTGAAAATGCCCCTTGGTCCAAACATGTATTCCTCCTCTTGTGGATTTGTGAGAAGAGGTGTTTGTGGTGCTCCATGAAAATATGTTGATGATGGGTCATAATGTAAAGTGAGAGAAACATTTTGGTGTAATAGATTATGGAGGATGTTTTGTTCCACTGTGGTGTTTGCATCCAAGTTTTGGTTATTCACAAGGGGATGTGATTGCAGTGCATTGAGGAATGTGTTTCCCTTGTTAACGTTGGGTTGAGTTGGAGCAAATGATGTTGTAATTTGTGGGATATTTTCCGTCATGTTTTGAGATGGGTGTGTAGATGAAATGGGGATGGTAGATGAGATTGGTGGAAAAGATGTCTCTACTATAGTGCTCACATCAAAATCTGAAGGCAACTTGGCCCCTTGTTTTGCTAGTTCAAGCATGTACAACGAAGGGTTAAGTCTCATCATGATGTTGATGATTCTATGGTTGTCCAGATTTTGGAGCATTTTAGCTATTTCTTCGTGAGACATTCCAAAGGTAAGATCCTCCCCTTGGGTTTCCTCTTGTGGGTTTTGCAATGATGTTGGAAGGCTAATTGTGAGATTTCCATCCCCAACGGGATTCATTTTAGGAGTGGTTTGGCTAAGATCACTTAAAGCGGGTGTTTCTTTGTTGGCTTCCATACTCTTCTTGTATTGAGATCTAGTTAGAACCATAAAATGGGGATCAATCTTCGAGAATATGGGAGATGAATCTCTTGATTCTTTGGATTAATCTCTATTTTATGTCCCAAAGTGAAAGTTTTTAGGATTTTTTTAGGATCAAATGTGATGATGATATGATGGTGATGAATGTCATTAGATTTCCACAATCCATAAGAATTAGAGCAGCGATTTCTGGATTAGATTGTGTGAGCTTTTTTGGATCAACGTTTCGGATCACACTCCATGATCCATCATCAGGATAGAGAGTTCAAGGAGATGAAAGTGGTTTGTTGCAGACCCAACAGGTATAAAAAGAGGTAGAAAGATGAAAGAGGTTCCAGAAGGCCCAATGCCCAAGAGATGACAGGAAATAAATTACCAAAAATATATATTAATATATTAATCTATTTAAATGTATCAATCTATTTAGTAATTTAACTAGATTAGTCTATTATTAATCTATTAGTAATTAACTAGATTAATATATATTGAAAGATTTGTAAGTGAAAATCTATTTGAATTTATTAAAAAGATTGATATATTTCAATAACTTAATCTATGTGAATTATATGTTTAGATAGATTGATCTATTTAAAATGTATATATGTGTATTTAATAAATATATATATGTGTATTTAATAAATATATTAGATAGATGATTAAATTTAAATAGATTAATCTATTTAAATTAATAAAAGGATTGCTATATTTAAAAAATATTAAAAGGTTTGAGTGATTTAAATATATTAGGATTGATTTAATAAATATATATATGTGTATTTAATAAATATATTAGATAGATGATTAAATTTAAATAGATTAATCTATTTAAATTAATAAAAGGATTGCTATATTTAAAAAAGATTAAAAGGTTTGAGTGATTTAAATATATAAATCTATTTAAATAATTTAAATATGCTAATCTATTTGAAAAGTTTAAAATTATTAATCTATTAAGATGATTAAAAAATATTAATCTCTTTAAATGTATATCGAACTATCAATGTGTAGAAATATATTAAATATATATATATGTTTAATAAATTAAAATATTAGGAATGAAGATATGTAACTAAGGAAAACATAAAATTAAATAAGTTATTATAAAGATGGGAGATAATTTAGATATATTATATTCTTATTTAGATAATTCTATTGAAATTAATTAGATAGATGATTATATTTAAATAGATTGATCTATTTTAAATTATTAAATAGATTGCTATATTTAATTCGATTAAAAGATTTGAGAGATTTAAATATATTAATCTATTTAAGAATTTTAAAAATGTTAATCTATTTGAATAATTTAAATAAATTAGTCTATTTAGATGATTTAAATACATTAATCACTTTAAATGTATATCGAAACTATCAATGTGTTGGAACACATTGAAATATATATGTGTATTTAATAAATTAATGTATTAGAATTGAAGCTATATTACTAAGGAATGTATAAGGACAAAAAACGAAAAACACTTAAAAGAAAGAGAGCTTTAAAAAACACAAATACAGGAGGACCAAGCGAGAGAAGGTGATCACAAACCTAAAAGAACGGGTGATGAGGGGGAGGAATGAGAAGACATGAGGTACAAGATGGGGGAGGGGGAGAGGATGGAAGAAAATGAAGGGGCAAAGAGGAAGAAAAGGAGGAACCGAACAAAGGTAAGCAACCTCAGAGCCAGAAGAGGGGATGAATGGGAAAAAAGGGGAGGGCAGGGAGAGGGAGCAAGATCGAGGGAGTTAAGATCTAGGGAGAGAGGGTCAAGATCGAGGGGGATGGCGGTTTTTAAGCAACGACAAAAGAGGCTTCCTTGAGAGGCTTAGACTCCACCCTTCATCGCGGTTGAGGTTGTTGGGGTGATTGATGATTTGAAAGGCTTCTTTGAGTTTCCTCTTGCGGAAGTTATCTTCAACGAATAGGATTTGAGTGTTTTCTAAACAAATATGGTGTTTGGTTGAAGAGGAGTGTTCGGCTAGGGCCGATTTTGTGACACGTTCATGATTGATGTCAGCACCATGCTCTTTGATTCTTGTGTTGAATGTGCGACCCGTTTCACCAATGTACGGAGTGCCACAAGAGCAAACCACTTTGTAGACTCCTGAGTTTTGATATATGTTTTTTGGGTCTTTGAGAGGTGGGATGCAGTTTCTTAGTTATGCATGTTTTTGGCTTTTGATAGATCTTGAATGAAATACTAGGCTTTGGTTTTTTGATTGGTTTGATTTTTGGATTTTGAGATTTTGTCCTTGATCTTGATTTGGATTTTGATTTTGATTTTGAATGAAAAGACCCTAAGATGTTTGATAATGATCTAAAGGATAGTTGTGTTCAAAGGATGATGATTTGGATATGTGTGAGGAGAAGGATGCATCTACCCACACTTACCCAAACAAGATGATTGTTTCACTAAGTATATGGAGAAGGATTCATCTACATACACTAAGTTAGACAAGATGATTTTGATAACTTTGACTAAGTATATGCAAAAGGATGCATCTACACATGCCTAGCCAAAGGTGTTTTGATAAATGTTTTTAAGGACTTGGTCACACTGTTTTTGGATGATTTTGATTTTTTTGCCACAAAGCCTAGTATCAAGGATAATTTCAAGATTTTCCAAAAGATGATTTTTGAAATGGATTTGATGTTTTGAAAGATGTATGAAAGAGGTTTGATTTGTTTTGATCCTTAGGTGAACCTAAAAAGACACTTTGTTTCCTAGACCTAGGTATTGAAGAGCATGCATATGCTTCATAAAGACCTTTGTAACCAAGGAATGATTTGAACATTTTGGATTTCCAATCAATGATTTGTGCTTTTGGGATTTGGAGTCTTCAACACACATGAAAGTTCATTTTGCTTAGCTTTGCTTAATGTCTTTATTTTACCAAAAACACTCTCTTTGATTAAAGTTTCAAACTAAGATGTCCAATGTCTTAATTTCTTTAAACCCCACAAAATATTTTATGTGGAAATTCAATGAACTTAAGGCAAGGGTTTTCCTATTGTTTACTCAAGAAGACAAATTGAGGTATAATCCAATGCTTAGGAACCTCTAAGGATGTGAATCCAAAGGGAAAGCAATAACATATGGATTGATTCAATGATATTTGTCTTCAAAAGGGTTTGAAATTTTGAGAATCATATTGAATGTTTGTTTGCAAAATGTTTTCGAATACAACATTATGTTTTCAAATGAAGAACAAGTACAAGCCCTATGGATGTGTAAGACAATATTTGTTGGATTCCCACTTGGACAAGTCTAGCTATGCTTATCTCTAGTGGATGGTTAGATGCTTGACCCCACTGGCTCCCCTCCACGGCTCATTATCGTCAATCGGGGTAGCCAAACATCAACACCCATGAAACTCCCATGGCATGCTTTCCATCTCTACTAGAAGACCGTAAAAGTGTGGGGCGGCTTCAGAACAACCGTTCTTGCACCAACAAACAGAATTAATTATTTTGGAAAATTCTAACACACATGGGTTCTATTAAGGACTTTCCATTCGTAGGAGTTGACCCGTTCGACAAGAGTCCCATTTGGATCCATCTGTCGAACCAACCGATTGATAATGGCATTTAACCAATACCCACATTTATATCTCGGCTGGAAATACTCTTGGCTTTAGAGTGTTACCAGTTGAGTCGATTCCTGGGTGAGTACTTTTTCCCAAGCTGCAGGCCCTCTAAGATAAAGCCAAAGCAAAGCAAAGACACAATCCAGAATCTCGACAATCTTTGATGGCACAAAGAAAGGTAATGTATGCAAAAGTGCCCCTACTCACACTACGACAAGATGTTCAGTTTAAGCCGTCGAAGTGTTTCAAAGAAATAAAATGTATTTTGAGTGTTTCTCTTGCACCCTAGATGCACAAAGAGGTGCAAGGGGAAGGATATGCACTCAAAATTCACCAAAGAACAAAATCACACAATTCAAGTACTTGTTCATTTTATAGCCTTCAAAGCAATTGTGTGATTCCTTTTAAGCACCAAATGAAATATGAAGATTTCTTGTCCAATTTTTAGCCCAAAATGAAATCTAGTAAGTGTCTAAGCTTGAATTTTAACCTTTTGCGAATGGAAAACATTGAATTTTTCTTTTTAGACCCAAGCGAAAATTAGTGTCCTAGGAGTGAAAAGACAAACAATTTCGTGGAAAAGTGTTGAACAAACACTTAAAGCATTTAAAAACACTTTGAGTTTTCAAAAAAATTCTCCTCCTTTCGTTTTCCTTTGCTAGCTTTTGTATCTTTGTTGATTTTCAGCTTTGTACCTTTTTGCCTTCACTTTTCCTTCGTTTGTACCTATAAAAAAGGATAGATTATGTGAAGACCAAATCAAATTGCTTAAAATGATTATAAATAAATAAATAAATAATCACGATAAATAAAGCACTTAACAAAGATCTTGCTAATCTTAAAATGAAATTTTCTCTTTTAAACATAAAGGAAACACTCTTTTGACATATAAATCAGATATTTGTTACTAATGACACTATAAAAGAAAACAATCTTTTTAAATGTCAACAGTATTTTTTATGCGAATGCGTGCCAAAGACTAAAGGTGATTAGGATCATAAATGTCCTTAAAGGACTATGAAAGAAGAAAGCTATGTTTAAAAAATAGTTCTTTTACTGATTATATCTCCTTGATATCCTTCAACATTTTTACCAACCAATAGCTGTAATAAAAGACCCAATAGTTTGCATGGAATGTGTCCCTCTCCTCTATGCATCGATGTACTTTAGCGCCTATCTCTAGTCAAAGTGCGTTTGGCAGTACATAAAGGCTTATAGACTTTTGAGACACTATATTCAATATGAGGAAAAGCATACACCCATATTTATTGTCCTTATGCCACCTATCAAGAAAATAAAATATCACAGCTGAATGGTCCACATCTATGCATATATTTGTTCTCAGGAAAACACATGGTTCTCAGTATAGTTACGCCATATTCCCGCACCTAAGTGAGGCGTATGAAGTGTAGTGAACAGCTAGCAGCGAACAAGGGCAGATGATAGCGGTTTTAAAATATTCAAGCAAATGCATTTGGAAACTTGTGTCATTCTAAAGAGATTCAAAATAGAATTCCCACCCAGATTTGAAAGTAGAGGGTCCACCATACTTAAATGAGGAGTGTTTAATTCCTTTCACAATAAGCATGATGTTGAATCAGATTTCAAAAAGAAGACACTGCGCACCCTCCAAAACTTTAAGTTGTTAGGAAAAATCCAGCACTCTTAGTGCCTTAATGATTCCTCTAGCATGGTTCTAGTGCTCTTCCCTATAGTTGTCCAAAATATGCAAATAGTTGATCACCATCAATGCTACATTTACAACCATATTATTTTGGAAAGCCCTATTGACAGTCCTAACATTCAATGAAACATAACAGGCTGGAGTAGTACACCTAGATTTAATGCTAATATGACATGCTACAGGGTTACATTTATGTCTATGAGCTTTCAGATTACAAGGAACATGATTAATGTGACATGTATGGCATGCAGAGTGAAGAATGTTTGACTGACAATAGGTGTAGATCAGTAAAATTCAAATGAAAGGTTGTGCTAGCCCGTAGGTTACCAATGGTCAGAATGTAGAGCACAGAGCGGTGGGCATAAAGCAATTTTTTAATAGCATAAAAGCATGAAAGTAATCCCAATTCCTACGTTTGGAAAGCAACCCACACAAAGACCATAAATAAACAGCCACAACCAGATCTTTGTATCAAAAAAGTAAATCATTCAATTTAAAAGCAATAGGATGCTACACCATGATGCAAAGGTCAATCCAATACAAAAAAGAAATAATTATCTGATGCATGCCATAGAATGATGTCTGCTCAAAGATTCCATAGAATGACAAGTCTGTACAAGTATGCAAATCACTCAACCACAGTCAGTTAATGAAGATATAGGCAATCTGCAAATATTTTGACTATTTTAATCTACACGGACATAGAAACGACTAACAAAGCTAAGCTTTATTAAAAAGAATAAATAAGGCTCTGCCACACTCTCATTTGGTTAACATGAAGTCATATTAACTTGACTCATGGTTAGGTTCTGAAGAGAAATACAATGAGACTGCAGATTTCTAATAGTAATATAAGGGAAAACGCATGATTGTGATGAAACATTGATCAAGCAAATATCCAAAAAGTATTAGAGGATTTATGTCAAGTGTTATAGTTAGAAATGCTATGTGCACAGAGTTTTGAAAACCAGATAATGAGAAGAAAAAAAAAGAAAGGAAGAGCACTTGCAATTGCGAACAATAATCAATCGGTACTAGATTTAACCTATTAACATAACTCCTCGAGAAATTAACAGTTTTGATAGAAATTATGAAAGCAAAGGATTAAAGTAAACCAGTCCATAATCCTTGTTTCGAACATTTCAATTTTAAAGCATTTAATCCAACAAAACTAAGAAATACTTGAAATAACTGCTAGGAATTCAAATCTACCCTCCTTCTAGTGCCAAATGTGGTGCATACTTTTGAAATCTGCAAAAACTATAACTTCATACAAGGTTAGTAAATCACAAATTTCTCAAGCATGGCCCTATGAAATACCTTGCAAATGCTTCAAATGCAATACATGACAATGAAAAAAATAAAGCATTAGGAAAGCAATAACAAGTCACCTATTCCATAGTGGATTAGTGTCACATGTGCTAGTGACCCTTTCCCAACCCTTGCTAAGAAGCCAAAATGATGAAATGCAAATGAAGATGATGAGCAAGATGAGTTCTCAAATTAAGAGAGTAACCTTGCATAAAAGTTGTGGATCCAATGAATGAGGATTAAGCCTTCTTTTATAGATTTTCTTGATGAGAGATTGGCCAAGATGGTGAATGTGGGACTAAAGATCCTCCAATGAGAAGAAGACACTTGTCAAGTGGTGAGTGGTCAATGGTTGTGCAAGATTTGGGAAGAGTGCCTATGAGAGGGAGAATTTGAATTCAAATTTTGCAATAAATTTTCAGAGGGTGACAAGAAAAATAGCAATAAATACAATGTTGGACTTGTCATGTTGAGGGAAAATGAGGTTTTTTAATAAATCAATAAAATTGATTTATTTGTGCAAGTGGAGATATCTAGAGAATGCAAGTGGGTGAGATTAGTATTTAATCATGGTTAGATTAAATAAATGATGATTATGTTAATTTAATGATGATTAGGTGAGTTGACTTTTAGGACTTTGATATTCTGATTTATTTAAATTAGAAAATGATGTAATATGATTTGGGGTTTGATTAAATGGCCATTTGATTTATTAAAAGGTTGATGATAATGTTTATTTGATTTTAAATAAATGATCCTAGGAGATGAAATTACCTGATGAATGGATGAAAGTGCACCTAATTAATTGATGAATGGTCCTAATGTGAATTTGATTTATGAATGAGCAGATGCATATGCATAATGCTAATTTGACGTGTCTATAGTCCTCAAGATACTTTCTCATGTGTTTGTTATTTGATCACTATTTTTAGAGCAATGGTCTATTTGCGTGATGTGATATATCTTATCTGATGCTTTATTTGACATGTTTTAATTTGGTGTAATGATGATTAGTTTTTGTAACATGTTATTGCATGAGATATTTGTTTATGATAGAACTTTCAGTCTACGATGAGTGTATTGGTGAAGGGGATGATATCACATCACTCACTTGCGAGTTCCCTACGATTCCGTGATTTCTGCTTCATGGTATGTCTTATTATATATATATATATATATATATATATATATATATATTTGCATGTTCGATATGCTCTTTGCTCGCAGGTTGACAGGTACATGACATCGACTCCACTTGACTTCATAGGTTTGAGTGTGTCTATTGACCAACGATAATCGATTAGGAGATAGTAGCTAGCTTTTTTGTGCCAAGTCATCACTCTAGCCATAGTTGTCGTCTTGTTTAGCGGTTTTGATTTGGTTCATTCCTCCTTGGTTAGCTATTTATTTTCTTATTTTAAAGGTTATTAAATGGTGGGTATAGTTAAAATGATGATTTAACATATTTAGTTTCAATGTTGAAATGTAATTTATTTCATTGATTATTTTGATTTAATTAATAAAATCATTTTTTAGTTCATTGATTACCTAGGTTAATGGTGATAAATTAAATGAAATAGTTGTTTTGGCATTATTGTATATTTAGATTCAAATTTAAATTGAAAATGGAAATCATGTTGGATATTTAAAGTTAAATTAAAATAAAAATAGAAATGTGTTTTAAATTTCACTTTTTGAATTTTGGATAAAATAAATTCTTTGAAACGTTGAAATTCCTTGTTTTAAATGAAATTTTGAAATGCATGAAATATCATTTTGAAAGTAAATTGTTTTAAAATTTTAAAAATGGAAATATCCTCCAAATGTTCAATAAATTTAGTGGGTGGGATATTTTAGGGGTTTGACCAAAAATTTGGGGAAAGCTCTTTGTAAGGAAATACAATTTCATTTGTTTTTCAATTTTTAAATTTTGGTGGAGAGTTTTGGCTATGGCTGGTTTTGGATTTTGAAGAAGAGATTTGGAATCACCATTGTTAAGTTTCAAGCTTTGGGAGAAAACACCAGGTTCTTCTTTATTTCTATTTTCATTTTGAAATAAGTTTCAAATTTCATTATGTTTGAAAATCTTTTAAATGCTATTTAGATGCAATGAAAACCCATGTGAAATGAATTCAAACTTGCAAACTATGTTGGATTTAGGAAAGAAAACCAAAACAACAATCACAATGAGAATAGAAAGAAAACCAAAAAGAAAATCTTCATATCAAACTGAAATTTTAAACCATTTGTTGTATTGCCTTATTTTGTTATTGCAAAATTTTGTTGGTTCATTTGCACAATTTGAAATGAAAATTGGGTATATATTTATAAATATACTTGTATATGTATATATTCATAGATATACACACACAAATATATTTATAAATATATATGTTGTTTTTTTAATTTTGTTCTTTGGAAAATATGTTTTAAAAATAAATAAAACCAAGTATAGAGTTTATGCTCTATTTTGATCTGGGTTTTAATTTTTTTTAAATCAAAATCATTTTTTAAAACCAATTGAAACAAAAAAATTATGGAAGTTTGTAGAGTGGGGGGGAGGCCATGCTCCCACAGCATCCCCCACATGTGAGGCATTGTGTGAGTAGCGCCACCACCTATAGGTAGCGGCACTGCCACATAGCACCCCCCACATGGGGGAGGCTGCGTGAGCAACCAGCCTCTCCCTTTTGGGGAGCGGTCGCGCCCCAATGACTTGTTTTTTGGTTTTAAAAAATTAAAATCTGTTTATTTTTTTATTATTATTTATTATTAAATATAATATTATATATATATATTATATATAATAATATTATTTATATATATTGTATATAATAATATTATATGTATATATATAATATATGTATATATATTATTTTAATATTTAAATAATTTTCTTTATAATAATTTATTTTTATATATATTTTATATATATGCTTATGTATATATATAATATACATTTAGTGTGTATATGTATATATATGTATATATATATTATGTAGTTTTAAATAGATTATTTTGTTGAGTTAAATTGGTTATTTTTAAATGATTAACTATATATATATTGAAATATGTATATACACTAGATGTATATAAATTTTATATTTATTTAATACATGTGGGAATTTAAGCTTAGTTAAATTTATGTTGATTATCCTAGTATAATTGAAATAAAGATTGTTTTATTTTAATTAAATGATTTGTTTATTTAAAAGACTATATTTAATCAGCCAATATGATCGATCAAAGAAAATTAAATGCTTAACTTTGAATTATGTAATGTTTATCAACATGATTGGATTTTCCTCTTGAGTATGTACAAAGGAAATGAATTATTTAATTTATACCACGCACTATGATGATTGAGTGAATTGGATTTATGAAATCCTAATATTAGTTGTTTTATTTCTTTTAAAGAATTGCCTGAAATGCTTCTTTATGATGTGTGGTGTTCATTCTTGGAGTGGGGCAATTGAGTTAGTGTATATGGAAGTCTTCCAAATGGTTGTTTCAATTTTTTGTATGGGTTGTCATTACGATAGTCAACCTTTGGATTGTCTTGGGTTTTATGCCTCCTTTGGATTAGGAGTGGGTTATGAGTTTCGTGTCTCCTTTGGATTAGGAGTGGAGTATGTCTTTTGTTTCCTCCAGTGTTTGGAGAGGGTTTTGACTTTTGTTGCCTCTAGTGTTTGGAGTGGTTTTACCTTGTTGGTATGCACTTGGGATTTCCTTGGTGATTGGTTTTGTTCGGTATGTTTTCAAGTAGAAGAGTGGCTTTTGTTAGGGGCCAGAGCCCAAAAAGGTAAACTAGGAAAACTTTAGAAGTGGTTTAATCAAGTGATAACTAAATCAATGTACTTAGAAGTTAGGTTGTATTTCACACTAATTAAGATAATTGAGCCTCGCTCATGGACGCAAGGGATTGTATAGACTTGGGATGAGACAGGAAGGCCTAAAATGGCAAGGTCATCTATCTTGTCTTGACAAGAGGTATTTGATTCCACATGAGTAAGCATGGGTGCCAGGATTCGGTAGAGGCCACCAGGACAACTCATAGTGGGGGTTGGAGCCTATGAAGATTCCCAAAGGAAATTCCATGATGAGTTATGTGATGAGACTCTTTCTACAACAACAGTTGGTATTTGGTTTTATGTGTATGGTCTTCTTATCATACTTGATCTGTTTTATTTCTAGAAGCAATGTGACCTATGTCAGTGATGTTGGAGTTGTACTTGTGTTATCCTTATGGATGTTTGGTTCATGTGTTTGGTTGTCTTAGTGTGAGTTAGCCTGTGTGTAACGCCCGTCGTGCAAACCCCAGAGAACACACACATAACGCGAATAATTTTTTTTAAATAATAAAAGTAAACATGCAATAACATTAAATCATAAACACATAGAATAACACATAGCATTAAATCCACATGGTTCTCTGGGGCACGCGAGGTTACATTGCAATCACAAAACAAAATAAAGATAACGAAAACAACATAACCATTTAATTTATGAATACCATATACAATGATACAACTGATAGCCATGATGTGAGTATGACAACATCGCATAATTACATCCATGATAAATCTTTTGACAAGATCCAAATCAAACCTAACTATTACATCATTGAAATTACATTACAATTTTCTTTGATACATGAATTACATTGAATCTCCCAATATGGGGATTGATACAAGAATAATGAACATGAAGTACAACTGATCACTGGAACATCTGCACTACGGAAATCTGAGAAGACAAGACGCTGATGGGGAACCCAACGGGTGCGGAGCACATTCCACCCAACCATGTGAATTATGAAGTAACTCACCCCCCGTGCTCAGAGGTGACGAGGAAGTGATTCCGACCATGAATGTCAACCGACTCAACAACAACATGATACATAACAAGCACAACTCAAGCTTACAATGAACAACCATCAAATTTCACAAATCACATGACAAGATTTAAACCAAGAACTCATCACGAGAACATGAAGTACTATCACTTAACAATCAAGATTCAATTCACAAGAATTCAAAGAAACATCATAAAGAGATAATATCCAGAAGAACCGAACCAACGCCCAAGGTACATTTCCAATAAATCAGAACCAATAAAAAGAACACGATTCCATAATAACTCTGAAACATCCATTCAATACACCATTCCAATAGGCAACAAGAACAAGTCAGACGGGTGTCAAGTAGGGAGGGTCATCACATAACTCTCATGGGATCCCCTGGCTCTTCCTCCAACTGAGGCACCGACACCCACCTGTGGATTCCCTAACCCTATAATCAGAACAACATAAAAATAACAATATCCAGAGGCAACAAGAACAACAAGGATGTCTAGTGGAGAGTGTCATCGCATAGCTCTCATGGGATCCCCTGGCACTTCCTCCTAACTGAGGCGTCGGCACCCATCTATGGATCACCTGGCCCTTCCTCCTACTGAGGCGCTGGCACCATAGGGTAGCTAATGCGGAGCCGATAATCTCTCATGAAGATGAAACTACGACTTTGCCGACCACGGCCTACTCAGTCTATCACTAGTCTATGGTAGCCCTAATGCATAGACGAGGAATCCAGTTTTCATTATCTTGTATGTTTTACTACCCATCCCCCCTAAATTCTATTTTTAGGTTATCACTTGTTTAACTACTCTTATGTGGGTTCCCCTGGCACTTCCTCTTACCCAAGGCGCCGACGCCCACAAAGAGCCACTCTCCCTATGACCCTTAACATATCTCCAAAACAGGCAAGGGTTGAACTAATCATTAACAAAGCATAAAACAATCTAAACACACAAGGCATTAACCCTCTCGTGATTACTCCAGTCAAAAGTCTTACCAAACCGTTCAACCCTTCCAACATAAAACCCATAACGCTCAAAAAACATAAATAAGAGGAGAATAACACTCCAAACAAACAAGCCTCTGGAACAAGGTTTCCACAATTTGACAACAGGGTTCCCACATTACGAGTGAAAAATTTACAACCATAAAGAAAGGAAGACAATAACAAGACTGCACGATTTCATAGTTAAGGAAAATGACTCACTTGATTACATAATCAGAATCGCAAATTAACTCAATTTCATAAAGCATTCCTATTACATCCAGAGTGCTAAAAATTATCCAAGGTTTAATTATATTTAAAACTAATCCCCCATTACATCTCGTACAATAATAATTTCCACAATAACAAGTAAAAAATACCAGATTAAATTATTCCCTCACCCATAAAATATTACCCTTCTTTTTACCCAAAAATAGGAATCGACCTTTAAACTAAAATACAATAAAAAAAATTTACATTATAACTAACAAATAAAATAATCAAAATTCATTTTAAATAATTCACAATTATTATATTCAATAGAAAAATAAATTATAAATGTTATACTCACTAAACTAAATAAATCGATTATAATTATCATGTTTGTCAAAAATACTCAACAAAAAAAAATCAAATAATAATTACAAAAAAAAAAAAACATTAATTATTTATATATATATATATATAAATAATTAAAAACTAACAAATAATATATATTAATTTTATTAAAAACTTAACAAATAAAATATATAACAAATTTATTATAAATAAAAAAAAACTTAATAAAAAAAAACAAAAAGGGAACACGGTCCCATGAGCGCAGGAGATGGGGTCGGGAGGTACGGCTGCGCCGTCCCTCCCTTCCCTCTAAACAATAAAACAATAACCTTTAAAATTAAACTTTTAAATAATCAAACTTTTATATTAAATGCAATATAAAACTTTATTAAAATTGCATTTCGATTTCATAAAACAAAAACACAGAAACCAAGGGACACGGATTTCATCCGCACCACTCCGCACGGATCACGAAAAATTAAAAATAAAAATTTTAATTAATAACAAACAAAAAACACAGAGCAATTCATCTGACCAATTGTGTATAAATAAATTTTAAACAAAATAAAAGGATTTTCAATAGAGATTATATATATATATATATATATATATATATATATATATATATATATTCAATAAAATACATGTACAGCTCTATTAGCACAGGAATACAATTTTCTGTGTTTATACAGAATCAAATAAATTACAGAGTAAGGAATAATCCACCCATATACATATACACAAACCCTCAAAAGTATTTTTATTTTTTTTTAATAAGGAAATTATTTTTTTTCTAATTGCTAATATTGTCAAGATGAGGATTTCAGAAACTAAAGGTTTTGACAGATTGGAAACAGTATATTAACTATGTTTTTCTTTTGTTTTCTAGACTAATGATTTTCCCTAGTTTCAGTTTTCAACAGAAGTTCTCTATGCTCACCAAAATTTATTTTAATAAGATCTATTTTTCTTTTCAGAAACAAACAGAGAATAGAAAAGGTATGAGAAGAAAAACTACGAGAGGAACCTGGAGTCTAATGCAAATTTGAAGATGCCCTCGAATCTGATTCCAATCCGTAGTCCAGAACGAACTCCACAATCCCTGGAGCACTTCAGCTTTCTGCTCTTCTGTGTGTGTGTGAGCTTCTCAAAAATTCATGATAAAATAAAATATATTCCTCATCTTTTCAAAGCTCTCCAAAAATCCAAGATTAAAAGAAAAATCAATTCTTTAAAACTGGGTTTTTCCCAACTCTCAATTTCTATTGGCTCACACTGTCTTTTTGTTCTTTTATTTGTTTTAATTACTTTAATTCTTGTTTTACAACTTTTCTTGCACCACACATTACATATTTATATTAAATAAATTATTCACATAATTATCCACCACCAATTTAATTAATTAAAATAATTAAGCATATTTAATATTTAATTATTATTTAATTGAAATGTAAGATTTTCAAAAATAATTAAATTATTTAAATATTTAAATACCATTTACTCCAACATTAAAATAAATAATTTATTTCAATCATAAAGACAAGTCATAACTGTAAATGCCCTCATAAATAAAGTAAGACAAAACACATAACACAACAGACAATGACGACAATTACACAAAATAAACTAAACCAAACAAATGAGACGACCTGACATCATGGGACGGGAGGACTTCATCGTCACCTCTGCATCAACATTTATCCGTTGGGTTATTTGGTGCTCGCCCTGTCCTGCCGAAGTAGGTGGAATCGAGACTTATACCTGCAATCCTGCATACAAACGAAGTTGTGTACATGTGCATATATACATATATATCAAAGCATTCAATCAAGATACTGCATTGTGAGAAGGAATCGCAATATAACAGGGCACTCGCGAATGAGTGATGCTATATTGTCCTTCGTCACACATATTCTATCAATTATAACATAATCCATGAATTACATTTCTAACTAATAATCATCTCACAACATATTAAATTAAAACACTACATCATGTCATAATTCAGAAAATCAACTGATATAATCAACCATCATGTCATATAAGGTAATCATGTTCAAAATGAAATAACAGCATCAACTAGCATCTAACTAACCATATCAACAATAATAGTATCATCATCATCACAAGTAGCAAACAACTGCATTGAAAAATACTAAATCCTACCAGTAAGAGGAGGGGTATTACATCCTCCCCCCCATAAAATCGGCTTACTCCTGGAAGCCGGTAACAAAAAGGGAATAAGATTTCCAAAGATAGGAGGCATTCCTCACACGCAAGACGGTGAACTAATCACTATTAGAAACTAGAATCAAGCTCACACAAAAAGTAAGAAATAATAATACAAGTATTAGTAGCATGGGGTTATTACATCCTCCCCCCCAAGGATATGGCTTACTCCAGGAAGCCATTAAATAGATAAGAGTAAGCACACAACAAACATACAGAGATCACGCCAATATCTACACACATAATTCACATCACTGGAAACCACATTACACAATGACATAAGGGTTCATAGTGCATCCCTGATAGGAAGGGTATCGGTGCATTGCGCACTACACCGAGGGTCCTATCCTTTCCACCAGTTTCCTGCACCATTTCCCTGAGACGGACTAACGGAAGAAACTTAGGTTCACAACAACACAACAAAACAAATGAAACTCTAGACTCTAGGGACAAACGCAAGGTTACATAGTGAGCACACATAGTGCCCAGTGTATGAACCTAGGCTCTGATACCAAGTTGTAACGCCCGTCGTGCAAACCCCAGAGAACACACACATAACGCGAATAATTTTTTTTAATAATAAAAGTAAACATGCAATAACATTAAATCATAAACACATAGCATAACACATTGCATTAAATCCACATGGTTCTCTGGGGCACGCGAGGTTACATTGCAATCACAAAACAAAATAAAGATAACGAAAACAACATAACCATTTAATTTATGAATACCATATACAATGATACAACTGATAGCCATGATGCGAGTATGACAACATCGCATAATTACATCCATGATAAATCTTTTAACAAGATCAAAATCAAACCTAACTATTACATCATTGAAATTACATTACAATTTTCTTTGATACATGAATTACATTGAATCTCCCAATATGGGGATTGATACAAGAATAATGAACATGAAGTACAACTGATCACTAGAACATCTGCACTGCGGAAAGCTGAGAAGACAAGACGCTGATGGGGAACCCAACGGGTGCGGAGCACGTTCCACCCAACCATGTGAATTACGAAGTAACTCACCCCCCGTGCTCAGAGGTGACGAGGAAGTGATTCCGACCATGAATGTCAACTGACTCAACAACAACATGATACATAACAAGCACAACTCAAGCTTACAATGAACAACCATCAAATTTCACAAATCACATGACAAGATTTAAACCAAGAACTCATCACGAGAACATGAAGTACTATCACTTAACAATCAAGAGTCAATTCACAAGAATTCAAAGAAACATCATAAAGAGATAACATCCAGAAGAACCGAACCAACGCCCAAGGTACATTTCCAATAAATCAGAACCAATAAAAAGAACATGATTCCATAATAACTCTGAAACATCCATTCAATACACCATTCCAATAGGCAACAAGAACAAGTCAGACGGGTGTCAAGTAGGGAGGGTCATCACATAACTCTCATGGGATCCCCTGGCTCTTCCTCCAACTGAGGCGCCGACACCCACCTGTGGATTCCCTAACCCTATAATCAAAACAACATAAAAATAACAATATCTAGAGGCAACAAGAAACAAGAACAACAAGGATGTCTAGTCGAGAGTGTCATCGCATAGCTCTCATGGGATCCCCTGGCACTTCCTCCTAACTGAGGCACCGACACCCATCTATGGATCACCTGGCCCTTCCTCCTACTGAGGCGTCGGCACCATAGGGTAGCTAATGTGGAGCCGATAATCTCTCATGAAGATGAGACTACGACTTTGCCGACCACGGCCTACTCAGTCTATCACTAGTCTACGGTAGCCCTAATGCATAGACGAGGAATCCAGTTTTCATTATCTTGTATGTTTTACTACCCATCCCCCCTAAATTCTATTTTTAGGTTATCACTTGTTTAACTACTCTTACGTGGGTTCCCCTGGCACTTCCGCTTACCCAAGGCGTCGGCGCCCACAAAGAGCCACTCTCCCTATGACCCTTAACATATCTCCAAAACAGGCAAGGGTTAAACTAATCATTAACAAAGCATAAAACAATCTAAACACACGAGGCATTAACCCTCTCGTGATTACTCCAGTTAAAAGTCTTACCAAACCGTTCAACCCTTCCAACATAAAACCCATAACGCTCAAAAAACATAAATAAGAGGAGAATAACACTCCAAACAAACAAGCCTCCGGAACAAGGTTTCCACAATTTGACAACAGGGTTCCCACATTACGAGTGAAAAATTTACAACCATAAAGAAAGGAAGACAATAACAAGACTGCACGATTTCATAGTTAAGGAAAACGACTCACTTGATTACATAATCAGAATCGCAAATTAACTCAATTTCATAAAGCATTCTTATTACATCCAGAGTGCTAAAAATTATCCAAGGTTTAATTATATTTAAAACTAATCCCCCATTACATCTCGTACAATAATAATTTCCACAATAACAAGTAAACAAATACCAGATTAAATTATTCCCTCACCCATAAAATATTACCCTTCTTTTTACCCAATAATAGGAATTGACCTTTAAACTAAAATACAATAAAAAAATTTACATTATAACTAACAAATAAAATAATCAAAATTCATTTTAAATAATTCACAATTATTATATTCAATAGAAAAATAAATTATAAATGTTATACTCACTAAACTAAATAAATCGATTATAATTATCATGTTTGTCAAAAATACTCAACAAAAAAAAATCAAATAATAATTACAAAAAAAAAACATTAATTATTTATATATATATATAAATAATTAAAAACTAACAAATAATATATATTAATTTTATTAAAAACTTAACAAATAAAATATATAACAAATTTATTATAAATAAAAAAAAAACTTAATAAAAAAAAACAAAAAGGGAACACAGCCCCATGAGCGCAATCCATAGGACTGCGCACAGCAGTCCATGTGACTGCTGCTTACAGCAGTCCATGCGACTGCTGTACCCGCAGTCCTATGCACTGCGCAGGAGATGGGGTCGGGAGGTACGGCTGCGCTGTCCCTCCCTTCCCACTAAACAATAAAACAATAACCTTTAAAATTAAACTTTTAAATAATCAAACTTTGTAATTAAATGCAATATAAAACTTTATTAAAATTGCATTTCGATTTCATAAAACAAAAACACAGAAACCAAGGGACGCGGATTTCATCCGCACCACTCTGCACGAATCACGAAAAATTAAAAATAAAAATTTTAATTAATAACAAACAAAAACACAGAGCAATTCATCCAGGCCAATTGTGTATAAATTTTAAACAAAATAAAAGGATTTTCAATAGAGATTTTATATATATATATATATATATATATATATTCAATAAAATACATGTACAGATCTATTAGCATAGGAATACAATTTTCTGTGTTTATACAAAATCAAATAAATTACAGAGTAAGGAATACTCCACCCATATACATATACACAAACCCTCAGAAGTATTTTTATTTTTTTTTAATAAGGAAATTATTTTTTTCTAATTGCTAATATTGTCAAGATGAGGATTTCAGAAACTAAAGGTTTTGACAGATTGGAAACAGTATATTAACTATGTTTTTCTTTTGTTTTCTAGACTAATGATTTGCCCTAGTTTCAGTTTTCAACAGAAGTTCTCTATGCTCACCAAAATTTATTTTAATAAGATCTATTTTTCTTTTCAGAAACAAACAGAGAATAGAAAAGGTACGAGAAGAAAAACTACGAGAGGAACCTGGAGTCCAATACAAATTTGAAGATGCCCTCGAATCCAATTCCAATCCGTAGTCCAGAACGAACTCCACAATCCCTGGAGCACTTCAGCTTTCTGTTCTTCTGTGTGTGTGTGAGCTTCTCAAAAATTCGTGATAAAATAAAATATATTCCTCATCTTTTCAAAGCTCTCCAAAAATCCAAGATTAAAAGAAAAATCAATTCTTTAAAACTGGCTTTTTCCCAACTCTCAATTTCTATTGGCTCACACTGTCTTTTTGTTCTTTTATTTGTTTTAATTACTTTAATTCCTGTTTTACAACTTTTCTTGCACCACACATTACATATTTATATTAAATAAATTATTCACATAATTTTTCAATAGAGATTTTATATATATATATATATATATATATATATATATATATATATATATATATATATATATATATTCAATAAAATACATGTACATATCTATTAGCACAGGAATACAATTTTCTGTGTTTATACAAAATCAAATAAATTACAAAGTAAGGAATACTCCACCCATATACATATACACAAACCCTCAGAAGTATTTTTATTTTTTTTTAATAAGGAAATTATATTTTTTCTAATTGCTAATATTGTCAAGATGAGGTTTCAGAAACTAAAGGTTTTGACAGATTGGAAACAGTATATTAACTATGTTTTTCTTTTGTTTTCTAGACTAATGATTTGCCCTAGTTTCAGTTTTCAACAGAAGTTCTCTATGCTCACCAAAATTTATTTTAATAAGATCTATTTTTCTTTTCAGAAACAAACAGAGAATAGAAAAGGTACGAGAAGAAAAACTATGAGAGGAACCTGGAGTCCAATGCAAATTTAAGATGCCCTCGAATCCGATTCCAATCCGTAGTCCAGAACGAACTCCACAATCCCTGGAGCACTTCAGCTTTCTGTTCTTCTGTGTGTGTGTGAGCTTCTAAAAAATTCATGATAAAATAAAATATATTCCTCATCTTTTCAGAGCTCTCCAAAAATCCAAGATTAAAAGAAAAATCAATTCTTTAAAACTGGCTTTTTCCCAACTCTCAATTTCTATTGGCTCACACTGTCTTTTTGTTCTTTTATTTGTTTTAATTAATTTAATTCCTGTTTTACAACTTTTCTTGCACCACACATTACATATTTATATTAAATAAATTATTCACATAATTATCCACCACCAATTTAATTAATTAAAATAATTAAGCATATTTAATATTTAATTATTATTTAATTGAAATGTAAGATTTTCAAAAATAATTAAATTATTTAAATATTTAAATACCATTTACTCCAACATTAAAATAAATAATTTATTTCAATCATAAAGACAAGTCATAACTGTAAATGCCCTCATAAATAAACTAAGACAAAACACATAACACAACAGACAATGACGACAATTACACAAAATCAACTAAACCAAACAAATGAGACGACCTGACATCATGGGACGGGAGGACTTCATCGTCACCTCTGTATCAACATTTATCCGTTGGGTTATTTGGTGCTCGCCCTGTCCTGCCGAAGCAGGTGGAATCGAGACTTATACCTGCAATCCTGCATACAAACGAAGTTGTGTACATGTGCATATATACATATATATCAAAGCATTAAATCAAGATACTGCATTGTGAGAAGGAATCGCAACATAACAGGGCACTCGCGAACGAGTGATGCTATATTGTCCTTCGTCACACCTATTCTAACAATTATAACATAATCCATGAATTACATTTCTAACTAATAATCATCTCACAACATATTAAATTAAAACACTACATCATATCATAATTCAGAAAATCAACTGATATAATCAACCATCATGTCATATAAGGTAATCATGTTCAAAATGAAATAACAGCATCAACTAGCATCTAACTAACCATATCAACAATAACAGTATCATCATCGTCACAAGTAGCAAACAACCGCATTGAAAAATACTAAATCCTACCAGTAAGAGGAGGGGTATTACATCCTCCCCCCCATAAAATCGGCTTACTCCTGGAAGTCGGTAACAAAAAGGGAATAAGATTCCCAAAGATAGGAGGCATTCCTCACACGCAAGATGGTGAACTAATCACTATTAGAAACTAGAATCAAGCTCACACAAAAAGTAAGAAATAATAATACAAGTATTAGTAGCATGGGGTTATTACACTGTGTCTAGGAGTGGATGGTCTTGTATAGGAATTCCTTGTTACTATCTCCTAGCATGGGGGCTGAGCCTTTTGGTATCACATGGTTGGGTGGAACATGCACCTTAATTTCGTTGGGTCGTCTTCTTGTTCGTGTGGATGATATTTCCAGTTGGAGATCTCATGGGATCCTGTACCTTCATACCTTATTCTTTTCAGTTATTGTTGTAATTTTATTACCCCTCTTTGTATCGAGGTGGAAGATGTAATTTGTAACCTTGTATATTGGAATTATCTCATTCGGGGAATGAGGGTTGTAATCATATTGTAAAGATTATTATTGGGAACATGTGGTATTTCTTATGCCTTTGTTGTAATTTTATCATGTATGGAATGTATGAGTATTTAATTTGTTAATTAATTAAATGTTATGTTTTTAATTCATGTTTCTTGATTGGGTTTTTAGTAATCTCAGTCTCGTAACCTTAGAGGTTGTTGGCAATGGATAGTGATCTTACATGTTATTTGTACTTAAAAAAAAAAATAGTACATTTGAGTAGTAAATTGCAACTTCCTCTAGGGTTGCGTGGTGGGGAATTACGCATTTTCCCCTCTAACATCTAAGTTACTCGAAAAAGGCCAATAAACTAAATGAGAAAAAATAGACAATTCAAATATAAATAAGTTAGAACATATATAATAGCAATTATTAATGTAAATGAAGTATTTCTTTGATTTGTTTGGCATTCTTGAGAAACTGATAAGGAAATTAGCAGCAACAATAAACTAAACAACAAACATGCTTACGAGAGTGCTACTTGAGGATTGTTCTCCAACCTTAGAAGAGCTAGAGATCACCAACATTGTTGTGTCTGCTCTTTTTAGGAACAAAGAGTTGCAAAGCCAACAACTAGCTAGGAGGTCTATGGCTTCAAAACACAACATCATCTCTTAAATTTTTTACACAGCCATTAACAATATGGCAAAAAACAATTAATAATAATAAGGTCTTCAATGATTCAAATAATAGTTAACATATAGTTTCTTATTCCAAGTTCACAGTTTTACTATTAAGATTCGTCCTTTTTTCCCCTAGAAACACCAATAGTACGAAGGAAAGCAAATAATTTGCAAAAAAGGCTTCAATGTTCTATATAACAGTTCATATGAAGCATAACATTTGAAGTATGTCATGTCAAGGTTCACAAAATAGCTTTTTTTTTTTAAAACAATAAACATTGGGAAGAATAGAGATGCACATTCCTTACATCTACTTTGGTTTACATACAATTTTACACACAATAAGATATAATATTATCTCATTTATGGTTTTTATTCTATGTAAATGATTGCAATATATTTAAATACTTTGTGTTGTTCTCAACAACACAACCTAAACAAGAAAAAATAGCATTTGGCCATGGGAAATGTTGGATGTAATTTTTCCCAGACTGTGTGTGCCCAGGCCTCTGACACCATATAGCAGGTGTTTTTTTTTTAAAAAAAAATTTAAAAGAGTTTGGTGCATCGATAGAGGAGGCCAGCAAAATGGCATCAACATTAATCATTGCATGGTTTTCATGTAGTGTTGATGCTGCAAGTAACATATGCATTTAAATTCCCTAGGGAACGAAGTGAATGTCTGTGCAATTTTCAAAAACGTAGTGTATATATATATATATATATATATATATATATATATATATATTTACATATATATATGTATATACAGATACATATATATATAGACATAGATGTATATATATATATGTGTGTGTGTGTGTGTGTGTGCATATACACCACACATATATATATATATATATACACATACATATATATATACATATATATACACATATATATTTATATGTACATATATATATAGAGACATAGATGTATATATCTATGTATATATATATATATATATATATATATATATATATATATATATATATATATATATGTATATATATATATATATATATATATATATATATATATATATATAAGAATTATCAAAACACACACCTTTTGCAACCATCAACGCATGCAAACAACAAAAGATAACATCCAACCAGTGCCTTCATAAAATTTCTACAGCTAGCGTGGATTGTGATAGTTCTACATGTTCATTTGTAAAAGGCCATCAATAGGGGACAGAGGGAAGAAAAACCAAGTGGGAAGAGGTGTGATTGAAGGAAATTGGGAGAGGTGCATATTTGTACAACTGTTCATGTAGTATTTGTGAAACAACTTATCTTAGTTTCAAAAGTAGATTACTGGTTGTTGGTCTATAGCTTACTGCAAATGGTCTAGTTTATGAGTTATGTGTAGCTGCCATTGGCTACAAGCAATATTGTTTCTTTTGTACAATTGATGTGTTCCATACATTAAGTATAGTATAAAGGAAGCCCTTTCTTACATCTCACACTTTATATACAATTGGATAAACAACAACCGCAATCAGAAGTATTGCAAGCACATGTAAACCATACAACAAGCAATATTGAAACTAGCTAGCATTCAAGAGACCAGATATCTACACAATATTTTCCCTCACATAACTAGTTGAGAAGGATACAAATTAAAATCTTTTGTTGCCTATAATAATTCCTTGCTCTGGGCTGCACAACATAATATAGCCAACAAAAGGTTTGAATTGCTAGCCTTCTTGGGTAGGCAAATGGGGGAAAATTCAGTTTGGATGTCTGTGCTCTTTCCACAAGTGTTAAAGCAGTGTGGGCTAATGGGAATTTTGACCTATATTTTTTTTAAAGGGAAGGCCATTTGCAACCTTAGCCTTGGTTTGTGAGAAGATGAAAAATCAAAAAGGCTTGCAAGGATTCCAACCAAAGTACACAGAAGAGAACCAACAAGTAATAATATAGAAGACAACATTAAAGATAGGTTGTATAGCAATGACTATTTATTTGGATTTCAACTACAATGAGCAAAAAAATTGGATAAATCAAACATAATACGTTTCAAAGTTAAAAAGCCATGCTAGGAAAAGAAATCTTGTTGCACCTCTTCCCACTTGCTTCAAACACACATCTTCTCACCAACTTTGCTACAGAAGAATAGGGAAAATATTGTCACTGGTGACACTTTTCTTTTGCATTTCCAACCACCCACCCTTTCAAAAAAAAAAACCTCCACCCACTTTTGTAGAAGTTGTACAAAGCTTAATCGAGCTTGCACCCTCACAGAAGCCTACCCTTGGCGCTCACAACCCTCATATCAGGTATAACAATAGAACGAAACCAAACAATGCCTCATTGAAAATTCACTAAACATTCATTTTATTCCTCGAGCCACTAAAGGGTAGCTATTATTACAATGAACCCCAATACACACAAAGAATACAACAATTAATGTTGATGTGAACCAGTGTTTAATTTTTGTAGCCTTCTCTATCCACGTAGGCCAACAAACGCCACCCTATTCCCAAAGCATCCAAAACATGCCTCTGCCACCTTTTCCACGGTTATCAAAAGGCAAAAAATATGGGAGGCCGATGAAAATTTTTGGCCGAATTTATAACCCAATCGCCATGTTGTCCCCGGTCGCTGGAAAGCTGAAAACCAGAGAGGTTGATGGAATTTTAGACAAAGTTGGCACAAATAGCCGAGTTGACACAAATAGCCTATCAGGTAATAAATAAATATATATATATATATATACACATATACATAGACATATACATATACATATACATATACATATATATATATACATATATATATAAATATATATACATATACATATATCTACATATGTGTATCTGCATACTATACACAATATATACATATATATGTACATATACATATACATATATCTACATATGTGTATGTACATACTATACATAATACACATATACATAGATATACATATAGATATACATATATATACATATATGTATGTACATACAATACATGCTATCCACATATACACATATACATATAGATATACACAGGCTATGAAATTTCTGCAAAGCTGGTTGAAAGCTATAAGCTATCTAGTGTTTTTTGCATGCATTGATGGTTCCAAAATGTGTGTGTTGTATACATACATACATACGTATGGCTAACTATGAATTTCAACATTGTATGGCAATGCTTATAATGGAATAAACAAGTTAATGTTATGGAATTCATTCCGTTGATGTCCACCTTAGGCTATATTGTTCCATTTATGACTTCCTTTTAGCATCTATAGTTGCAACACAACAAAATAATGAATGTTTTGGATGTTATACACACACACACACATATATACAGACATTTATACAGAGATATATATGCATATATATAGATACATATACATTTATCACATATATATACATATAGAGATATATATGCATATATATTCATATATATACATATAAGTACATATATATATACACTCAAACACACACATATATACATATATATATACATACATACATACATACATATATATATATAGATACATATAAAAATATATCAAACCATAGGAAAAATACACAAGAAAAAACTTAATGGGGAAAAAACAACCCAGATTTCTGGCTTCCATTTACCATCTATAGTTGCAATAGAATAAAATAGTCAATGTTTTGGATGTTATATATATATATGTATGCCTATATATACATACATATACACATATATACACATACATACATATATATGCACACATATATACATACATGTATACATATATATATATATATATATATAGACACACACACACACATATGTATGTATATATGTATATATATATATATCAAAGCACAAAAAAAATTACATAGGAAGAAACCAACCCAAGAAAAACAACCAAGGCTAACCATTAATAGTAGACAATTGTGGATTTTGGCATGTTGTTGACTGCTGGCTATATTGATCCATTTATGGCTTTCATTTTGTGGGAGTGCTTGCACAATAGTTAATCTGTTATTTTTTTGGTGGATCTTCGAATCAAGTTTTCTTGTGTTTTGTGGATTTTTCTATCTACATGACTGATGGGAATATTGTTTCATTTATTGGTTCTGGTCTCTCAAACAAAATCATTGCAACCATCAGATGTCTGGTATGTGTGAATAGAAGGATTGCTTCCACCGTTGATGAATGTGATGGACAATCTATATTCTTGCTCAAGCATTTGGTGAGAGCCCATGGGGCTTCATGACCCAATATGGTAGGGTAGAGAGCAGGCCTTATTTTCTACTTTTACAGTCCATATGTATATCTATTTCTACATAGAACTATTCCCTAATAAGATTGTATTCCCAATATGGTAGGATGCATAGTAGATCTTAGTTTCTTTTTCTTTGGTGCTTGCAAGCATGTTTTATGTTCATTGCAATATTTCTATATGTACATGTGTATGTATATATGCATGTTTTGTGTTAGTTTGTTATTGGTAGCTTTCTGTGTTCTCTGAGTTTGCCATGTGAGCTACTGTTGGAAGTTATGCTTTAGTATACAATGGTTGCAATGCAATGGAATAGCTAATATTATATAAGTTGCATTTTTTTAGGGTATCATGTTTCCCTTTTGATATGGTTCCATTGAAAAGAGAGTATATTGTTTCTTTGGAACAATATTGTCTGGTCTATGGTTCGACTTGTGTATAGTTGTTTTTCTATGGTTTTCTCACAATGTTTTTTAGTATTTACCACCTTTGGCCATCTAGGTGACTCTTGATAACAATATTGTTTCATTTACATCTTTTGTTTTGTTAGGGTAGTTGCAATGCAATAAAATAGTTAATATTATGAAGTTCATGTTTCTTTGCATTAGGCATTGTTCAATGCTCCCATTTTCATTATGCTATTTTGTTTCATTTATGGCTTGCATTTACGACACCATCCCTTGCATTGTTCTTCCTCATCCTAGTCAAGCTATGTATACATACATATGTTTGTAAAAATGGATGTCTATGTAGTGATCGAGAACATATTGTTGGTTGGAATTCTATGCATTTATATTGTTATTAAACGTAGTTGTGATTGAGGATGGAAAGATTATGTTAAGTTGCAACTACGTTTATCAACTGTGAAATCTATGTGAAGGAACTTGGATGTTATCTTGTGTTTTTAATGTAATGAAATAGTTAATGTTATGTCTCCTATTTTCTTGCATGCATCAATGGCTCCAAAAGGTCTGAGGTGCACTTATTTTGTGGTGTTCTTTGGCAGGTTGTCAAGAAAAATGAAGGAATAAGAAAGCAAGCAGGAAGGCCTGTTACTGAAGGAACCGGGTAGAGGTGCATCTCATCTAGGTTATTCTTGAAAAAATATTCTTTCATTGTGTCAATTGTTGTTGGAAAGACTGCATAAATTTGTGGGTTTTGGCATGTTGCTAACTTTTGCTCATATTATTCCATTTATGGCTTCGATTCTGTGTGAATGGTTGGGAAATAGTTAATTTGTTGCATTGTTCGATTTATCATAAATGTATTATTCTATGTCATTCTGAGGCTCTTTCTTGTTGTTGAATGTAGCTATGACCAAGGATGGCAATATTTTGTGAAGGTGCAAGTGCATTCATTGGCTGTGGAACCTATGTGAAGGTGGTTGGACTTGGGACTTCGTTGCCATTTCAAAGGTGGCGGGCATTTGTCACAACGATAGAGGAGAATGGAAAAATGAAAAAAAGTGTAGGGGAGGCCAATGAAATGTCATTAGCATTGATTTTTGTATGGTTCCCGTGTAGTGGTGATGGTGCAAATAACATTTGTTTGAAAGTCCTTGGAAAACAAAACAAATATCTATGTAGTTATCAATACCATATTGTTCAATGTCATTCTAAGGTTTATGTTGTTGTTAAAATTGGCTATGAGAACGAAGGGAAAGCTTTTGTGAAGATGCAAGTGCGTTAAATGTTGTGCAATTTTTGTGAAGGTTGTTGAAGGTTATCTTGTGTTTTTTGCATGTAACAATTGTTCCAAAAGGTGTGGTTTGTGATATTTATGTGTTATTATTTTAACTATATATATATGTATATATGCATCTGTATATGTGTGTGTATATATATATACATATATATATGTATGTATATATATACATATATATATACATATACATACATACATATATATATATATGTATATGTATATGTATATATATATATATACTAGCAGCAGTGATGAAAATCCCGACCCAACTATACCCCATCCACCAAGTCTATCCTCGGCATTGGGAAAAGAGGGAAAAACAGTGAGGCTGACAAAAATTCTTAGCAAAGTTGACACAAGTACAACCTAAGCTAAGGAACAATAATCAATAATACCTAATGTAACCAACCATAGAATGGACAACATTAATTATTTTATTCTCTTCCAACCATAGCCACATAATGAAAGGAATAAATCAAACAACCTTAGCCTAACACAACCAACAATAGTGAACAATCCCTTATGTAAAACAACACCACAAGAATGCAAACCCTAAATGAATCAATATTGGTTTGAATGGTAACCCAAATGGGGAAATTTAGCAAAAAACACAATAGTTTTCATTTTCTAGTTATTGTTGGAATAGAATAAAATAATGAAATAATTAATTTTGTTCACTAGATAACGAAATCCATAAATCAAACAATGTTGGTTTCAACAGCCACCCAGATTGAAAGTGACAACATATAGGAATAAATATTTTACTCCATTGCAACCATGACAAGAAACTGGAAGTCATAAATCAAAAAACATCACAGTACCAAATCCATGGGAAACCATATACAAAAGATGCAAACCATAAATTAGACAACATATTTGAAACAATCAATAGTACCTTATGGAAAATCAACACAGTTACAATAGAGGAAAACTTCATAAGGTCAAGGATTTTTCTCCATTGCCAACGTATCCAATAAATGCAAGTCATAAAGAGAGACCCACCAAAATATATATATATATATATATGTACATATCTATACATATATATGTATATATACAAAAATATATACATATTTAAATATACCCAACATATCTTAAGGAAAAAAACAACAATTAACAATACCCAATGTAACCAAACATAGAATCGACACCATTAATTATTTTATTCTGTTCACACCATAACCATAAAATAAAAGCCATAAATTTTATTTTGGTCAAGGATTTTCCCCCTTTGCCAACATATCTACTAAATGCAACCCATAAAGATAGACCCATAGTTAATTAATATACACATAAATACATGTATATATCTACACATATATACATATATATATACACACATATGTATACATATTACAATATACCCAACATAGCCTAACGTAGAGAACAATAATCAACAATATCTAATGTAACCAAACATAGAATCAACAACATTAATTATTTTATTTTGTTGCAGCCATAACTAGAAAATGAAACACACAAATCAAACATTGGTTTCAACACACACCCAGGTCTAGAAAGCAACAATATAGCATGGGTTGTACAATAAGCATCAACCAAAACTCCATAGCCTTAACAATTTTAATCTAACATATATATATAGATATTAAAATATACATAATATAGCCAAAGGTAGAGAACAATAATCAATAATACCCAATGTAACCAAACCTAGAATCAACAACATTAATTATTTTATTATATTCCAAGCATAACCAGAATACGAAACCCATAAATCAAACAACATTACTTTGAACAACCACCCACATACAAAAAACCACAACATACCATGATATATACAATAAAAATCAACCAAAACTTCATAGCCTTAACATTTTTAATGTTACATATATATATTGATATTAAAATATACCCGATATAGCCCAAGATAGAGAACAATAATCAATAATACCTAATGTAACATAAAATAGAATCAACAACATTAATTATTTTATTCTTATCCAAACTCCATAGCCTTAACATTTTTAATGTTACATATATATATTGATATTAAAATATACCCAATATAGCCTAAGACAGATAACAATAATCAATAATACCTAATGTAACCAAAAATAGAGTTAACAACATTAATTATTTAATTATTTTCCAACAATAACCAAAAAATGAAACCCATAAATCAAACAAAATTACTCTCTATAACCACCCACATTGCAGAAAGCCACAATATATGCATACCTATACAATAACAATCGACAAAAATGCCTTATCCTCTACAATTTTATTCCATTGCAAACATACCTATAAAGCAAAAATATTCAACACAAACTCTATGAAAATTGGCAGCAACAAACCCATACAAAAAATACTACTTTCTCAACACAATCTCCTTGAAAATTGAAAAAAAAAATCCATTTCAATAGCGCCTTCTCAAAAATGAAACAATATACTTTAAGCAACATAATTATAATCCACAATGCCCAATGGATTGACTATTTTATTCCATTGCAACCATAACCATAAACCGCAAGCAATAAACCAACCAACCTAATGTAACTAAACATAGAAACAAAAACATTAATTATTTTATTCTCCTCCAGCAAAAACAAGAAAATGAAAGCCATAAACCAAACAACATTGGTTTCAATAGACACCTATATCCATAAAGCAACAATATAGCCCATGCTATACAATAAGAATCGACCAAAATTCCTTAACCTTAACAATTTTAATGTTAACTATATATATTCATATTAAAATATAAGAAATATACCCTAAGGTAGACAACAATAATCAATAATACCTAATGCAACCAAACATACAATGAACACTAGGTGTGTGTAGGATCATCATGGAAAAACTAGGCCCGTAAGTGGCAAAAAATTCAGAAAAATTAGAGTTAGGCAATTTGATGTCAAAATTTAGATAAGTTATCTATATTATTTCAAAAATATGTAAGAATAGAATCTGTAGCAGATTGAATGTAGTTTATAAACTACCAGGTTTATTTAGAAAAAAAAATCTATTTGGCCTGAAAATTTGAAATTTCAATGTAGTAGTACTTAAATTTTAGGGAAAAAATAAGAAGTAGGTGTTTGTCTAACCACCCTAACTAGAATCAAATGATAATATTTTTTTATAATATTTTAGATATAAGTAGAGGACTCTTATCTGGATGTGCTCCATATTTTTTGTAATTTTTTTTCCAAGTAAATAATTAATTATGAATTTTTTTATTACAAATTTTAAAATAATATAAAAACTTGAATGTCTGACCACCTTAACTTGGTCAAAATTTCATGAAATTCTTTTTTTATTTTTTTAATCCTATCGTATGCGAAGCATAGAAAGTGAAGCATGTTTTGGATTCAAAAAATGTGATACTGTTTGAAAGCTATATATGTATTTCAATCAGCCTATCAATCAGGACTTTAGTCATAATTCAAATAGAAAATAAATAATAATTATTTATTAAATTAAAAGTGATTCATAATTTATATTGGTGGAAAGCTGATAATCTCCTTTAAAAACCCTTTTCATTTCATAAATTTTGGGTAAAAAGAAAGTCGTCAGCCACATACCCTACAAATACCCATTATATTGCCACTTTTTGGCCCATCATGATCCTGCACATACCCTTGCTATTAATTATTTTATTATGTTCAAAAAATAACTAGAATACTAAATCCATAAATCAAACAACATTACTTTCAACAACCACCCACATGTGCAAATCCACAATATAGCCCAAGGTATACAATAAGAATCCACCAAAACTCCATAACCTTAATAGTTTCAATGTTACATATATATATTGATACTAAAATATACCTAGTATAGCCTTAGGTGGACAAAAAAAATCAATAATACCTAATTTAACCAAACATAGAATCAACATCATTAATTATATTATTATGTTCCAACCAGAAGGAGAAAACGAAAGCCATAAATCAAGCAACATTAATTTCTAGATCCACCCACAACTAGAAAGCCACAATATAGACTGAGATATACAATAACAATCCACAACAACTCCAGATCCTCTACAATTTAATTCCATTGGATAAATAGCCACAAAAAACAAGCATTAAACACAAACCCTACAAAGGTTGATAGTAACAAACCCATACAAGAAACACTCATTTTCCAGCACAATCTCCTCAAAAATTAAAAAAATAGAGACTTTTCAACATAGAATCAACAACATTAATTATTTTTTATCTATTCTAGCCATAAATAGAAAATGAAAGCCATAAATTAAACAACATTACTTTCTACAGCCACCCACTCCCAAAAAGCCACAATATAGGTCGAGCTATACAATAACAATTGACAAAAACTCCATATCCTCTATGATTTAATTTCATTGCAAACATAGCCACCAAATGCAAACATTAAACACAAACCCTACGAATGTTGACAGTAAAAAACCCATACAAAAATAGTCCTTTCTCAACACAATCTCCTCCAAAATTGAAAAAATACAGACTTTTCAACAACACCTCCAAAATGAAACACTATATCTTAAGCAACACAACTATAATCAACAACAACTTATGGCAAATCCAATGAAACAATATGGGAAACATTTTTTTTTACATATACACATCTTGTTGGCCATTTCAAACAAACCTCTTTCCCCCGCTTTCTCCATGCTACCTTGTTTCTCGAAGCTTCCAAACATACATAGATAATGGGAACCATAAACACAAGCCCACAAAAAATCATAGTATCAAATCCATGCAAAACCACTCAAAATAAACACGAACCATAAATCAGACAAGGTATTTGAAACAATCAACAATACCTTATGGAAAATGAAGCAATATAACTTCCAACCACAAATCAAACAATATCGTGGAGTGGTTCTTCCACATGCACCTCTTCCCACTCGCTTCAAACAAACATCTTCTCACATACTTTCCTATACAAAAATAGGAAAAATACTATCACAAACAACAAATTTCTTTTGCATTTCCAACCACCCTCTCTTGCAAAAAACACAAAAATACAGCCATTTCAACAACACCTCCAAAATGAAACAATATAGATTAAGAAAACTAACTATAATTGACAATGCCAAATGGATTGACTATTTTATTCCATTGCAACCATAACCACAAACCACAAGAATTAAACCAACCAACCTAATGTAACCAAACATAGAATCAACAACATTAATTATTTTATTCTCTTCCAACCAAAACCAAAAAATGAAAGCCATAAACCAAACAAAATTGGTTTCAACAGCCACCCAGATCTGGAAAGCAACAATATATCCCAGGCTATATAATAAGAATCGACCAAAATTTCATAACCTTAAAAGTTTTAATCTTACCTATATATATTCATATTAAAATATACACAATATACCCTAAGGTAGACAACAATAATCAATAATACCTAATGCAACCAAACATACAGTCAACACTATTAATTATTTTATTTTGTTTGAACCATAACTAGAATACTAAAGCCATAAGTCAAACAACATTACTTACAACAACCACCCACATGGGAAAAGCCACAATATAGCCCAAGGTATACAATAAGAATCCACCAAAACTCAATAACCTTAACAATTTCAATGTTACATATATATATTGATACTAAAATATACCCAGTATAGCCTTAGGTGGACAGAAAAAATCAATAATACATAATTTAACCAAACATAGAATCAACATCATTAATTATTTTATTATGTTCCAACCATAAGTAGAAAACAAAAGCCATAAATCAAGCAACATTAATTTCTAGAGCCACCCACAACCAGAAAGCCATAATATAGACCGAGATATACAATAACAATCCACAACAACTCTAGATCCTCTACAATTTAATTCCATTGGATACATAGCCACAAAACACAAGCATTAAACACAAACCCTACAAAGGTTGTAGTAACAAACCCATACAAGAAACACTCATTTTCCAACATAATCTCCCCAGAAATTGAAAAAATAGAGAATTTTCAACGTAGAATCAACAACATTAATTATTTTTTATCTATTATAGCCATAAATAGAAAATGAAAGCCATAAATTAAATAACATTACTTTCTACAACCACCCACTTCCAAAAAGCCACAATATAGGCTGAGCTATGCAATAACAATTGACAAAAAGTCCATATCCTCTATAATTTAATTCCATTACAAACATAGCCACCAAACAAAAACATTAAACACAAACCCTAAAAATGTTGATAATAACAATACCATACAAAAATAGTCCTTTCTCAACACAATCTCCTCCAAAATTGAAAAAATATAGAATTTTCAACAACACCTCCAAAATGAAACACTATAGCTTAAGCAAAACAACTATAATCAACAACACCTTATGGAAAATCCAATGAAACAATATGGGAAACATTTTTTTTTGCATATACACTTGTTGTCGGTTGTTTCAAACAAACCTCTTTCCCTAGCTTTCTCCATGCTGCCTTGTTTCTCAAAGCCTCCAAACATATGTAGATAATGGGAACTATAAACACAAGCCCACAAAAAATCACAGTATCAGATCCATGAAAAACCACTCAAAATAAACACGAACCATAAATTAGACAAGGTATTTGAAACAATTAACAATACCTTATGGCAAATGAAGCAATATAACTTCCAACCACAAATCAAACAATATCGTTGAGTGGTTCTTCCACATGCACCTCTTCCCACTCGCTTCAGACAAACATCTTCTAACCAACTTTCTTGTATAAAAATGGGAAAAATACTATCACAGGCAACACATTTCTTTTGCATTTCCAACCACCCTCTCTTGTAAAAAATAGAAAAATACAGCCATTTCAACACCTTCTCCAAAATGAAACAATATAGCTTAAGAAAAACAACTATAATAAACAATACCCAATGGATTGACTATTTTATTCCAATGCAACCATAACCACAAACCAGAAGAAGTAAACCAACTAACCTAATGTAACCAAACATAGAATCAACAACATTAATTATTTTATTTTCTTCCAACCAAAACCAAAAAATGAAAGCCATAAACCAAGCAAAATTGGTTTCAACCGCCACCCAGATCTAGAAAGCAACAATATAGCCCATGCTATACAATAAGAATCGACCAAAATTTCATAACCTTAAAAATTTTAATCTTACCTATATATATTCATATCAAAATATACACAATATACCCTAAGGTAGACAACACTAATCAATAATACCTAATGCAACCAAACATACAATCAACACTATTAATTATTTTATTTTGTTCGAACCATAACTAGAATACTAAAGCCATAAATCAAACAACATTACTTTCAACAACCACGCACATGGGAAAAGCCACAATATAGCCCAAGGTATACAATAAGAATCCACCAAAACTCAATAACCTTAACAATTTCAATGTTACATATATATATATTGATACTAAAATATATACCCAGTATAGGCTAAGGCGGACAAAAACTAATCAATAGTACCTAATGTAACCAAACATAAAATCAACAACATTAATTATTTTATTTTTTTCCAACCATAAGGATAAAAGGAAAGCCATAAATAAAACAACATTACTTTCTACAACCACCCACAACCAAAAAGCCACAATATAGGCCGAGCTATACAATAACAATCCACAATAACTCTATATCCTCTACAATTTAATTCCGTTGGATACATAGCCACAAAACGGAAGCATTAAACAAAAACCCTATGAAGATTGACAGTAATAAACCCATACAATAAATGCTCCTTTTCCAATGCAATCTCCTCAGAAATTGAAAAAATATAGACTTTTCAACATAGAATCGACAACATTAATTATTTTTTATCTGTTCCAACCATAAACAAAAAATGAAAGCCATAAATCAAACAACATTACTTTCTACAACTACCCACTTGCGGAAAGCCAAAATATAGGTTGTGCTATACAATAAAAATAAAAAACCTATATCCTGTACAATTTAATTATGTTACAAACATGGCCCAAAAATGCGAACATTAAAGACAAATCCATAAAAAAAAATAGTCCTTTCTCAAAACAATCTCCTCCAAAATTTAAAAAGTATAGACTTTTCAACAACACCTTCTCCAAAATGGAAAATATAGCTTAAGCAACACAAGTATAATCAACAATGCGTTATGGAAAATCCAATGAAACAATATGGAATTTTTTTTTTTGCATATGCACCTCTTGCCAGCCAATTTAAACAATCCTCTTTCCACCAACTTTCTCGATTCTTCCTTGTTTCTCGAAGCCTCCAAACATATGTAGATAATGGGAACCGTAAACACAAGCCCACAAAAATCACAATATCAAATCCATGGAAAACCACTCATAGGAAATGTGAACCATAAATCAGACAAGGTATTTGAAACAATCAACAGTATCATTGAGTAGTTCTTCAACATGCACCTCTTCCCACTCGCTTCAAACAAACATCTTCTCGCCAACTTTCTTACACAAAAATAGGAAAAATACTATCACAGGCGACACATTTCTTTTGCATTTCCAATCACCCTCCCTTGCAAAAAATAGAAAAAAGTAACCATCTCAAGAACACCTTCTCCAAAATGAAACAATATAGCTTAAGCAACACAACTATAATTGACAATGCCCAATGGATTGACTAGTTTATTCCAAAGCAACCATAACCACAAACCACAAGCAATAAACCAACCAACCTAATGTAACCAATCATAGAATCAACAAAATTAATTATTTTATTCTCTTCCAACCAAAACCAAAAAACAAAAGCCATAAACCAAACAACAATGGTTTCAACAACCACCTAGATCCAGAAAGAAACAATATATCCTAGGCTATACAATAAGAATTGACCAAAATTCCATAACCTTAACAATTTTAATCTTACCTATATATATTCATATTAAAATATATGCAATATACCTACAACAGACAACAATAATCAATAATACCTAGTGCATCCAAACATATAATCAACACTATTAATTATTTTATTTAGTTCAAACCATAACCAGAATACTAAAGCCATAAATCAAACAACATTACCTTCAACAACCACCCACATGCAAAAAGCCACAATATATCCCAAGGTATACAATAAGAATCCACCAAAACTCCATAACCTTAACAATTTCAATGTTACATAGATATATTGATACTAAAATATACCTAGTATAGCCTAAGGCATACAAAAAATAATTAATAATACCTATTGTAACCAAACATAGAATCAACATCATTAATTATTTTATTTTATTCCAACCATAAGGAGAAAACAAAATCCATAAATAAAACAACATTACTTTCTACAATCACCCACAACCAGAAAGCAACAATATAGGCCAAGCTATACAATAACAATCCACAACAACTCCATATCCTCTACAATTTAATTTTGTTGGATACATAGCCACAAAATGCAAGAATTAAACAAAAACCCTACGGAGGTTGACATTAACAAACCCATACAAGAAATGCTCCTTTTCCAACACAATCTCCTCATAAATTGAAAAAATATAGACGTTCAACATAGAATCAATAACATTAATTAAATTTTATCTATTCCAACCATAAACAGAAAATAAAACCAATAAATCAAACAACATTACTTTCTACAGCAACCCACTTGCAGAAAGCCACAATATAGGTTGAGCTATACAATAACAATTGCCAAAAACTCCATATCCTCTACAATTTAATTATCTTACAAACATAGCCACCAAACGCAAACATTAAACACAAACCCTACAAAAGTTGATAGTAACAAACCCATACAAAAAACATTCCTTTGTCAACACAATCTCCTCCAAAATTGAAAAAATACAAACTTTTCAACAACACCTTCTCCAAAATGGAACAATATAGCTTAAGCAACACAACTATAATCAACACCACCTTATGGAAAATCCAGTGAAACAATATGGGAAACATTTTTTTTTGTGTATGCACCTCTTGTCGACCATTTCAAACAAACCTCTTCCCCCCAGCTTTCTCCACACTATCTTGTTTCTCGAAGCCTCCAAACATACATAGATAACAGGAACCATAAACACAAGCCCACAAAAAATCACAGTATGAGATCCGTGCAATACCACTCACTGGAAATACAAACCATAAATCAAACAAGGTATTCAAAACAATCAACAGTACCGTATTCAAAATGAAGCAATATAAATGCCAACCACAAATCAAAAAATATCATCAACCGGTTCTTCCACATGCACCTCTTCCCACTCGCTTCAAACAAACATCTTGTCGCCAACTTTCCTGCACAAAAATAGGCAAAATACTATCATAGGTGACACATTTATTTTGTATTTCCAACTACCCTCCCTTGCAAAAAACACAAAATAACCTCCACCCACCTTCATAGAAGCCACACAAAACTTAATACAACTTGCACCCTCAAAGAAGCTAACCCTTGTCACTCACAGCTCTCATATCAAGTATAGGAACATAACGACACCAAAAAATGCCTCATTGAAAATTTACCAACATTCATTTTGTTCCACAAGGAATTAAAAGGCAACTGTTAGTAGGAAAATTCCTAATACATGCAAAGCATACAACAATTAATGTTGATGTGAACTAGCGTTTAATTTCTGTGGCCTTCTCTATCCACGCAGCTCGAAAAATTCCATCCTATTCCCAAAGCAGCCAACAACCACCTCTGCCACCTTTTTCATAGTTATCAGAAGGAAAAAAATATGGGAGGCTGACCTAAATTTTGACCAAACTTATAACCCACTCGACACCTTGTCCCTAGTCGCCGAAAACCTAAAAACTGGGGAGGCTGACAAAAAATTCTGGGAAAAGTTGACAAAAATAGCCTATCGTCTAATTATATATGATGTGATGGATTTTGTGTAGAAATGGGATTCAATAAAATGGTTGGGAAACCTTCCTAGCTAGAGTGGATCCCATGGGGCAAACCTATTTCAAGTGAGACAAGCTACACTATAAAATTGAAATGGAACTCTGCACTTGGATTTCCTAGCACATTTGATGGTATTAAATGAAGAAATATCAAAACGCATAGCACATTGAAATATATAAAACACAAAATATTAACACACTATGCCTATGCACAACTACTATTGCTTGATCAAAAACATTTACATCATGCTTCTTTTATAAAGGAGTTTACAATATACAAGATAATTCTGGAAACATACTAAATAAATTCTCTCACTCTTTTGAACTAACATGCAAAGTGAAACTTCCTCAATACTTCCTACATGCACATTTCATGAAAAAACTTTCTACTATTGTATGCCTAATTAACTGCAGAATATATGGGAGAAATTATATGCCAACACTCCCCCTTAATTTCGACCATATATTTCTTTCAACTTTCACCAACTCTTTCCAATTGCTACGAGAGTCCCTCAAACTTGGATCTTCAAATCTTCAGAACTTCTAACTGGAAATCATCTTGCTATTTGTAGCTTTCAACTTTTCATGACAACTTACAAGACCAACAAATCTCTCTTGATTTCCATCTTCTTTTCCATACAAACATTTGTATTTGAACAAAAAAATTTACCTGTAATATTCTGCCAACTCGATCCATAAATCCATCCACAATCTATTTTCATACATCATGTAATTGATTCACTCTTCCACTCTCTTTTCCAATGCATCTTTTTTGAATGATTTCTCAAACCAAAAATTCTACACAAATGTAGATCCCAACATGTATCATTTATATGACCTTTCCTGTTACAATGCAAATAGTGCACACATTTCATTCCTTTAACAAATTTTGTTAATCCTATAATATTTCCTTTACCTGTCACATATCCAAGTCCTCCACACTTAGGCCTCATAACTGGTTCAATCGAATATTTCATTACATGCTCATACTTACCTAATCCTCAACCTTTATATCCCATTCTCTTCATGATTTTTAAACCAACATTATCATCAAGAAAACTAGAAATATTTGTAGAATCAAATACATTACCATTGCAATTCTCAAAATCATGTTTATTTCCATCACAAATAACTTCAGCAAAATCACATTTACCAAATATACCATCAAATAGACAACATAAATCATATGAGTCACACAAAACATCACAAAATAATGGTTTTTTCCTCAAACATTCATTCTCTTCTTTTTTAATTTTGATATTTCTTCTTTTTGTGACTATTTTCTTCTTCCAATCTTGTCATTTCATCTTTTTGTAAATTTTTTTCCTCTTTTAATCTTTTCTTCTAATTCTTTGTTCTTCTTCTTAATCTCATCAAACAACTTTAGTTTTTCTTCTAGCTCTTTATTCTTCTCCTCAACTTGCCACAAATATTTCAAAAGTTCACTATTTTCTTTCTTTAACAAAATCTTTCTCACAAATTAGATTTTCATTTTATTTTAACACTCTTTTATAAAATTTTCCCATTGAAACAAATGATTTTAACACAACTGATTCTACTACAATGATTTCTTCTTTTCTTTAACAACATGTTCTTTCAACCCTTCTCTTGTAATTTATACCTTGTCTTTTACAAATCTCTTAAAATGATGAACATTGATCTCTTTTTCTACAACTTCTAATGACAATTACACAAACACAACAATTCTCTCCAAAAAAGAGTTGTGATTTACTTTTAGCAATCAAAATTGATCCTATCTCTTTATTTTCTATAGGGACTTTCTTCCAATATAAATTATCTCAAAGATCTCTACAAAAGAAATTTCAAACACACAATCAATCTTTTCAAAACAAAATTAATTACCTTTTCCAATAGCCTAAGAAAAAATTTCTACACTTAACCTTTTGCATTACAAATGATGCAATTTGCAATCTAAGAACAACATCAAATATGGTGACTTTTTTTTATTTCTAGATATGCAACCTTTTAAATCTACACTGACAACAAAACTCTTATCTACAACATTCTTCTTTGACTGCTCTTGAATCTGCAATCCTTTGTATAATGACTCTTGTGTGACTACAAAATCAGTGCCTAAAAAATCAACAACTCCTTCACCATGACAACATCGATTTCTTCTTTATTACTTATGATGTTTCCTTCCAGCTACAACTTCATTTCAACATTGATTACCAACTTGTATTTCTGATCTTCACCATTGAACCTGCCTAGCTCTGATAACACTTTGATGTTATTAAATGAAGAAATATCAAAACACATAACACATTGAAATATATAAAACACAAAATATTAACACACCATGTTGCTGCACAACTCCTATTTCTTGATCAAAAACATTTACATCATGCCTCTTTTATAAAGGAGTTTACAATATACAAGATAATTTTGGAAACATACTAAATCAATTCTCTCACTAATGTGAACTAACATGCAAACTGAAACTTCCTAAATACTTCCTACATGCATGTTTCATGCAAAAACTTTCTACTGTTGTATGCCTAATTAACTACAAAATATGTGGGAGAAACTTTATGCCAACAAAATTCTTCATAAAAAATATGCATGCCTAGGTGTTCTTTTTGAAATCGCTCACCATATCAATCCTAGATCACAACAAAGTTTGTTTCTAATGTAATTCATGGATAGCCCCTTCTTGTCTTCATCCAACTAATTGTGTTTTCTTCGCTAACAAGGTTTGGTATTTCCTATCATTAAGAAATCATGTTCACATTTCAATTTGGATAATTTAATGTGTAATGTTGAAAAACTAAAAGAGCTAAATGATTAGATTTGTAAACCCAAATCAACCTTTCAACATGGCATCAATGACGTTTCTCTAAAATAAAAACATATGCAATAAAAAAACTAAACTATGAAAAGCCCATATGCATTCACAAAAAAATCACTCCATTGTTATCCTCTTCCATAATATCTTGCATTTTCTCTTAGATTTTACAAGAAAAAGTACAAGAAGCTCTCTGAAATAGGATGAGATGAAAATAAGATTGCAATTCGTGTGTGTTGAAATGTGTGAAGGAAGCTTTCTTTTATAGCCAAATTCATAAGGTGAGTCCACATTTTGGGATGAATGTGGGATAAAGGATTAGGTTGGATATTTATGACCTTTTATAAATTCATAGAAAATATGAAATTTTAATGATTATGTGAATACAATTAGTGAAAATGACTATGAAAATGGTGCTTATAAATGATTATTTAAATACTTTAATAAACGCCTATGAAATGGTTGAATTCTTATGTGAATGTGTGTATGAAAGGCATATTTAATGACTTTAAATATATTTAAATGAAATGGATCGATGAGATATGCAAATGGTTTTATGAGTATGGTGATATGCAAATAATTACATGAAGCATGCAATAAGAGATATAATTAGGTAGATAATGGAATAACTCATGCAATAGATGAAAATGATTATGAAGGAATTTTTATGCATCTACATTTTTCCCATCTTTGTGAAAATGGAGCATGTTGCATTGTTTGAAAGGAAAAGATATGCCCTAGTGAAAGGAAGAATGAGAAAGGATGACAAGGAACTAGTGGTATGCCCCCTCGATAGGACATGTGGGTTACAAGAACATGAGTTTTCTCTCGAAATAGATTAACAACTTAGAAGATGAAGGATAAAAATGATAGAGGGAAATTGATAAGGATGCTAAAGAAAAGATGCAATGATGAAGGGAATGGATAATGATAGATGAAAAAGAGATATGAAAAAAGATGAAGGTGATCAAGCTTTTTGTGCTTTACAAAGTGCTTTATCATCATCGAGTGGTAAAATATGACAAATGGACAATAAACACCATGGTATGACATAGACCAAGGTGTGCAAGGTCATCCATTTGTAAAACAGACAACCACAAACAAGGAATGTCCTAACTCATACTTAAGGGAAAGGTTTCCCCAGTCTTTTTGTCAAGAAAAACCACAAACAATAATCAAATAAAAGATGAGTCATGAGACATCATTGCTCCTCTAAATCCTTCATGGGACATCCTCGAGGTGGCTAATAACATGACCGAAGAAAATCCAATAGATAAGACAAAATAGACCAACAAGATCAACAACCATTTAGATTATTTTCCAATAAATGTTTTTCAATGTGTTAAGTGACGAAGTGAATGATGGGTGGACTATTTTGACAAGGCCTGGTTTCAGGAAAAGTAACATGTTGTATAAGATGTTAGTTTTGGTTTTGATCATGCAACTACCTATATAAAGCAAATGACAAAGTGTGATAGTGACAAGGTCTGGTTTTAGGAAGGACACATCCTGTATAAGACCATTGGTTTTGATCAATTTGACTAATTTGATTAATTTGACAAATGACTGATTTTACTTGGAGACTTGTTGATTCAGGATTTTGAAGTTCAAATGATTATGTCGCATCTGAGTTGACAGTGTTCGTGTTATTTTGATTTACTTGATGAACCCTAAAAGACTAACCTAGGGGGCCACGGGGGCTCATCGACAAATGGCCTTTCCTATGTAGCAATGCGTAGAGACCTCGTAGTTCGACATGACTGTTGACTTTGTTTCAATGATAGGACCAAATCATGATTTTATTTGACAACACCTAAAGACTAACCTAATGCCTCAAGGGCACATCAACATATGGCCTTGCCTATGTCCAGTCATAGAGGCAATGTAGTTCGACAATGATAATGACTGACATGACTGAATTTGACTCTATTTTTTGGATTTTTAGAAGTTATATTAATGTTTTTGGGTTTTGACATTTTTTTTTTAGATTTTGAAGTTTGATGATTTTTTTTGGATTTTTTAAGACATTTTATGATTTTTTGGATTTTTTTAGGACATTTTATGATTTTAGGGAATTTTTAGGGATTTTTTTAGGATATTTTATGATTTTTATGGCTTTTTAAAGATATTTTGTGATTTTTAAGGATTTTTTTTAGGACATTTTGTGATTTTAAGGCTTTTTTTAGGACATTTTATGATTTTTAGGGATTTTTGAGCATAGTTATTTCCAATGATGAATGAACAATCTAGTGTACATCAAGGATATTTCCCCAGTTGGGTATAAGATGAACCAATAGGGATGGGATGGGACAAGGTTTATCATGAACAGGTGATACAAGAGAAAGATTCAAGACTTCAACCTTATGGAAGTTCTAATAAAGATGACAAAGATTGATAATGGATGTTAAAAGGGAGATGATGGAAAGTAAAGGCCTTAGTATGAATTAGGGTGGAAGACTAGATAGAGTGATAGTAGATGACGTAGAAAAGACTAAATACTCATAGCACCTATATGTTAGGTTTTCAACATGGTACTTATCTAGGGTGCTTGTTTACCAAGTTTTCAGTGCCATTAGACGAATTTTTTCTCTTTACTTTTCCTCTTCTTCTTTTTTTTTGTCACCAAGATGCCTATTTGCTAGCTTTTCATTAGGGTGACCATTTTTTTAGGAAATTTTTTCTTTTTTTCGTATTTTTTCTCAAGAATTTTTCTCTCTTTTTTGGTATTTTTTTAAGACTTTTTCCTAGCTCTCTAAAGTTAGGCATATAATTTATAAATACCAGATCCATAGACTACCTTGACAATGCCTCAATCCTGTGTGGATGACTATGTTGGATGAAAGGACTCGATCAGGATGAGGAGTACGAGAGAAAAATATGAAAGACGATAGATGTAGTAGATGAAAGAGGCTATGGTAGGATCCCTAATGTGCACACTACGCTAGCCATCAAACTTCAGCCGAAAAGGAGCTTGGGAAACCAACAAGCTAGAGTACAAGAATGGGTCATCATCAAAGGTCCACTAAAAAGAAATGCCACTCGAGGGATATGATGGATATGTGAACATGGATGGATGGAACAAAGTATATGGTATGAGTGAGAGTGACGTGGATAGAGACCACAGATTAACAAGCTCTTTGTTGGAATTTTCTCCTTGATAAATGCCCCCAGTGATTTTGGATGGGGAGGCATACTTGGAGATCAGCTTTTTCTCACTTTAACTTTTGACTTTTATTTTTTATTTTTCCAATAGCTTTTTATTTTGGCTAGAGGACTTATCTTGATTTTTATTTTTTTTCTCCAATATCTTTTTTATTTTGGCTAGAGGACTTGTCTTGATCTTCTTCTCTTTGCACTATATCTTTTGATTTTTATCTCCTTTTAAAGATATCTCATCCATTGAAACTTTGAATTTATTCTTTTCTTGAGTTATAACTTGTTGATCCATGTCTATGATGCGAGTGTATGAGTGATATGGAGGAAGTAGGTGAAGTGACATGAATGTTTAGTGCATGAAGAAAAGTGGTGATGCCATCAATGAAATCTCTTGGACTATCCTTTTTAGTAATGCTAACATCAAAGGAGGCTTGCACATCCTTAATGACTTGGCAAGATGGCTTAGTAGAGCTTACAATAGGAGATTCATATCCTATCCCAAGGTAGGTGGGATGGAAGGATAATGATTGGATAGCCTCAGCAGGGTCATGATCAAAGAGTGGGTTATCGTAGATGTCCTAGTCAAACAAGGGGTTATCATAGATATGAAAGGCTTGAGAGGAAGTAGATGTGGAAAACGTTGATGTATCATCAGGGTCCCAAAAGTTTTCAATCCAAGCATGACCATCGTTTTGTGTTCCTTCTATAGCTATTTTGACATCAACGTTATAATTCTGATATTTGTCAACAACATTAGCATTGTCATTCACCGGTAAATTATCCATTCAATATTCTCCACATATCATGCCATGAATTTGTACCTTGGTGTTTGATGGTGGGGTAAATGAAGTGGATGACTTGGTCAATGAAAATGGAGCAATTTAGTGAGATGATGAGGCCTCTTGGTTGACACACACTTGGAATTGAGTAGTCCCTTTTAGATTGTTGAAATATTGAAAGGGGTTTGGATCGCCTACAACTGTAATTTCAATGAATTCATGAGGAAACTTCAAACATTGATGATATGTGGATGAAATGACTTTCATGGCATGGATCCATGGTTGGCCAAGGATTAGGTTGTATGGTAGTTCAAGATTCAGGAATGGGAATGTGGTATCTAGTACTGCAGGTCCAACCTGTAGACACTTAAAATATGCATACATTTCAATTTACCATTTTTAATTGAATAACCTTTATTTAATTAAATCTAACATTTCATCCTTTAATTAAATAGATTCACTTTATTTAATTAAATCATTACCTCATTTGATTAAATAGATCAATTTTTAATCAAACCCTAACATTCCATCTTTTATAAATCATCTCCTAAGTTCATCTCCTTTAAATAAATTAACAATTATCTTACATCCCCCTTTTAAGTAAATAAACCAAAATTTATTTAATTAAATCTCAAATTCATATTCCTCCTTTTTTTATTTAAATAAATCCAAGTATCTAAGTCAAATGGGTCAAAACACCTAATCATAATCTTAAATTAATCAAACCATGATTAATCTAATCTAATCACCCATCACATCCTCTAGCTTTTCCCACTTGCACAAATAAAGCATTTTAATTCATTTATTTAAATCCTCATTTTCCCTCAACAAGGCATCTTTGGAGAATATTCCTCAAGTTTGAATTTGAAAACAAGTTGATGTGTCCCTTCCAACATGGCAATAACTCCCCTCTTAAATGTCCCCCACTTGGCATTTAAGTCTCTTTTTCTCCCTCCAACAAGCCAAATCTGAATTTGAAAAGGCCAACCAATCTCATTTATTGGCACATTGACAAAAACTTGCACATCCTCCATCCACTCACAAGGTGACAAGTGGCTCCTTCTTATTAGCTAAGTCTTTATCCCACATTGCTCTCTTTTGGGAATTATTTCAACTTGAGATTTTATAAATAGAAGGCTCATTCTTCACCCATCCATCCACAATCTTCATGCAAAGTTACTCTCTCCATATTGAGAGCTAATTTTTCCCATTATCAACTTCATCATTGGCTTATCAAGGATTGGGAAGGGCTTCTTTCCACAGAAGCATGAATCCACTATGAGATAGGATTTACTTCATGTTTTCTTGTATGCTTTCAACTAGTTTATCTAATCCTTTCTTGTTTTGATTGCATTATGAGGCATGTTGAGTTATTTCATAGAGATGTTGATTGTTTGATTTGTTTTAAAATAATAATTATGCTTTGTGTGTTAGGATTTTAGCCATTTGCAGATTTCACATCCACATAATGGCACTAGAAGGAAGGCATTATTTGCATTCACAATATTTTTTCCTTCATTTCAACACTTAAATTCATCTCGTGCAATATCGCTTTTGTTGAACTATTGATATAAAAGTAGCTTTTGCTGCTAAAGATTTCAAATAAATTAAATGCACACAATGCTCACATATTGGTGTATATCTTAATTTGCTTTTAATATGCTTTTAAGTGTGTTTGTTTTGATTGTTTTTCTTCAATAACTAGTGAATTTTGGAGGAAAAATATATGTAAGCTTGGTGGTATAATTCTATTTGTTGGAAGCAAGCTACCACAATTTTGAGCAATCTATTTTTTTATCTTTTTTTAAGTTTTTGAACTTTGACAACTCCAATCTCTCCTTCAATCCCCTACCATGCATAATGTCTAAGGCTTCATGTCAAATAGTCTAGTGCCTTGTTGAGACATCTTTTAAAAACAGTGTTGCACCACCTATTTTCTTGTTGAGACATCTTTTCTACATTAAGGCAGCTTCTTAGTGCTTCATCAACATCTTTTTTTGTAATCTATCATCAGTTCTACAGATTTTGAAATTTGTTGTTGTGGCATTTAGAGTGGCTATTGGTTTCTTGGAGGTTGTGGTATTTTCCTCTTTGGAACTTTTCTTTTATGACAAGATTTCCTTGAAGCACTCATATGCCATGGTGGTGGCACCCATGGTTGGGCTAGAGGATTCGACTTTTCTATTAGTGTGGGTTTGAGAGTGTTGCATGTGCCTAAACATCTTCTGGGTTCCTTTGATTTTTGATTTCTTTTTCTTTTTTGGTTCATGTGATCCCTCTAAGTTCCTCTCTTGGGCCATGTTGTCAATAAGTTCATGTGCCTTGTCTATATTGTCACATTTGCATACATGACACTAGCATTTTTTTTTTTAAGACACATCATTCACACAACTCGAAGAACTTAAACATTTCCTATGGCTGTCCCAGTCCCGGATCTGCACATTTATCTCACACACATACCTTTCCTATATTTGTTAGGAAATATTTGAAAGGAAGGAAAATTTTTGGAGCCTTTCAACAAAGCTATTTTGTGCATATCCTACAACTAGTGCGCGACTCTCCATGGGACCATAGTTTTAGAGGGATACTGCATATATCTTGCAATGATTACATTCTATGAGACCATGTTTCCATGGGGCATTGTGTTGAATAGTTCATGTGCCTTCTCTAGGTGTCTACAGTTTTGAAATCAATCTACCAGAGCAGCTACAACTACAATGTCTGATAGGACATTGGTGTATGGAAAAGAAATAGTAACTAACTCACATTACTATTACGGTTGTTAAGATGACATTAGCATGGCATATAGATTTCAAGTGGGAGAATTGTGTTATAGAGTTTGAATAATTCTACTATCAACAGTTATGGCACGTCACTACCAGAGGTAGTAGGTACACTCACTCATCTGATAAACTTTGGGCATCGACTTGGCTTTTAGTCGAGGAATTTGCATGACTGATTTGATTGGCTTAACTTGAACCCTTAAGCAGCCCAAGTAGCTAATAATTTTACCCCTACCATTCTTCTCTGATGATCCTTCCATTAAATCTACTCAATACTTGCACTCGGTCATGTCTCTTAGAGTATCCAATTTGAAGGTTACACAAAATGTGCAAAGGATGCTTTGTTAAAAGAAAACTTGTTCAGATCATTACTATTTTGATAATTCATGCAAAAGTTCATTTTGGTTCAATAGAAGGAGTGATGGGTTAAACCATTTTTTTAATTTCACAGCGGCTGCTCTTAACAAATGTTCTCTGTAATATTTATTTTGACTTAGAGATAGTTTTTGACATCATCACGCACATTTTCCATCTCATCTGTAGTGCCAATGCTAGTTGTAGAGGCCCACAATAGAAGCAATTTCTCAAGAGCACTTATATTCTCTAATAGTGCTTTGTATTTAACTTACACACTTGCCAAGGAAGGTGTACTTTAATCATTTTGGATTGCATTAACTGCTATTGATGTCACCGCTGCTTCTGCTACTGATGTCGCCACTACTTCTATTGTATTGTTGACTAAAGTACATAGTCATTGAATGGCATTCTGAGTTCACATAAATGCTCGTAACTGTTCTTTACTCATATTTATATTAGGAATCATTTATTTCACAATGCATATTACATTTGATTGATTTTTCTAAAAATAGGAAATCAATACCATTCCAAACACATTGCTCATAGCCATTCATTTTGTTTGCAGTAGTTTTTTCTTGATAGTCTGTAATTTCAAGCTTTAACCAGACAAATGTATTTAAAATATCTAACAAAGGCTATTATACCCACGTTAAAAGGATGCAATGTGAGATGTTAATCTCTTTGTTTCTATGGAAATAGAAAAGGATGGAAATTTTCAAACGTAGGAGAAGAAGCACAATCAAGTCTTCTCACCATTTGAATGTCTACACGTAAGATCTTTCATTTTCAAGCAACATCTCTTTATGACAGTAGATAGCGTATGCTCATTCATCTAATCAAGAGGCTTTTGGTGTTAATACTAATCACTAACAACAAAGAATGAGACATAATTATGGTTGAACACTTGATGCTAAATGTTATGGTCTATAGCTCAGTAGTATTATCCAATTATGAAGGTAAGTTATGAATTCTCTGTCGTTAAATGCAATTTTTTTTTTACCGTGTTGTGTCTAATTTCTTTTTTTGTAGCTTCTCAGCCATTATTTGGCCCAACGAACTCTTAACTCTCTCCTCGATCTCTTAATGAGCTAATTCAAGGAATGGTTGACCATTCAACACTTCAAGGGCTTGATACCATAAAGTCGTGCCACCTACAATTGGATGTCTAGTCTACCTTCGATCTGAGAGGCCACTACAATACATGAATGCACTAATCAACACCATGCAATTCTTTTCTGACAGAGACTTTGTAGGACAACTCTTACAGTTTCGAATAAAGAATGTCATGACATTTATTATTCTTATTGAGTTATAATTGAATGGAACTCATGTCCCTTATCAATTCTTTTTTATTTTTCTTCAAAAAGGTTGACATGTCTTGTGTATATTTTTATTGTTTTGCAATACATATATAACTTTTATTTTTGATGTTCATAGGAAAAAGGTTAAGGTTGATATTGGAAGTAGACATCAAACTTAAGTGAAAGAAAGAAAATTAAATTTTGAAATTTGATCATTGAACTTGAAATTGAAAAAGCATTTCTAAATGCTTATTATAAAAACTTGAAGCGTCCATTTCCTGCTTTTTTTTCTTTTTTAGGACAACTAAATCATTGTTTTTTTCTCAAATTTGGGCTAAAATTTAACCTTAGAAACTCACTAGATTTCGTTTGGGGCTAATAATTGAACAAGGAAAATTCCACATTTGATTTGGTGCTTAAAAATAAATCATTTATTAATTTGAGGGTTTTAAAGAGAACATGTGCTACTTTGTTTTTTTTATTTCTTACTTAAACTAACATCTTTGAAAAAGACGTATGCACTTTTCTCGCACCTCATGGCGATCTTGAGAATCAAAAGGATTTTTTGGTGGTCTTAGGGTGGGATAAAGTCATCACCTCCACACTTCATTTTGGGCTTAAAATTGAACAAAACATTGTGCGAGTGTGGGTAAATATATTTCCTCTGTTCTCCCTTTGTTTCTAAACTAAGTTTGATCAAACTATGAATACGTTTACTCACTATTGTTTATCTTAGAGGGTCTGCCTTGGGGAAAAATTACTCACCCAAGGGAATGACTCAACCGGTAACACTCTAAAACCAAGAGTATTTCCAGCTAAGATATAAACGTGGGTATCGGAATAAACACCAGTATCACGCGGTTGGCTCCGATGAGAAGGGAAAAAATGGTCTCTCACCATGTTGGGTCAAATCCTACGAATGAAAATTCCAAACTAAAACCCTTTTTGTAGAAAGGCCAAAATCCCTATCTATTTGTTGGTGCAAGAACGGTCATTCTAAAGTCACCCCACACTTTTATAGTTTTTAGTAGAAATGGAAAGTATGCCATGGGAGTTTCATGGGTACTGATGCTTGGCTTCCCCGAGAAGTGAGTTTCGTGGAGGGAAGCTAGTGGGGTCAAGCATCTAACAATTCGCTAAAGATAAGCATAGTTGGACTTGTCTAAGTGGGGACTCAACAAATATTGTCTTTCATATCCATAGGATTTGTGCTTGTTCTTGGTTACAAAACACATTGCTTGATCAAAAACATTGGAAAAGCAACATTCAACATGAGCATCAAATCTCAAACCCTTTAGGAGAAGCAAATATTCTTGAATGAATTGATGTGCTATTGCTTTCCCTTAGGATTTTATCCTTAGAGGCTTCTAAGCATTTGGATTTCATCTCAAGTTTCTCCTACTAAGGTCAACATTACGAAACCTTTGCCTTGATTTCCTCAATTTCTACATAATGCACTTTGTGGGATGAAAGAGAATTAGGACATTGGACATCTAGTTTCAAAAGATAATCAATAAGTGTTTGTGGTAAAAATAATCCATTAAGAAAAGATTGAATCAATTGGACCCCACACATGTGCTTGGCATCTTTTGGTCATATAATTTTCATGCAAACATTGGTCTTTTGATTTTGAATTACTCTTAGAGAAAGGTATGTTCTTCACTATCTTGGTCTAGTATACAAGTCCTTCTTAGGTTCATTTAGGATCAAATCAAACACTTCATCTATTCCAAACATTTATCATCTTCATCTCATAAAAAACTTTAGAGCTTTGGAAACATCATTATCTAGACTTGGGCACATCCTTAAACCAAATCAAAATAATTTGTTTAGTTAGGTGTGTTTGGATGAATCCTTCCTCACACACTTAGTTAAAATATCACTTCTTTGGATGATTTTATCATAAAGATCACATCTAACATCTTAGGGTTTACAAGACCATTATCCAAATCAAATCAAAACAATCAAAATCAAACCCTAAGTCTAGCATTGATCCAAAGTTCCTAAATTAAAAAAAAAAGTTTGACACCCATATCATTCATCCCCTTCATCCTTCATCTCATCATTGGTCCTAAATCCCTCAGAGGTCAAGAAGGTCAAAACACAAGAGGAACATGGAATATAAACTTGATCCATACATCATGAGTACTCTAAACCAACCAAACTATCAAAGTCTTACAATCCCAATTGATTGTCAATGCTCACATTTATACAATCCGTACATGGGATCATCATCCCCTACAAACCTCAATGATATAACAAAGGTGGGTATACCCCGTAAAGATTTTGAAACACCTTTCTCGATAGATTTAAATCTGAGTCCAAACCTACAAATCTATCAACCAAACAATCAATGCATGAGTCTTCCACAAACGAACAACAACATCCCACCAAATCCATATAGGTCAAAAGTAAATATACCAAGTACAGTTTTATCAAGCATGAATGTTTCAAACCCACACTTGGTAAACTTTGGGATAGATATATTTTCTAATCATACAACTTTTCAAATTCCAAACAAGATGATAACGACTCCATCTATTGATCCAAGTCAAGCTAACACCATGCAAAATCACAGCTACCTAAATCAAGGCAATGTGATTCCCAAACACAACAATATTCAACTTCAACCCATAATGCCAAATCTAAACATCATCCAAAATTAGAACATTGTCCAAAAATAATTTGTCCATGATCCCATGCAAACACCACAAGTGTACACTCCAAATATACTTAAACAAAATCCAAATCAACTATATCAAGGGTGCCAAGATCAAAATCAAGACCAAGCTTTACTAGACCAAATTGCTTCACTTGAAAAACTAACTAAAGCCTTGAAACAAGAGACATTTTTACTCCAAAATCAATGTACTCTACCATTGATTGAACCATATCATCAAAGTAGTAAGTTGTGGCCACAACCACATCAAGAACAATATCTCCAATATCAAGAAGTTGGATACCAAGATCAACAACATCAACAAAAAAACCAATCACCACGTCTCCAAAATCAATCACCACAAGGTCAAATCTCACAAAGTAAGAAACGGAAATACACACCACTTGGGGGACCCATCCAATTGATCATGTAATAGTTGGCGCAAGAAAATATCATTAAACTACATGTTTATGAGGATTATCAAGAGCCCTTAGTTAAAACACCAGGGTATAGTGAGAAGCACTTTTGTGGCTTCCGCAAAACAAAGGGACATGCAACATCAGATTGTATTTGACTCAAAAATATCATCCAAGACCTTATTGATCAAAAGATAATCACTATTGGGGACAATGATCAAGATCTATCCATTAATGAACACCTTGAAAATCCTTCCACCTCATCTAATGATCAAATTAACATACAACGAGAGTCACTTTTCAATCATGATCAAAATCCACCAACAATACCCAACAATGATCCAATTCTAGAAATGTCAACACTATTTGACCCTATGGTTGAAGACATTGATAACCTCTCTGCCACAATTGTTGAAAAAAATGTTGAAGATCTCTCTATTAATTAGCACATTGAAGATGTTTCTACCCCATTTGATGATCAATTCACCATACATCAAGAGCCACTTTTTGGTGATCTATTTCAAGGAGTGTTGGAATTATTTGATCCCATTAAAATAATCCACAATCCATCGACCAATGATCATATTGAAAATGTCTCTACATCACCTAATGAATTAGATGACATATCTCAAAAATTTATCCCAAAGCATGATCAACATCTTTCACCAAGGTCTAGCAATGGTCCTTTCCAATACATATTGACCCTCTTTGACCTCATGGTTATAGATACTGAAGGAACCTTGAAATCGAAACTTGATCCAAGTCCACTCAAAGATCAAGAGGATATTGATCCACTTCCTATGCCTAATGAAGATATCCAAGAACCCTTTCTAAGCAATCCATCCTTTGAAATTGACCCATGTCAGGAACTTGATCCAAAGCATGTCAAAAGAAATTCCAAAATTAATCAAGATCAAGAATTTGTATCTTCAAGCTACTACAATAGTCTAATGGACACTCTCCTATCTATACAATATGATCATATCCACATAGCACATACTCCTCCATTTACCATGAGATGCTTTCTATGGATGGATACATAGATGATCTTCATTCAAAACAAGATTCCTTTACTCCTAATAGTATTACACAAAAAGAGTAGGTTATTGATTCTTATAGTCAAACAAAGTTGTCAACATTAGAATTAGATACATCCCAAATTTGGACTAAGGACATCATGTATGAAGATATCCAACATTATCCACTCAAGGAAACCGGTCAGATAGAACATGATATTCTAAAGTCAGCAGAGCATCCAATCAAAATAACATCATCTAAAGTAGTTATTTATCAGATAATGCATTCTAAACAAGAGCTCTCAGAATAGGTGGAATCAAAGCATGAAGGTACTACTTCGACAATATTGGGGGCAACTATGTGTCAAGAAAACATCAACATAGGGAGCACGAAGAGTCTTTATGATGAAGCTAGTGTCAATACTACAACTAGCCACATCATGAATCTTCATCCACCCATCACCCCATTCACAAATTGGGATCAACATCAAAAGAAAGGTTTGAATCAAAGAAAAAAGAATGTTATCAGAGAAAAAGAATTAGAGCATGAAGGACAAATAAAATACACATGGATACCAAAGAATACAAAGAAAGATTATCCCTATCAAACTCCATCAGTCAAATAAGCTATGGGGAAAAATAAAAGAGGGAAAAGTATCCATCAAGGATGTCCACAAAAGAAAAATTAATCTTTTCAAGTGACGTACAAAGTGTATCAAGCAGTTGTTCCTAATTCCATGCACACTTTCATATCCACCCATCATTTCTCATGTTCCAGAGTTTGGAGAGTCAAAGGTTCCAAACTATCAACCAATCCATCTCTTATCCCTAAACACACTCCATCCACGCCTCCATGCATGATATCCAATCATTACATTTACCATGTGCTGGTAACGACCTTCATCATAAGGATTCAAAAGGAACTCTATCTTGATGTGAGCACAAAGACAAAGTTAACTCTAGTATCAACAAAGCAGATCATGAATCTCAAAAGTTGTATTCAAGTGCACATATCTTAGCAAAGCAACTTCTTCAAGCATGATATCAATGGCACATTATGATAGAATCATTTACATTGACACCATTAGGTGATTCAACATGAGCTTAAAATCTTTCAAAAATCAAAAAATCAAAATCCAAAAAAAAAAAATCAGAAAAAGGATTGAAAATAGTAAAGAGAAAAAATGTCCTCTAGTGAAAACCCAATGGGTGGGGCTTTGGGTAGGTAGCATGATGAAAACCTAGAAAACATGCATCATGTGTAGAATTGAGCATCTACATGCACTATTTTAGGTGAAAGAATCTTATTCCATCCATAATAAAACCAACATTCCATCCATCTTATCCATGACAAATCCATTCATCCATGAACCATTTTTTCCATTTGCATACATAGTCCAAGTTATCTTGATCTTGATGAAGTTTGGTGTACACTTTACACTTGCTTATGGTAAATATCTTGACATGGGTCATTTTCATCGATCCTATCCTATCCCAATGTTACCTAAGCCATGAAGCATTATTCAATAAAGCATTCCTCCATTCAAACACCTTATCTTATCGCAAGATAATCCTTGGAATCCTTTGCGTTCTTACGATATCCATCCATCCATACACCTATCCAAGAATCCACCCATTGCATTCCATACATTGCTAGACACTGAGGGCAGATATTTACATCTTGCTTTAGGAATAAATCTTGATCTGTATTCTCCAACTTATGTAGTGATCCAAACATTAGAAAATGTCAAATAAATTGGTCAAAGCATTTGTGATCCAGAGTCCAAAGCATGAGAAGAAATTCCTTATCAGTCTTCATCTTTCATCGAACATCAATCCAAATAATCACTATTAGTCACATCTAATGTGTGCTTCAATGTCACATCGAATCATCCAAAACATCTTTTGTTTCAAACCAAGCGTCAAAATCATTATCGGTCAAATCCAATCAAAAAATCATCTCAGGATATATCGTTGTGTTGCTTAACACTATCCTTGCATTGTTGTGCATCCTCAACAATGTTACCATCATCAGTCTTGATCAATCAAATCCAGTCAATCACTCATCATCTTGGGATATCCATCATAATTCTAATGTTGCTTAACACTATCCTTGCATTGTTGTGTATCCTCAACAATGTTATCATCATCAATCCATCCAACTAGTCAATCAACCCTAGCTTGGTTCTTAAAAAAATACCAAAACAAAGCACTAATATTTTCACACATGTCCATATCCAAATCATCAAAATCATATGAAAATTCAAAAACATCCAAAATCATATCAAAAATCCAAAAACACTAAAAAAGAAAATAGAAAACATCAAAAACATGGAATCCGGACTATGGGTCTCTAAGCCTTGAACATAGGAAAGGTTGATCTTTGATCATCCCCTAAGACACTTAGGTCAGTCCTTTAAGAGTCTGTCATAATAAACTGGCATTTCATCATGTATATCTTCATCTGTAAATCAGTCAGGTCATTAGTCAAACTACGTGGTCTCTACATGTATAATGTAGGCAAGGCTAATCTTTTGATGGGCCCTCAAGGCTCCTAGGATAGGTCTTTAGGTTAGTCTCTTGGTCAAAATCTCAGAAAACCCCAAAAACATTGGAAAATAAAAAAATCAAAACATTTGAAAATCTCAAAAAATACCAAAAACAACCTCAAAACATTGCAAAACTCCAAAAACATCCAAATATTTGAAAAAATCCATTTGTCTCATCTCGCTTACACCCACAATAACATCACTCATAATAAACAATCATCATCCTCAACCTTTGGTGAAACAGTTGGAAACAGGTCTAGCAGGTGAAATGTAAAAAACTCAAAATGTCAAGTCCCAGGTTTAGGTCAGTACATAAACAAGTTGGTCAAATTCTTTGTGTCGATAACCTCTCATCCAATCAGTCCCATAACATCATGTCCTAGGGTGTATCCTTCCTACAATGGGCATTATTTATCAGAAAGAACACTTTGGATAAACGAAATGATGTGTCGCCATCCACTAACATGTCCTAGGATGTATCCTTCCTAAAATGGGCATTATCTTTTGGCAATAGTTTCGGTTCTTATCCTTAAAAAGACATTCCCTTTTGGTTAGTGATATTCAAGAACATTAGCTTGTTTTTTTACTTTATCTTTGTCTTTCGAATTCTTTGTGCTCATTCCAATAACCTCTCGATGATGTCTAAACAAATGGATTTAGAGAGATAGGAATGGGGCAACGATCATTATCTTTTGTCTGTTGTGCTTGTTGGATGTTATTGTAATATAACTTGGTGAATACTTGCTTTGTTAGATATGTATGGAGGGTGTTTTGGGCAACTTGTTGACTATTGCATTGATAGGTTATACCTTTCTGTGTCTTTGTTTGAGGTGTTTGAAACTTTTAAAGTGCATCCTAGCAAAGTTTTCATATGTCAGGTGTGAACAAGAATACTCCTGGGTAGGTGCACCAAGATGGTTCCCAAAAAGGGGGCTTAAGTGGCTACTTTTTTTCTAAAATCAAGAAATGTTGGCCTTGGATGTGAAATTGAGGATAGTTACACTCAAAATTTTGAGATGGAACAAAAACAAGGATCGAAGTGCTTCGAGTCTAATTTCTAAACTACTAATTTATTTTGAAAATGGTTGAGATTAAGGGGCTAAAAGGAGGGATGTACACAAATTGGTGTTTTTTTTGTCAGAAAAACATAATATAGCAACTCTTGTATGACGTGAGCATGGTGAACTTTTTTGTAGTATTTTTAAAATCACTGCGGTCAAAAGTTAGCTAACAACATCTAGTTGATGCACATTTTTTCTGATAATTTTTTAATGAATATTTGATTTTTTACTAATTTTCTAAGTGGGCACTTCCTGAAAAGCAGAATTTTGGCCGTGCTCCCCCTACAAATTTTGGAAAATAATTGATTTTTTTTCTTTTTTTTTAATTTTTAGAATGGAGTCTAGTTTCTAAAAATTTAATTTATTTGAAATTTTGATGAACGGTTAATTTATAACAAAAAAAACACCAAACACTTCTTTTTGGCAAAAAACAAACATACAAAAAAAAAATTATAGATGAAAGACTTAACATTGTCAAAAAGTGAAAAAAATTACATCATTGGATAGCTAAGAGAGAACCTAACATTACCCATGTTTTTTATTTTGTCGATATTGAACTAGATGCAATCTTGATGGTGAGCACAGACCCGATTATGTGAAAAATTGGAGAATTTCCAAAAACACGTCTCTGGCCTTGTTGGGAATGCCCTCCAAGCCTTTGGGTTGGTATTCCAAGGAAAATAATTTCACTTTTTTCTTTGTTTTTCACATGAAATAACGCGAGTGTGTTATAATGCACTCGCATTTTTTAAAACTTTTTTCAAAAGTGGCAAAAAAAAAGGTACCCAACTTCATACACCTACCCTCCTATCTATTTGTCGAGTCAAATTCCATCACACTAAGTGCAATGCCATCCTGGTTATTTATACCTTGATGCATCATGCTTATGTGTGTTATCAAACATAAGATGAGTGACCCTTCTAAAATCCCAACTCTTGATAAGCAAACCATCCATTTCTCATCATCATCTCTCATAACATATCACAACATCATCATTTAAGTTGTTTAGGATAATATAGATTGGTTATTCTAAGAATCTTGAAGCCATGATCTTATTTGCATCATCATCTTAACCATCTATTTTGAACCTCTTTATCGTGAGACTGACCCTCAAATCAAATCTATTCGCTCGATCTCTCGAGGGGGCAATGTACTAGTGTACTTCTTTCCACCGGGGCATCCCAAAAAAATAGAAATTTTTTTATTTTTGATTGCGGCAAGTTTCTTCCTTGAACCAACACAACAAGTACATTGCTTCAAAGAGGGGAAAAATGTAGACACTTAAAATTTTCATACATTTCAATTTACCATTTTTAATTGAATAACGTTTATTTAATTAAATCATTACCTCATTTGATTAAATAGATCAATTTTTAATCAAATCCTAACATTCCATCTTTTATAAACCATCTCCTAAGTTCATCTCTTTTAAATAAATTAACCTTTATCTTACATCCCCCTTTTAATTAAATAAACCAAACTTTATTTAATTAAATCTCAAATTCATATTCCTCCTTTTTTATTTAAATAAATCCAAGTATCTAAATCAAATGGGTCAAAACACCTAATCATCATCTTAAATTAATCAAACCATGATTAATCTACTCTAATCACCCATCACATCCTCTAGCTTTTCCCACTTGCACAAATAAAGCATTTTATTTCATTTATTAAAATCCTCATTTTCCCTCAACAAGACATCTTTGGAGAATATTTCTCAAGTTTGAATTTGAAAACAAGTTGACTTGTCCCTTCCAACATGGCAATAACTCCCCTCTTATATGTCCCCCACTTGGAATTTAAATCTCTTTTTCTCCCTCCAACAAGTCAAATTTGAATTTGAAAAGGCCAGCCAATCTCATTTATTGGCACATTGACCAAAACTTGCACATCCTCCATCCACTCACAAGGTGACAAGTGGCTCCTTCTTATTGGCTAAATCTTTATCCCACATTGCTCTCTTTTGGGCACTCTTTCAACTTGAAATTCTATAAATGGAAGGCTCATTCTTCACCCATCCATCCACAATCTTATGCAAAGTTACTCTCTTCAATTGAGAACTAATTTTTCCCACTTCACTCCATCTTCAAAGCATTTTATCATTGATCTTTTCAAGGATTGGGAAAGGGTCACTTTTGACAAGTGACACCAATCCACTATGGAACAGGTACATGTCATACTTCTATATGTCTTTTGATCATCTTTGATATTTGTTGCATTTTGGAGCATGATATGTTATTGCATAGGAGTATTCATAGATTTTAATGTGCGTGAACTAACCCCACTAATGAGTGCTGGAGATTGATCATTTGCAGATTTAGGGGTGCTTCACAACCTTGGTAGGTAGTGTGATAACGCACTTAGAAGAAAGTTCTTCATCATCATAGGGTTTTGATGACAATGCTCTTAGATGTATCCACACATGTTTTAGATAGGCCCAATTCCTTCACCAATTTTATGGTGCAAATGTTCAATCTAGCTCTTCGCCATCTACTAGGACTCAACTGACCTTGTTGTTTATGAAGACCACAAGGTGCAATAGGTAATGATGGTTTGACTTGGATGTAGAATAATCTTTGTTAGAAAAGGAGATGTGGTGAGAGTTGGCCAAGTATCAAACCATGGCTTCAAATCAATCAATGTCCAATTTTGTAGGGAGAGAGGTTTCTTTTAGGGAATTATCAAGGACAACTTTGTGTTCAGGTGATATGCACAAAAGCTCAAGGATGGAAATTTGTGCGGGTGTCTTGCCCAATTGGTCAACAAGGTTATATTGGGATTTGGATTATGGCTGCTTTGGAGGAGGACCAGATATGGCAATCTTAGCTCTGTGGGTGGCAACAATAATTTCACGTTGCCTTTTAATGGTGATTGTGTTAACATGGTCATTAGTAGCTCAGAGGTGGATAATAATTTTTTTAGTCAAAAGAGGAGTTGGTATAATTGGCATGATTGTTTGTCTTTTGACCTAGACTGGAGGCTTTTTCACGGTCTTGCAATGGATTCTTGAAAATTGTATGGTCTTTATTGGAAGGTTTTTGTTGTCCATCAACCTCTATTGTACAATTTTTGATGAGGTCTTGAATCATGTTTTCAATTGACGGAATGATGAGGTTTAGTGCCCTTTGATGCGGTGGTATTCATAGAAAGCATTGTCATCCCACCAAGAGGGTTTGAATTGTCCTAGATCATATGGATTGGGCTTTGGGAGTTGTATAATGTTTGATTGTACCAGCTTCTTTAGGACGAATTCAATGGGTTCTAGTAAAGGAGTATTATTTTTCGTGGATTTTGTCTTGGTTGTCTTGGCGGACCTCTTTCTTGGTTATTTTGGATTGTATTTTCTATTGGTGTGGGGATCTATGATGCATTGTTTTGTAACCAAGGTCCTCAGAGTGTTAGAGTGGTACCATTCCTATTGACCACCTTAGAATCAACAACACCATCGTTCGTCACATGTTTATTTCTTTCCCAATATTTACCTTTGTCATTGGAGAAAGTTTGTTGTGTACTTTTATTGCCATATGCAAGTTCACCATGGGAAATTAATAATTTTTCTAATGTCATACCTTTTTCTACCAAGTCTAAAAAATTTGTACAACAATCAACTTACAGTGGATGTTTTTATTTGGATCTAATATTCTCAACAAACATGTCAACCTTTTATTTTTCAAGAATTTCAATAGGACATTGACCTGCCATGCTATGCCATCTTTGGAAAATGTTAATGAAAATCTCACCCTCATCTTGTGTCATGTGGCATAGGGTGGCTATTGTAATATCATTCCCTATGTTATAGGCATAGTTTTCCATGAACTTGTTGGCTAAGTCATCCCATGATTTTATAGATCCTTTAGGTAGTAATAAAAACCATTTAAGTTGAGCACCAACAAGACTTCTAGGAAAAAGTATCATCAAGTAAGTGTGTTCAAAGGCCACATATACACATGTTGTGGTAAATTTCCTTATGTTTTCAAGAAGATTTGTCTTTCCCTTATATTTAGTGAAGTTAGGTATGATGTACACATGAGGGAAAGGCAGCATGTAAATGCTAGAAGCTAGGAACATATGGATATGGATGCAAGTCATGTGACATGTATGTTTTCTTGTTTGATAGTTGCATTCCTTCCGCTTGTTTTTGTAAAGAAACTACTTGAGAAGTCAAGGCATCTATTATGGGATTTCGGGTGACATTATGTTGAAGTTCCATGTCTGTATTATGCTGAGATGACATGTGGCGCATGTGGGGCATATTTTGACCATGTCCATAGGTACGAACTTGTGATGTATATGTTGGAATCTGTGAAGTGGCCATGTTGTATTGTATTTTTCCATATGGATTTTGATGTCCAAAAGAAGATCCATATGATATGTTCAAAGGATTTAATGTTTGTGTCATTTGTGATCCTTGTCCTTGTTGAGAAGAATTATGGCCATGTGAAATGTTTATGTTTTGACTAGATCGAATGTTCATGTTTTTCCCTTGAAAGGTGTTGGTATTGACAAGAGGACCTTGTAACACAACGTTTGTGTTCGATTGAGATCCTTGGATAAGAACCTTTCTTGGCTTAGGTTTACCAAGGATGTTAGATGTGGATGCCCCTATGGCCTGAGATGATGACCTAAAGGAAGGAAATGTTGAGCCTAAGGGTTGTGTCATGAATAATGGTTGTGATGCGGTTTGTGTGATAGACTATGTTACTGGGATGGATGAGGTATTGGTGGTTGTGGTATTTTGGATTGTCACTTCAATAGGTATGGAGACTATAAGTTGTGTTGAAGATTGTCCTTGGCTTGTTTGTGTGTTGTCTTTTGGTGGTGTTCCAGTGCGTAAGGTATCAACGTCAAATCCTTTGGGTAATTTGACTCCTTCATGCAATAGCTTAGCCAAGATTCTTTGAGGGTATAGCATGACAATTTCATCCACTACATAGGAAACTTCAGGATTTTGAGCAGCAGCCTCTACCTCTTCTATTTATACATTTCCATATTTATCTCTAATGAGGAATTGTTCAAACAGGTTTGCTATCTTCAGTTGCTCATGAGGTGAAGCTCCCAAATTTGTGTTGTCTTGTGTTCCAAAGGTATTTTCATGAGGATCATTATATGTGTTTTAAAGATTTTCAGTGGTAGTGTAGTTGTAAATATCTTCATCATCATTAAAGAAATCTATAGCTTTCCGCTTCTTTCATAATCTAGTTTCAACCATAAAAAGATTTGCTCAAAATGGGGAATGTAAACAATATGAGATTAAGACTATGTTTTTGGTATTTTTGGAATAAGATATGCCTAAATGTAATGCAACTATTTTTTTTGTATTTTTGGTATTTTGAGAATGTCTAAATGAGGTAATGACAATGTCACTATAATCTAAAGTATGACCAAGTCTAAAAGTGGAATGATGCTAATGCAAGGCATTATGAAAAATATGATATGTAGTTGAGTTGACTATGGTATGAACTATGCACCTTTGTTATGAAACTTAAGGAAGGAGTTATTAGCCAACCTAAGATAGTCCAATTTTTCCAAATGAATTTATCAATGACCTCAAGGAGAGTGGATGAAAAGTTACAAGTTTGACAAGGTGAACCTTAAACTAGACTGCTGAGTTTAAAGGTTACAGTGAAATGACAAGGACTAATGTGGAAAATGAGAAGGTCAACGATAAATTTTCTTTGTAGCAATGGGAATATTGCAAGATATGGTAAGTTTCCTTATTCCAAATTTTTCAAAAGACCTAAGATATCTTAAAGTGATACAAGTAAGCTAAATAAATGTGATGGAATGATGGGAAATGAAGCAACGAAATCTTTTATTTAAACAACTTGTTTGGAAAATGTTGGCTTAGTTTGTGTCAAAGTTGAAATGATATCAGATTTTGGTGTAATGTTTCCTTTTGTTTTGACAATGTTTTGAATACACACATGCAAGACACCATAGACAAAAATTATTTTTGAGTTTGTTTTTTATCGTGAATGTTGTTTGATTTTAGCAATACAAGCACAAATCCTAAGGCTAGAAAGGACAATATTTGTCAGATCCCACTTGGATTACTCTAACTGCACTTACACTTAGTGGATGACTTAGAAGCTTGGCCACACTAACTCTCGTCCATGGCACTCACTTCTCGGGTCAGCCAAGCTTGAAGTTCTCATTAATCTCCCATGATGAACTCTTCATCTCTACTAAGAGCTACAAGAATGTGGGATGACATGAGAGGTGGTCCCCGTGTACTGACAAATAGAAGTATTTCGGTTTCTAAAACAAGAAGTTTCTAGTAAGGTAATCCATTAAAAGAGGTCCCATTTGTAATAGCCTGAGAAGTGGGAGGCCCACTCCCACTCTCATCACTAGAAAGTCTCGACAAATTGAGGGTCTTGTGGCTTGGGTTCGAATGAAACTGGCCACTCCTTGGGGTACAACTTTCATTCTCCCCCCTTTGATATAGCCCACTAGAAAATGTGTTGAAGGTCAAACCCTGAGGTGATGAAATCCCTAAGGAAGGCTTTCCTAAAAAAAGAGACCAATGTGTATTTCTCATCATCCAGGATCACAAAAAGTGTGCAAGGGGATTGGATATGTACTCCTATGATGGTTGTTGTCCTCCAACGACAGTTTCCAAATCTGAACTTCACATAGGAAGACCAAAGATGGAGAAATACTGAACCCTCATGCCAAATCAGGGGAAAAAAAACTGTCTATAGTAAATGATTTCCTCCTTGCCAACCACCTGAAGATGTTAATTATATTATTCTTCCATGCCTCAGAAATGGAATCAAACAATAAAGAGATGTTGAGTGTAAAATTTGGAGTAGATATTGAAGTGAGAATTGATGAGACTAATAAAAATGCATCCTCTTCACATAATATTGGTGTCAATTAGGAAGATCTTCATTAATTCTGCAACAATTACTAATGATGAATTCTTAGTAGTAAGATCATGTGAAGCCTTAAAGATATGCATAGCTGTTGGGATTATTGAACATTCTTAATTCATTGAAATTATTTTTGTTGTGATTCCACGGGTGTAAGGCGATTAATTATGCAGTATTTAAGTTTTGAATTATTCACAAAGACATCACATCATGCATATAATATGAAAAAGGAGTTGCTATGACAGAGGAGTTGCTATGAAAGATTCTGACAACAACAATCACGTCTGGCAGCAAGCTAGAATCACGTTTGACAGCAAGCACCAATCACACCTCGCAGCAAGCAACAATCACGCCTGGCAGGGAACAACTACCATTCTTCAAAATTGTATGCATATGAGGCATGAAATGAGAGTGCAACAATTAATTAAAGATCATTTGAAGCATTGAAGGCAGCACAAGCATTCGTTGGGATAAGGCAAAAGAGAGAAGAGAGGCACAAATTATGATAGGTCTAGAAGAATGTTTAAAACTAATTGGAAGAAGGCCCTGAATATAAGACATGGTAACTTCAATATCGTAACTTCACTTCTACAAATGAAAACTAACAAATCTATGAAACCATTAAGATATTCCTTCACGTCGGGGGTTCACCATAATGTAATGTCGAAAAACTGAAAGAGCTAAATGATTAGATCTGTAAACCCAAATCAACCTTTCAACATGACATCAATGAAGTTTCTCTAAAATGAAAACATATGCAATAACAAAACTAAACTATGAAAAACCCATATGCCTTCACAAGAAATTCACTCCATTGTTATCCTCTTCCACAATATCTTGCATTTTCTCTTAGATTTTACAATCAAAAGCACAAGAAGCTCTGTGAAATTGGATGAGATCAGAATAAGATTGCAATTTGTGTGTGTTGAAATGTGTGAAGGAAGCTTGTTTTCATAGCCAAATTCATGAGGTGAGTCCACGTTTTGGGAAGAATGTGGGATAAAGGATTAGGTGGGATTTTTATGACCTTTTATAAATGCATATAAAATATGAAATTTTAATGATTATGTGAATAAAATTAGTGAAAATGACTATGCAAATGGTGCTTATAAATGATTATTTGATTATTTAAATACTTTAGTAAATGCCTATGAAATGGTTGAATGCTTATGTGAATATGTTTATGAAAGACATATTTAATGACTATTTAAATATATTTAAATGAAATGGATCAATGAGATATACAAATGGTTTTATGAGTATGGTGATATGCAAATAATTACATGAAGCATGTAATGAGAGATATAATTATGCAGGTAATGGAATAAGTCATGCAATAGATGAAAATGATTATGTAGGTATTTTTATGCATCTACACGGGGAACGAGATTAAACTTTATGATATTTAAGTAAAAGTAAATTTTGACCAATATCAATAGCATAATTATTTACCAGTTATTTTCCTATTTCACTGTTTGAACATTAAAATATATAATATAATATTTAAATAAAATAGGGATTAAAATGAATGTGTTCCAGACCTCTCTTCCAAGGAAACACTAATGGGTCTGATGAAATTGGAGTTACACTTGAACTCCTTGCGACGAAACGAAACCAGAGAAATGAAGATTTCGGATCTCATTTATGATTATGATGTCTACAATGATATTGGAGAGCCAGACAAAGATGTAGAGTTGCGGAGGGAAGTACTGGGTGGATCGCAGGAGCTCCCATATCCTAGAAGATGTGGAACTGGTCATCCACACATTGAATCAGGCATGTATAATCAATAATTAGTAATGTATTTATAAACCTATTTACCATCGAGTGTTGATATAATGTTTTTGTTGGACAATCTCTTGCAGCTCCTCAATTCGAGACTCGAAGAAGCTTGATCTTTATTTCCCCCGACGAAAGGTTTCCTTATTCTGACTTTTCCGACTTTGGAGGTCACCTAGCTAAGGCATTCGCCAAGCTCATTGTTCCCACTCTTGAGAACCTCTTCGACCACGCATTTGATTCCTTCGAGGAAGTAAGCGACCTTTACAAACGAGGATTCAAATTTACCTACAATTCTCTCAAGAGTCTCCATCAATCTAGTAGCCCACTGCAGTTTATCCACAGACTCCTCGAGGGCCTAGAGGATGACATTCCGCTCATAAATTTCAATCGTCCCCAAATAGTCAAAGGTAAGGTTAGCATAGATGATCAATTTCTAATTTCATCGAGTATAAAATCTTGTCTGTTAGAAAAGTAATTAAATCAATATTCTGCGGTACAGTGGATGAATGTGTGTGGAGAAGCGACGAGGAATTAGCACGTCAAACACTTGTAGGGTTGAATCAAATGGTGACCCAGTGCCTAGAGGTAATCCACATTCTAAAGCTTTACAAATTCTTCCCTTGTACTGTTCTTTCCTATCTGAAATAACATCAATTGCTATTTTGAAATAGAAATTTCCCCTCTCCAGTAGCTTGGATGAAAAAACATACGGTCCACAGAAGAGCTCCAACGCAGCCCAACACATAGAAAAGAACCTTGAGGGGGTTTCTGTGGATCAGGTAATTTCTCTCTTCAAAAATTCCTTCTTTCTTTATTCCCTATTATTAAAATACAATGGAAATTTAAAATAAAAAATATAGGCCACTGCTTTGAAAAGGTTATTTATTGTGGACTACTATGATGCTTATATGCCTTACGTCAAGCGCATAAATAAGCTTTCAAAAGATGTTAAGACATATGCAATCCGCACTATTTACTTCCTCACCAAGGAAGGGATTTTAAATCCAGCAGCCATAGAGTTGTGTTTGCCACCAATTGATGACAATGCAACCGTTAGAAAGGTTTTTACACCAAGCAACAAGGGAACAAAAGAAGGAGCAATTTGGAAACTAGATAAAGCCCATGCTAAAGTCAATAATGTAGGTACCATCAGCTTGTCAGCCATTGGTAAGTCTGATGATGGTCCTTCATCATGTATTTTCATTATGCACGTTAACCACTGTATACCACCACTTAGATCCTAGTAAAATCAGTCAAAGATTAATTAGCCATAAAATTATTATATGTAAACCTTTGTGTTCTATTTGATTGCAGGTTAAGAAATCATTGTATCACAGAGCCTTCTGTTATAGCTACCCACAAACAACTAAGCAAAATGCACCCATTATACAAATTATTGATCCCCCATTACCTTGATACCATGGAAATCAATCAAGCTTCCCGACAGAGTTTGATAAATGCATCAGTTATTATCGAGCGAGGCTTTACCTCTGGCAGATATTGTATGGAAATGTCATCTAAATTCTACAAACAGTTGAAATTTAAAGAGCAAAGATTGGAGGCTGACTTACTTAAAAGGTTAGTGATTCACAAGTTTAATTGCCCATATTAATTAATATTGATTCATAACTTCCACAGTATAAGGTATTTGATAACAAGTAGCTACCTTGATTTATTGATTAATGTGTTATATTTAATAGATGTCTTTTTAAAGATTAACAGAGTACCAGAATAGTCCTTGCTAAAAAGATGGTTCATGTCCTTGCATGTTTTTACTTTTTCGTATTTGAATTAAAAAATCTAATAAAGTTAACCATTTCATTTAACTTGTAATGTGTATGGGAATGGTAGTCTATGATTCAAAGGCACCATATGGTTTGAAGCTTATCATCGAGGATTATCCCTATGGTGTAGACGGTATCAAAATATAGTTTGCCTTAAAACAATGGGTTTCAAACTATTTGTCTATGTACTACAAGTACAAGGATGATTCCTCGATTAAAAAGGACAAGGAATTGTAGGCTTGGTGGGATGAAATAATAAATGTGGGGCACAAAGACCTCAAGGATGATTCGAGTAGATGGTACAAGATGGATTCTTTGGATGAAGCATTTCAAGTAGTGATAACTATCATGTGGACTACATCTGTTTACCATGCTACAGTCAACTTTGGACAGTATTCCTATGGAGGATACATGCCCAATTTTCCCACCATGAGCAGGCGCTTGATTCCAAACAAAGGAACACCTGAATATGATGAGCTCCTTAAGGACCTAGAGGAATATTTCCTCAAACTTGTCTCTGCTCCCACACAAGCCACCCTTGTCATGGTTGTTTTGGAAATTTTGTCAAAGCATGCAAAAAATGACGTATATGTGGGACAGTTGTAGGGGTCCACCATGGACAGATTAGATGATCCACCTATAGAAGAAATTTTCACAAGATTTTCAACTAACATGATACAGATTGAAAAGAATATAATCGAGAGGAAAAACAACTGCCAAGTTTACAAGAATAGGACTGGACCTATAAATGTTCCTTACATATTACTCTACCCCAACACTACTTATTTATCAAAATCAGGTGGTCTCATAGGCCATGGTGTGCCCAATAGCATATCCATTTAATAGTGTCATCACATCAAATAAATTCTAACACTTCACTTGACCGATTGTCATTCCATATAAGATTATAGCTCAAATTTCCACTAACATGGTAATTAAACACATTATATGTTAGTTTTCATTTATCCATTAATGTTGTAATAGTTTGTGTTCCATAGTAAAATTCATATGAGAAAGGTTAGACTAGAAGGTAAAAAGTTGTAAGTCATTTATAAGGTCAATACATATTGTATTGGGTTGAAATTGATACATGAAAAAATTACACAATGTTGTTTTCATTAGAAATAAAGATTTACATTATTATTTTATAGGTAGTAAATGAAGAATTTAATTGTCAAAAACAATTAAAAAGGAAAATTATAAAAAATGAAAATAAAACAGAAAATATATCAACTTAAAATATTGACTTGTTAGGAATGTTTATATACATATATCAATATAAAAGTTTAACTTCTAAACAATTTGACCTTCTAAACAACCTTTTGAATGAATGTTTAAGAAAACCAGTGCAATATGATTAACAAGTTTGATACAAGATCTATGATATTTATTGCAATGAAAGGTGAAAGCCTCATTTGATTAAAATGAAGAACAAATATAAGATAATTTATCCAGCTCAACTCAACAACCTTGAATATGCACATTCATACACAATATTATAATCTAGAACCATCACAAATGTTGGCTTAACTATTCAAATACGATTTTAAGGCTAGATTTATAAATTGTTATTATTAATTTTAGAGTCTTAAGTTATATGACTTGGTGTTGGGGGTCACTTTAATATGTTAAGTTCAACTTTTAACTAAGTTTAGACCTTTTGAAAGAAGCATGAAACAAAAGTGAAAAAATTTCAAACTACAAATAATAAATAGGGTGGTCCCATAATGTCTTCACACACATTTTGGGTGACCATGCTTAAGATTGGTTTTATAATCAATTTTTAAGGTGACAAGTGTCACCTTCACATTTGAAGGTGAGAAGATTAGGGTTTTATTTAATTTTCCTTGTTTTGGGAAAGAGGGGTCCTTTTTTTATCCTTTAGACTTTTGGAGGGAAGAGCAAGGCTGAAGGAAGAAAGCTTGGAAGTGGAGGTTAATTTCTAGTCTCAATTCATTCTTCATCAAGTTTATTTAGGATCCTATAGAGGTAGGTTTTATTATTCTATTATGCTTCATATTTGAATGATTTGGAAGATGTGTTGTAGTAGAGATGTGGTGTGTTAATGTGTCATTTAAAAGATCTCATTTTTGGAGTGACTTGTGAGACGAGAGAAAGGAAGGGGTATCCTTAATCCCTCCCCATATTGAATCAATAAAGAATAAATTTAACCATGGCAATTTTTGTTGTTTTCAAGAGTGCTTCAAAGAACTGAGTAATGTGATGTTTATAGATTTTTATGATTTTTTTTGGGTTACAGTGTAACATGTGTGTTTCTCCAAAAACCTCGAGTTTAGGGCTGGCTTGTACCAAGCCTAAGCATAGGAGTTGAGCTTCCATTTGGCATATGGATGGTTTGGTGTATTTTTGTGCAAGTTGGTGTTTCACATGCAACATTTGTTTATGTTAATAAGGTAATCTTCCTTGTAATTGTGTTTTGTAAGAAAAACATGTTGAGAGAAAACCTTTATTGTATTTATGATAGTATATCCATTGGATATCTACAAATGAGCTGTCATTTTCATTAGGGTGGAAATAATCATCTTACTATTGTGTTCTATGTTGGAAATCGAATATGTATAAACAATTCTTTAGGAATTCTTACAAGGGTATTATTCTAGTTGTGCAATATTTTATATTGATGTAAATTTATCTCTAATGTATTTTTATTATGAAAGATATCTTTAGAGATTACTTCTAAAACATAATGAAGTTTAGTTGTATATTCTCTATGTAATGAATAACTTATCGTAAAGTAGGCTAGAATAAAATAACCTTATAAAAACTAGTATAATTTTATTTTAAAATATTTTAGGATTCATGTTCAAATCTGTCTAATAAGATAAAATAAAATGAAACATTCATCTTATGATACTCTTCTATAATTTTTTTTACAAATGAATAGATACTCCATTCTCTATAAAAAACCTAGATATTATAGAAAGAGTTAAAATATCATAATTACAAGATTTTATGGGTGTGCATTAAAATCCATTACAAATATGTATGAGTACTTTGGTAGTAACCTTATATGGTTGTAGAGTTGGTGTTAGGACAAATGAGAATGTAAATGTGTAAAATACTGGATGCTTGGTGTGTGTTCTAGAAAGATATGTGGATATATATTGATTGGATCTAATATAAACATAAACAAGTTATGCATATACATATGTTCAACTTAAGTATACTAGCAGTTGTGTGTAGTGACATGCAATGATGAGCTGGTAGGCAGAGAAGTCCTTTCCAACCAGGAGCTAGACCCTGGAAGGGTGAAAAACTAGAAGGCTGACAAAAATTCTGATCAAAGTGAACACAATAAGCCTCTCGGCTAATAAATATAATTAAAAATTAAAAAAATATTAGATTTTATATTTAATTAAATAATCAATAATAATTGATAAAATCTCACGTTGAAAGAATTAAAAACCCATACACAGAAAATGCAATCAACAAAGCTTATTTTCTAAAAGGAGAATAGAAGACACAAGAATTAGGTAAGCATGATACCATAACAGCCCAAATTGTTTCTTAAACAACAAAATCAATAAATAATATGTGGTGTCACTATTCGAAAGGAAATTATCCAAAAATCATTCACCACACTTTAAGCCTCTTTACAGTTTCATATAATCAATCTATTGAAATTTTCCTATCCCTAGACTTGGAACATTATTATAGAATGACTCCAATTATAATGCCTTTTCTTTCTAATGATGTGCATACACTCCAACAAACCAGAATCATGGTAGAATCAAGATGAGGCTCACCCTACAATCTTGGGAGAATCTATGTCAAGAGAATCTATAGGTGCCATTGCAATGTGTTTGATTGGTGCAACCATAGCGATTGTTGCACCATTACCTCTAGAGGGAGATTCAATACTTCCACTATCCATAGATATTGACTATCCTGATGTACATCTAGAAGTTCCTGAACATCCACTAGCCATAACATTAGATTTGGTTTTTGGATGCTCTCCCTCCTATAGCTCTGGATTTGAATGGTTCATACCAATATTTGTTCCTAAACATAAAGAAATTAGTAAGTATGAATCAAAAAAAGATAAGAAAGTTGAAAAGGAAAATTTGAATGATAAAACAATTGAAACTACTACTAGATGTTCAAGAGAAACAAGGCAAGCATGACCTATCATTACTTATCAAAAACAAGAATATTTAGTTTATCTGGTGTCTTGATTTTATATTGTTATCAAAAATAAATATCTTCTCCATAAATAAACCATATAAATTTACTTTTTCAAGAAAATATTTGAACGGCAACAGAGGCAAAGAATGGTTGGAGGTAATAAAAAAATAGATGTCACAAGGTATGTGCCTCTGTAGTACATAACTTATTTGCATGTGATTTTAAAAGTAAACCCTATAAATCATCCTAGATGTACTAATCAACTAAAGCAACAAAAATTGAACCTCTCTTATAAGTTGGATAAAGTGACAAATTAAGGTGGGACCTATGAAATTTTACAATCAAAATATGAAGACAACACAAAAAATATGGAATACAAAGTATTTACCATAGGTAGTTGTCCCATAATTTAGAATAACACACTCTTTCTCATATTTTCACATGCCAGTTTCATGAAAGTTATTGAGAATGTTATTCTAGAAAATATTGTTGTTGTTAGGATGAGTTGATCCAAGAGACTGTGTGACTCCTCTTCTACTCCTAACTACACTCCTGGGTCCACTCACCCTTCAGATAGAACCTGCAACAAGACGATTATTCATTTCAAACCTTTCAATTTTTTATCATGCAATAACTCATCAACTAAACTGCTCACAATCCAGTTCACCAAAATACTACACCTTATTTGGTTTGGTTTCTGATTTCTTTAGACACTAGAATAGTAGTATCACAAAAAATATACAGCCTTAGAACCATCCCATTTTTTCTACATCCTTGCAAATTCTTTAAAATCTTCAATAGCCTATTGTTAATCTACCACTCAAAAGCTAGTGAATACCACAAAAGCTCAAGATTATTCCAAAATATCAGAAAATCCATTACTCATATTTACATAAAAATTATGTGAATGCCTAGTTCTAACTATCACTATTAGAAAACTAACTATCAAAAAAATTGTGGACACACAAGGATTATATCAATCAAAAGAGAGCATATAAGAAAATATATAATTAGTACAAGAAACCCAAACCCACAAAAGATATTTAAGTCTACCATTTCATTGACTTATTGAGCAAAAACAACTGTCATCTGTAATTATGTAGGCCCGACTTTATATTATGAATATCCATAACCTATTTTTCTAAAAGAATAAGGTTTCATTAATAGGACATTTGTTGTTTAAGAACACAAAATTAAACATCAAGAACACCCTGATCATGCTCCTGCATAAACATATAACCAAGCATTTATATATTGGGAACAAAAACATAAATGTGAGAAAGCTAGGAACAAATACAGTTAAGTCAATCATAACATAAACACAAATTCTCAACATACAAAACTGAGATCGATGTTGAGGATTCCTGAAAGAGGTTTATGTTTAAGTGTTCATTTTTTTATCTTAAAACTAAAAATACATATGCAAAATATTTATTCCCTATTAATTTAAACCATGTAGGGATTAAAGGTTTGTTTATTATGGTTGGCATTAGGGTTATAGTAACTACATATATTAGGGTCTAATGGTTTGTATCACCTACCTGGAAGATTCCTCAATAAGTATTATCATTGATTTATTGTTCTAATCATAAAATTAAATAGATCTATCCCTTTTGTTTTTACCATATAGACATTTAGGGTTTGTTTATGATGGTGAGCATCAGGTTCACAATAGATTATGTCAACAACAAGAAACAACTCAAATTTTATATTTTTATCTTTACAAAAAAAGGCATGGGTATAATACTAATTCACCTAAACCAAAAACTTATCCATGATTTCTACAATTTTTTGGGAAACTGATTTGTAGTACATAAGAAAAAGTAACAAATAAGCTCTGTAACTCATATTTTTCACTTTTGATACCCTACAAACATCAAGCCAAGCATTTAGAATTTGGAAATAAAAACCTAAATATGAAATACTACCAACAAATAAGTCATATGAAACTAAGATATAATGATTCTAAATATCTAACATTAAGGATATACTTGCATGAAGGTTATGTTGGATTGTTATTCTTAATATAAAACCTAAATATTTAATCAAGTAGGTAATTATGGCTTGTTTCTTATGGTGGGTACAAGGATCATAGTAGGTTAAGGCCTCATCAATGATATTTGCATAAAACCACCAAGCTAAATGTTTATAATTTGAAAATGATAACATGATAATGAAAAAGCTAGCAACAAACAAATTGTTCAGAACATAATCTCAATATACAAAACTATATCAATTCGATACATTAATTCTAAATGGTTAATGTAGAAAAATTTGGATTAGAGGATATGTTAAAGGCTTATTTAGACTTTCAAACAATTATACATGCACTTAAAAAAAAATCTCTGGCATTTTTAAGCAAATAGACATGATTCTTTCAAATAGAGTATATTAGGGTTGCATCAAGAAAAAACTCAAAAATCTATATTTACACAATAATTGCTCATCAAAATCATAAACAATTTATGGGATAATACAATGCTCATTGGAAGGAAAAGATAATTTATGATTCCTAAAATTTCCTAGAAGTGGAAACTTCTATTCAAAATTCATGAGGAATAGCAACAAATAAAACTCACATTTTAAATTTGACCATGTAATGCCCTGCCTCGTAACCTTAAAGAATGTTGCAAACACAACGAAAGTGTAGTAATTTTTTTTAAAATGTAATATTAACATGCGATATAAACAACACTAGTGCATACAATCTCTAAGATACGTGACAAGGTATTAGAGTCAAATTCCACTTTACCAAAGTTATTTAACCATAGCATATAAATTAAACTCATAAATTTAAGATCATACATTCAATAAAGTTAAAACACATCACATAAGATATAATGTACAATAATGATTCATTCATACATTGCATTCAAAATAATAATTGCAATACTCATTTCCAAATGAGGTAGATCATACAAAAGTGTTACAACTATAAGTTACAAGAATTCTCCTTGAATACAATTTATGAGTGATACATAAACAAGGTATCCAACTAATACAAATGAGACATAAGAGAAAGCACATATCCATAGGTACTCGCGAGCTCTCCAATCAAGAAGTACCCACCATCACGAACAAGAATTGGGGACCCAACGGTGTAAGGTGCACGTTCCACCCAACCAAGTGGTACCCATAAGCCCACCCACCATGCTAAGAGATAGTAAAAAGGTTTCCTAGGCATAACCTACTACCTCTAGACATAGGCAAACTCAAGACTAAAAAATATGAGTAAAAGACACAACATAATGGTTATATTGCTTCTAGAATAAGAGAATCAATTACATCTATTGTATAATACTACTGATTGTTGTCATAGGAAGAGTGTCACACATAATTTTCTCTAGGTTACCCCGGCGTAACCTTCTTAGGCTACCGGACCCCCATCCTGGGTTACCAAGGCTAGCTCTATTGGTCATCAAACCCCCATACAAACTATGTTTCTCATCTCACCTCAAGCATAAACAAGCCCATACGCCATGAGAGAACATACATTATATTTATTTATGTGAGAGTTTCCCATTAATTATTTTAATTCATCACTTGATTAAACCCTAAGTGAATTACCTTGGTGTCGGGCAGGTGCATGAAGTCGAGTACCAATTTTCTGGCCACTTATGAATTTTTTAAAAAAAATGAGCTTGCGTTATAACGCACACGCGTTATTTCATATTAAAAACAAAGAAAAATTTGAAATTATTTTCCTTGGAATACCAACCCAAAGGCTCAGAGGGCATTCCCAACAAGACCAGAGACGTGTTTTTGCAAATTCTACAATTTTTCACATAATCGGGTCCGTGCTCACCATCAAGATTGCATCTAGTTCAATATTGAAAAATTTGAAAACATGGGTAATGTTAGGTTCTCTGTTAGCTATCCAATGATGTAATTTTTTTCCCTTTTTGACAATGTTAAGCCTTTCATCCATAATTTATTTTGTTTGTATGTCTGTTTTTTTCCAAAAAACAATGTTTAGTGTTTTTTTTCGTTATAAATTAACCGTTCATCAAAATTTCAAATAAATTACATTTTTAGAAACTAGACTCCATTCTAAATTTAAAAGAAAAAAAATTTTATTTTCAAAATTTGTGGGGCCAAAATTCTGCTTTTGGAAGTGCCCACTTAGAAATTAGTAAAAAATCAATATTCATTAAAAAATTATCGAAAAATTGTGCACCAACTAGATGCTATTAGCTAACTTTGTAGTCATTTTAAAATACTACAAAAAGGTTCACCATGCTCAGTCGTACAAGAGTTGCTATGTTATGTTTTTCTGACAAAAACAACACCAATTTATGTACATCCCTCTTTTGAACCCCTTAATCTCAACCATTTTCAAAATAAATTAGTAGTTTAGAAAGTAGACTCAGAGCACTTAGATCCTTGTTTTTGTTCCATCTCAAAATTTTGAGTGTAACTATCCTCAATTTCACGTCCAAGGTCAAAATTTCCTAATTTCAAAAAAAATGTGGCCACTTAAGCCCCCTTTTTGGGAACAATCTTGGTGCACTTACCCTCCCCTTTGTGTGCCAAACCCCTACTAAGATCCACTTTCCTACTGACAATACTAGGGTCAAACCACTAACTATGGGTAGAAAAGGTGCACAAAGTCTGATAACAAATATCGACCATACTACAAAGGACAATACATTTTGTTCATAGTAATCGGGTGTTCAAACAGATCAACATCCACATGCACTAGCCAAGGAAATTCAAAGGGCTAATCCATAATACAAACCACCCCATCAAAAAATGAACTTCTCTGGAAGACTTTCTAACACAATTAACTCAAATTTCCCATAAACGTGAACAAAAAAGAACAAAACTTTAAAACAATTTAGGCAATTAAATAATCTAATATTTTCATTTCATAAATCAAATCAAATCAATATCACATTGCATGAAGTTAATCAATTTAAATATAATTCTACTTACATAATAAAGAAACTAAAACTGATTGTTTTACTACAATTTCACAATTACACATTATAATAAATATCAATTTTCCTATTAAAATCATTTCATTTTAAAATAACCACTTATGCATTTTCATGCATTTATAAAAACAAAATATCCAATTAAATAAACATATATTTAATATATTATTTAATTATTTTAAAAGAATTTACAATATTCAAAATATAAAATTAATTATTTATATATATATATATATACATACATAAATATTAACACATATGTATGTATATATATATAGATATATATTAATTAAATAAAGATCGAACTAAAGAAAATTCGAAATGAAATTGTTGGAGAGTGGACGAAATAATTGAGCATTCGTAGGTTTTGGTTGAGTCAGCCCCTCCATATGGAGGATGCGCTGCCTGTGGTAGCCACTTATACATTTTGATCAATTTTTTGATGACGGCCCATCGAAATTCTGACGAGTCGTCTTCAAAAAATTGATCTAAATGTATCAATAAGCGCTTCCCCCATAGGTCTATGGGGAGAATCTCTCATAGCAGCCACACCCCCAATGGGAGTGGTAGTGGGGGTAGCTCCCTCACTTGCCCCCATTAAAACTTATTTTTTTTTAAAAAAATCATGTATTATCATAAATTCATCGTACGGTGATTTCTTCAAGAGTATATTTTCAAAATATATTTTTTTTTAAAAAGAATTCCCAAAGGAATTTCATACTAACAGATGCATAAAAATAAATCTATATTTATATATGTATATGTGTAACCAAAACAATACATTTGTGCTGAAGGACAAATTTAAACAATATTATCTGCAAGAAAGTTTCACAATTTTATCAGAGAATTTCTATTTCAACAAATTTAATAGAGGATTCCAATTTCAATCCTACAAATTTTTTATTTTTAAAATCCTCTTTTTTTTTCTTTTGAATTTCTCTATTTTTTAAAACAAAACTCCTAAAGAAGCTTTCAACAATTTTCTAAATCTTATAATGTTTCCTTCTGGGTTTTCCATTCTTTAAAATTTGAATTTCATAGAGGCTCTATGATTTCACTATAAAAAATTTCCTACATAAGCACTAAAATAATCACAACAAATATTCAAACATAGAAGCCTTGCAAATATTCAAAAACAATTTAAAAGCTTCTACTAAAACTACAAATTCTTTTGTACAGATAATTCCCTCAACTTTTACAAACTTAACAAAACTTTTGCAGATTAGAATTTGTGTAGGAAATATTTTCAAATCAACACAATAAATAAATCAATAATAAAGGAACCATTTTTCTTGAAGCTTGAATAAATGAAGATTGGAGCAGAGCCTTGCCTTCAGAATTCAATTTCTAAATCCTTTTCCAAAATCACCACTTCTAGAAAAATGCAAAAATACATAGCCCAAAATATTCTTGAGAGCCTCCTTTTTCCACAAAACAATTTCCCAGTCAATATCCCTCTTTCCTTTCCCGTGAAGTAACTTCTTACTTCACACAATTATGGAAATATTCTATCCGAGAATAATTTCTCAACAAGAATTTTTTAATAAATTTTACTCACACACATGGCTATTCTAAAATATCTTTTAACTAACTTTTAGATATTTTCCTTTTTCATATTTACAAAGAATTTATAATAATATAATAATTTAAAATTCAAAAATTAATATCTACTTTATGCAATTTAAAATTTGAATTCACATAATAGCATCTAAAATAAATTTAATCTATTAAATCTAATTACCTTATAAAATAAATTTAATCATAAGAATTAAATTACTTTACAAAATAATTAAATTTAATTAATTAAATTAAATACAAGGCTTCTAGCAATACAATTTAAGATTAATTAAATAAACACTAAAATTATTAAAAGCATTAATTCAATATTAATTTTCATAAAATAAACTTTGCATAAATAAATAAATATTGTCAAGGCAAATGCAGACATGACAACCAAACATACTGAACATGGACTGACGACACATTGTGACTAGGGTTGTGGCTAGACTAGGTAAACCTCATTACTATCTCCCAATCAACAATACCATTGGGAAATGGGAACACTCAGACTAGTGAAACTAGGTGGAGTCGATGTCATGTACCTGCAAGCTTGAAAACAAAAAAATGTCGTACATGTATATACATAAATCATGATTCAAACAAAGCGTGAAGAGAAAATCGTGGAATCACAGGGTGCTCGCAAGTGAGTGACGCAATCTCATTCTCTTCACTAATACAATGTGACATCAAACTGATGAAATAAAATACCAATTAAACTACAATGAGCATATATAACAATATCAACTCAAGTAAACAATTATGCTAATCTGAAAGCATGTCACAAATAATCATCATGCATATAGTGTATCATCACATCATAATATAACACCATCATCACTCCAATGTCATCGATCATAAAACAATAACATAGTATCAAGATTTAGCAAGGTAAAAACACACTGTCAGAAAAAATAAGAAAAATGAAGGGGTACTATATCCTCCCCCCTAGGAACAGGCCCACTCTTGGAAGCCTGCGAACAAATAGTGATAGAGTTCCCTCATCCTAGTCGGATCTTCCCAAGAGACAAAAGACTCGACACTAGTATCCCACTGAACCTACACCAGGAGCATAATTTTCCCCTTGAGGGACAATTCCTGATGTTGCAAGTAGTGCATGATTTCTAGGGGATGATACATGTCCTCTTCTAGAAGCCTCACCAACTGCACCAAAATCCACTGCGGAAAAAACTCTATGTGATCTGTCGGTGTCACCTACTGTTGGCTCAAAAGCTGTTGGTCTCTGACTATAACCTAATGTGTCCTTATTGGGACATTGTCATGCTATGTGACCCTATTGACCACAAGAAAAACACCTTGTACCTCTACCAAATCCTCTAACACCAGGAGGGGTACTAGACTGTTGAACACTACCCCAATTAACCATAGATTGTGAACTTTGGGTTGGTTGGTCGACACGATCATGTTCAGATCACTGCCAACTCTGATTTCTTTTCTTCTGATTCCAAGTACCACTTTGTTGAGACTGAGAGTCCTGCTTTTGTTGACCACTCTATGCAGGCACTTGTTGTGTCCTAGGTGGTGAACCTCCCTATGTTTGACTAGTACGTGAACTAGGCCCTATAGCTAAAGCACTCCCTAGTTGTACTCTAGTATGGCCACCCAATGCCATCATCACATTCTCCTTCACTAATCTGGCCTTCTCCACTATTGTCTATATAGTCTTGGGTTTGAAAACTCAAACACCACCACTGATTTGGGCATTTAAGCCCCTAATGAAATGTTGTACCAGCATTCCCTCATCATCTCCAATGCCAGTGAACTACTTGAGCCCATAAAAATGATGATCATACTGCTCCACTGACATGGCAATCTATCGCAGAGCATGAAACTCATCTCCACGATGCTGCCACCAATGTTTAGATATAAATCTAACTTTGAACCTCTCTAAAAACAAATCCCAAGACACATTATTAATATCAATATGGAGTTTCTGCTCCTCCAACCTCCACCAAGTAGATGCAAAATCTCTCAAGTGCATGATCGCACATCCAGCCTTGGTGTTGCTACCATAAGGGTGCATAGAAAAACACTAATCTAGATCTATCAACCATGTCTCAGCCTCTAATCTGCTACCTAAACCATCAAGTCTAGGAAAACAAGCTCTGATTTAATCTCTCATATGAGTAGCTATATCTACCTCTACCTGCACAAGTACCACTCTCTCACTAGCATTAACTCAATCTCTATCCTACCCTGGCCCAAGACAAGCAAGAGTCTCCTGTAACAACTAACGCAACTGTGCGTCTTCAATCCTTGGTGGATCCTGATTCTATTCACCACCCCCTGAAGCATTCTGGGAAGCCTGATGTTCCTCATGATCTGAGCCATGGGGAGGTAAATCATACTAACTACCTATGTGACCTCCTTCACGGCCACGACCCCAACCCCTACCATGACCTCACCTAGGTGGCATGATCCTACACAAACACATAACGAGGTATAAGACAAGTTACACAAACTTAAATCCTACACACTAACACTTAATAGGTTCAACATTATCCTAGAGTACCTAGTGTTTAAACCTTTGCTCATATACCATTTGTAATGCCCTGCCACATAACCTTAAAGAATGCTGCAAACATAACGAAAGCGTAGTAATTTTTTATTTTTAAATGTAATATTAACATGTGATATAAACAACACTAGCACATACAATCTCTAAGATACGTGACAAGGTATTACATTCGAATTACACTTTACCAAAGTTATTTAACCATAGCATATAAATTAAACTCATAAATTTAAGATCATACATTCAATAAAATTAAAATGTAATACCCCCATGTTGTTGATACTCTTTAATACTTTTATGTGTTGATTTGTTACTGGTTTGTGATGGTGATTAGTTCACCAACTTGGTTGTGTGTGGATTCATAGTTTGGTTGGTTTGCTGCACTTGACATTATTATGATGATTTATGATACTTTATGTGGTGGTTAGATTATTTGATTATGCTATGGTGTTCTTTACTATTATATATGTCGATGTTGTGATTCTATGATGCTATGTTTTCTGATGTGGTTGTTAGTGAGTCTTGGTGAAAGGGCGGAGTAGCATCACTCACTTACGAGCGCCGTGCTACCTAGCAATTTCCTTTCATGGTGGGTCTGCAATGGAGATTTACATGTTACTCGACGTTTGTTTGTATGCAAGATTTGTAGGAATAAAGTCTTGATTCCACCTATTTCGGCAAGACAAGGCAAGTATTAAATTAATACAATGGGTACAATGTTGAAAAAAGGAGTTGATAAGGAAGTGTTCCTATCCCAAGTCCGTCATCCCGTTGTGAGTCTTGTTGTGTCATGGTTTTGGTTTTGTCCTTGTCTCGGTATTGTGGTTGTTTATTTATTTTATTATGGTTAGTTATCATTTAATTTATCTTTATTTCATGTGGGATAGATTAATGATATTTTATGGATATGATTAATTGTGAGTAATTGTAATTTGGAATTTAAATATTGAAAATTGAAAAGTTATTTAATTAATTAAAAGTGTAAGTAATTAATTTAAATAAATAATGATGGTGATAATTATATATTATCTTTTTCAAGATATTTAAATTAGAAGATCAGAAGAGAATATCTTGTGAGGATAATATCATGTGAAAGTATTGAATTTTTAAATAATATTGTGAGATAAGTGTGTTCTTTTAAAAAGCAAGAAAAGCACCAATGAATGTGGAGGATTTCTAAGGAAAATAAGAAAAGATTTATTTTATTTTATTTTATTGTGAGGAAGTTTTACACACACAATGGTTTTCTAGTTTTTGTCTGAAAAGGAGAAAAAGACAGGTTTTTTTTGGCTTCTCTGTAAAAAATAATTGTTCTGTAAGAAAAGAAGAAAAGATTGATTAAGAAGCTAGCTAAAGGAAGGAAATTGAGAAGAAACTTCAGAGGGGTTCTACTTTCAAAAAAGGAAAAAGGCTACTATGTTTGGATTCTACATCGAATGAAGGACTCCGGGTTCTTTTAAATTATTATTTCTTTAGATTTAATATTCTGCAAACAAAATCTTGTCTGCCATGTTTGAAAATTAATTTCTCTATGTTTTGAAAGAGGTTTTCTGTGATTGAAATTTTTTGTTATTAAACCTTTGAATTTTTCTTTTGAAAACTATAGTTAAATCTTCTGTAGTTCATCAATAAAATTTAGTTGTGAAATTCTTGGATTGAAAGAAAATCAATTTATTATGCTATTGAAATATTATGCCAAATTTATTTGTTCCATGAGAAAAATTGAACTATTGATTCAGTATATTGGTATTATTTGATTTGTATTCTTGAGCAAATCTATATACATATACATATACACCTATTTAATATTTTATACTTGTTTAGAAAATATATCTTTTTTTTCCTTTTGAAAAATAATAAGATATAAAAAAAATGTTATATATATGCTTTAGATTTTGTGTCTGTATTTCATTTGTTTAAATATATATATATATAACAATATTTATACATGTTGCAGGTCATACCTACGTTTTTCTTTAAAAAGAATATAATATGCAAATAAAAATAAAAAATAAAAAATATATATATCATATGGGGGGGGAGTGGTCGGCGGTGGCTGTACCACCCCTGACCCCACGGTACTGTACACAGCACCACAGGTTCCATACAATAGCCAAGGATGCATACAATAGCTGAGGTTGTTGGATGTAGCTGCGCGGGGCTGCGACCTCCCCTATGGGAGGTACATAGTACTCCTACATGGGCAGTGGGTGTTTTAAATTCATTTTTGTTTTAAAAGATTATATATATATATTTATTATATATATATAGATGTATATATATAAATACATATATATATATATATTTGTGGGTAAATTTTACAATGAATTATTCTTTAATTTTTAAAATATGATTTAAAAAGCATGATTTTAATAGATGTATATATATAAAAATAAAGATGGAGATATATATACTGTGATTATGTATTAAGGAGATAATTTTACAAGTTGCAATGTTATAATGTAATCGAGGAAATTAGAGATAAATTATGTGTTTTAAATGGAGTTTTCTTGAGTAATTGATTTATTTATTTGATGAAATTATTGTGTATTGGAAATGTTTTATATAGAGAATTGTTTTATGTAATTGTTTTCTCTCGAGATTATTTGTGAATTTATTGTGGGTTTCTTTTATTCAGATTTATGTCTTGCAGGAAAACCCTAGAGTTAGTTTATCCTATTATAGGAACTTAAGTTGTTGATTAGGAACTTCCAGAGGTGGGGATACTGATTTTATTTTTGATCTCATATTTTGATGTTTGGCCTATGTTTTGACTATTGTTGTGATTCTAGTTTACACTTGGATTGTACCATTTTTGTGGATGTTGTTCATATGATTTTGGTAAGATGGTTTTGCCTCGCGGATGTTCCATTTGGTGGTTAAGTATTTCTTGTTGGTACAATCCTTTTGTGTTGGATATTTGTGTTTGACTTTCTAGAGAGAGTTGCTCTATGTGGGGGCCAACACACAAACGAGCTGTCAGGCTAACCCACGTAGAGTTAGAGTAATCAATGATAACCTAATTAATTAATTATGGGTGGGTGGTTAAACATTAATAAGATAATTATGAATGTCTCATCCCCTGTTAGGGCTATCATAGACTAAACGTGGGCTCACTGATTTACCCAAGGGGAAATCAGTTATTGGTGTCAAATGGGTCTACAAGACCAAATGTAATGTCGAAGGAAGAATAGAAAGGCATAAGGCAAGATTAGTTGTCAAGGGGTACAAGCAGCAGTTTGAGAGAGATTATGATGAGACTTTTTCCCCTATTGCAAGGATGGAGACCGTGCGGGCAGTCATTGCAATTGCAGCCCAGCACATGTGGAAGGTTTATCAAATGGATGTGAAGTCCGCCTTCCTCAACGGAGTCTTAAAAGAAGAGGTATATGTGGAGCAGCCCTTTGGATATGAAGTTCCATCTAAAGAACGTAAGGTACATAGGCTAAAGAAAGCTCTTTATGGGCTAAAACAAGCTCCACGAGCATGGTACAATAGGATTGACTCATACTTGATGAGCAATGGCTTTAGCAAAAGTGATGGTGAGCCCACTCTTTACATCAAGGCAGCAAATGGTAAGGTTTTAATTGTTGTCTTGTATGTAGATGATTTAGTATTTACTGGGGATGATGATTTTCTCATTGCTGATTTTAAAGAAGCCATGAAAAGAGAGTTTGAAATGACAGATTTAGGACTCTTATGATATTTTCTAGGCATAAAGGTCCAACAATTGGATAATGGCATCTTTATTTCACAATCAAGTTATGCCAAACAAATCTTGAAAAGTTTTAGGATGTTGGACAGCAAAGCAGCCCCAACCCCAACAACTACAGGTCTAAAGTTGAGTAAAGAGGACAGCAGCAGTAATGTTAACCCAACCCTCTATAAGAGCATGGTTGGAAGCCTCATGTACTTGATAGCTATAAGACCATATTTAATGTATGCGGTAAGCCTGATTTCTAGGTTCATGGAGCAACCTAAGGACACACACTTGCAAGCAGGTAAAAGGATTCTCAAGTATGTCAATGGCACAAAAAACTATGGAATAATGTATACCGCCTCTAATGAGTTTCAGCTGGTTGGGTACACTGATAGTGATTGGGTAAGAAATGTGGATGATAGAAAGAGCACATCCAGGTATGTTTTCCACTTGGGTTCAGGAGCAGTTTCATGGGCTTCCAAGAAACAACCGATTGTTGCCTTATCCATAGCCGAAGTAGAATACATAGCAACAAATGCAGCAGCATGCCAAGCTGTGTGGCTAAGAAGGATCTTAGTAGATTTGAGAGAAGAACAAGAGGATGGAACAGTAATTTTCTGTGACAATGTTTCATCAATTGCCTTGACCAAAAATCCTGTGTTTCATGGAAGAAGCAAACATATTGAAATTAGGTATCATTTTATCAGAGAATTGGTTGAGAATAATGAAATTAAAATGGCATTTTGCAGGTCAGAGCAGCAGCTCTCGGATATTTTTACAAAGGCTTTGTCAAAAGAACCTTTTGAGCGCTTAAGATATAGGTTGGGTGTGCAGGAATGCGCCAGAACTTTAGTTCTAGAAAACACAGAGAAGCGCAGGTGCGTCGAAACTTCAGTAGACAGTTCTAGAATGTAGAACAAAGGCAAACAGGTTTGCGCCGGAAAATTTTCACCAGTGCTCCAGAACTTTTATGGCGATGCACCGGAAGTTTCACAGAGTGTTGAAGAACAGGTTTGCACTGGAAACTTTTCACCGGTGCTCCAAAAATTTTATAGCGATGCGCCAGAAGTTTCGTAGTGTTGAAGAGCAGGAACTTTTGCGCCAGAAACTTTGCTCCAGAAGTTTCTCTAGAAGTATTGCGCCTGAAGTTTTCAAATAATGATGAAGAGCAGAAAGACTCAAGATTAAGGGGGAGTGTTGGAAATATACATAAATCATGATTCAAACACACCGTGAAGAGAAAATTGTGGAATCACAGGGCGCTCGCAAGCGAGTGATGCAATCCCATTCTTTTCACCAATACAATGTCACATCAAACTGACAAAATAAAATATCAATTAAACTACAATGAGCATATATAACAATATCAACTCAACTAAACAACTATGCTAATCTGCAAGCATGTCACAAATAATCATCATGCATATAGTGTATCATCACATCATAATATAACACCATCATCACTCCAATGTCAGTGATCATAAAACAATAACATAGTATCAAGATTCAGCATGGTAAAAACACACTGTCAGAAAACATAAGAAAAATGGAGGGGTACTACATCCTCCCTCCTAGGAACAGGCCCACTCTTGGAAGCCTGTGAAGAAATAGGGATAGAGATCCCTCATCCTTGTTGCATCTTCCCAAGAGACAAAATACTCGACACTAGTATCCCATTGAACTTGCATCAGGACCATAATTTTCCCCTTGAGGGACAATTCTCGATGCTGCAGGGTGTGCACGATTTCTAGGGGATGATACATGTCCTCTTCAAGAAGCTTCACCAATTGCATCAAAATCCACTACATCAAAAACTCTATGTGATCTGTAAGTGTCACCTATTGTTGGCTTGGAAGCTGCTGGTCTCTGACTATAACCTAATGTGTCCTTATTGGCACATCATCGTGCTATGTGACCCTATTGACCACAAAAAAAAAACCCTGTACCTCAACTAAATCCTCTAACACTAGGAGGGGTACTAGACTATTGAACACTACCCCAATTAACCGTAGATTGTGAACTTTGGGCTGGTTGGTTGACACGATCATGTTGAGATCACTGCCAACTCTGATTTATTTTCTTCTGATTCCAAGTACCACCTTGTTGATACTGAGAGTGTTGCTTTTGCTAACCACTCTGTGCAAGTACTTGTTGTGTCCTAGGTGGTCCAACTCCCTATGTCTGACCAGTACGTGAACTAGGCCCTATAGCTGAAGCACTCCCTATCTGTACTCTAGTATGGCCACCGAATGCCATCATCACATTCTCCTCCACTAATCTGGCCTTCTCCACTATTGTCTCCATAGTCTTCAGTTTGAAAACCCAAACACCACCAATGATTTGGGCATTTAAGACCCTAATGAAATGTTGTACCAACATGCCCTCATCATATCCAATGCCAGTGAACTACTTGAGCTCATAAAAATGATGCTCATACTGCTCCACTGACATGGCCATCTGTCGCAGAGCATGGAACTCATCTCCACGATGTTGCCACCAATGTTTAGAAAGAAATGTAACTCTGAACCTCTCTAAAAAAAAATCCCAAAACACAGTATTAATATCAATATGGAGCTTCTGCTCCTCCAACCTCCACCAAGTAGATGAAAAATCTCTCAAGTGCATGATCATACACCCGGCCTTGGTGTTGCTACCATAAGGGTGCATAGAAAAACACTGATCTAGATCTATCAACCATGTCTCAACCTCTAATCCGCTACCTAAACCATCAAATGTAGGTAGATGAGCTCTGAGTAAATCTCTCATATGAGTAGCTATATCTACCTCTAGTTGCGCTAGTACCACTCTCTCACCAGCATTAACTCTATCTTTATCCTTCCCTGGCCCAAGACAAGCAAGAGTCACCTCTAACAACTAATGCAACTATGCACCTTTGATCCCTAGTGGATCTTGATTCTGTTCACCACCCCCTGAAGCTTTCTAGGAAGCCTGATGTTCCTCATGATCTGAGTAATGGGGAGGTGAATCATACTAACTACCTATGCGACTGCCTTCATGGCCACGACCACGACCCCTACCATGACCTCGCCTAGGTTGCATGATCCTACACAGACACAACGAGGTATAAGACAAGTTAAACAAACTTAAATCCTATGCACTAACACTTAATAGGTTCAACATTATCCTAGAGCACCTAGTGTTTAAACCTTTGTTGTGATACCATTTGTAATGCCCTGCCACATAACCTTAAAGAATGTTGCAAACACAACAAAAGTGTAGTAATTTTTTTTTTTAAATGTAATATTAACATGTGATATAAACAACACTAGCACATACAATCTCTAAGATACGTGACAAGGTATTACATTCAAATTACACTTTACCAAAGTTATTTAACCATAGCATATAAATTAAACTCATAAATTTAAGATCATACATTCAATAACATTAGAATGTAATGCCCCCTTGTTGTTGATACTCTTTGATACTCTAATGTGTTGATTTGTTACTAGTTTGTGATGGTGATTAGTTCACCGACTTGGTTGTGTGTGGATTCATAGTTTGGTTGGTTTGCTGTACTTGACATTATTATGATGATTTATGATACTTTATGTGGTGGTTAGATTATTTGATTATGCTATGGTGTTCTTTAATATTATATATGTCGATGTTGTGATTCTATGATGTTATGCTTTTTGATGTGGTTGTTAGTGAGTCTTGGTGAAAGGACAGAGTAGCATCACTCGCTTGCGAGCGCCCTGCTACCCCGTAATTTCCTTTCATGGTGGGTCTGCAATGGAGATTTACATGTTACTTTCATGTTTGTTTGTATGCAGGATTTGTAGGAATAAATTCTTGATTTCATCTATTTCGGTAGGATAGGGAAAACATTAAATTAACCCAATGGGTACGATGTTGAAAAGGGGAGTTGATAAGGAAGTGTTCCCATCCCAAGTTCGTCATCCCGTTGTGAGTCTCGTTGTGTCATGGTTTTGGTTTTTTCCTTTTCTCGGTATTGTGGTTGTTTATTTATTTTATTATGGTTAGTTGTCATTTAATTTATCTTTATTTCATGTGGGATAGATTAATGATATTTTATGGATATGATTAATTATGAGTAATTTTAATTTGGAATTTAAATATTGCAAATTAAAAAGTTTTTTAATTAATTAAAAGTGTAAGCAATTAATTTAAATAAATAATGATGGTGATAATTATATATTATTTTTTTCAAGATATTTAAATTAGAAGATTAGAAGAGAATATCTTGTGAGGATAATATCATGTGAAAGTATTGAATTTTTAAATAATATTGTGAGATAAGTGTGTGCTTTTAAAAAACAAGAAAAGAACTAATGAATGTGGAAGATTTTTGAGGAAAAATAAGAAGAGCTTTATTTTATTTTATTTTATTGTGAGGAAGTTTTACACACACAATGGTTTTCTGGTTTTTGTCTGAAAAGAAGAAAAAGATTGGTTTTTTTTGGTTTCTCTGTAAAAAAAATTGTTCTGTAAGAAAAGAAAAAATTGATTCAAAAGTTAGTTGAAGGAAGGAAATTGAGAAGAAACTTCAGAGGGGTCCTACTTTCGAGAAAGGAAGAAGGCTACTGTGTTTGGATTCTACATTGAACAAAGGACTCCAAGTTCTTTTAAATTATTATTTCTTTAGATTTAATATTCTACAAACAAAATCTTGTCTGCCATGTTTGAACGTTAATTTCTATATGTTTTGAAAGAGGTTTTCTATGATTGAACTTTTTTGTTGTTAAACCTTTGAATTTTTCTATTGAGAACTATAGTTTTTGATAAAGGGAAAAATGGGTTTTACAGGGACCCGAAACCACCAAGTTTACAACAAAAGAGAAAGGACAAAAAGTCCAATAGAAAAAAATAGGCTACATCTAAAGGAAAAAACCAAAAAAAGCAGTAGCCACCTGCAACAGACTAGGAGGGTTAAACAAAAAACCAGCCGAAAAGCCAACAAAAAGACCAGCCACAACTAACCCAGAGTCTTCATAACATACTCAGTTTTAGCCTCCAGATTTTGCATATCCTAAACACCCTTCTTGAAGGTTTGAATCATCTGTGGCATAGGAGGATCCTTTCTCTTCAAATTAGCCCTGGTCCTCTTAGAAATACCAACATCCTCATCCTATTTTTTATCATTGACCTCTTCTAGATCAACCACCAAAGACCCCTATTGAGATTTGTCCAATTTTTCCGTCATGGCATTGATTATGATGGCATTGTGTCTTGCCATCCTATTATTTTGTTTGGTTATAGTTTTAATAGTATTTTTCATTTTTTCTAGCTCAATTTCAACCCTTTTGTCCATACCCACTTGGTTTTGGGTTTCTTTACTGGCACCATGATCTTTTCGCTCCACCTCATTCTTGCCAAGCGTAGAAACTTTGACACCCATTTCTTCCAGTTTACTTTGAAGGGCCCATTTTTTTATTTTTAGCTCATTAATTTCATGAAAGATCCATTTCAAAATTTTGAAATGGTCAACAGAATTGTTCTTGGCTAAACCCAAGACATCAACAATGAGTTCCCTATCAAGGTTGAAGCAATTTTTAGCCGGGTCGGGGGTTACAGGGGAACTAATTCTAGCATCTCTATCCAACGACGGGGCAGCAAAGGAAGAAGTATTCTTAGCACCAGATTCCTCAAACTCAGAAGAGTCTTCAGAGTACGACACAAGGTTCTTACCTAGTAGATTCTTACCAACACTTGTTTTAATGGTAGGACTTCTTGGTTTAGGCATGGAGCAGGATTTCATAGAATTAAGGATTTTCTTACCAATTTGGACAGAGGAAGGACTAAGGACCATCCTAACCAGACTCAGATTAGGAAAATTCCCTGAGAAACTGTGTTCAGTGTCATCCTCCTTAGAATCAGGAGGGGCAACCAAATTAGCAGGGGTAGGCATTTTTTGGAAATGTTCAACAATTAACCTAATCAAACCAGTATGCAAAATAGGAAATCTTTTTGGGTTTTTCCTGTGATCAACCAAACTTTTTCTCAAACAACAGAGAAGATAGTAGGGAAAAGAAACCCTAGCCTTGTATTGGAAATGGTTGAGCAAGGTAAAGTGGTAACCATAGACCTTGGTGAAGCGACCATCCATAGTAATGTAATCCATGATGACATGGAGAACTTTCCTACGAGAGATTTTATAGTGTCGACTTCGAAGTAGTTGTTAGAAATTTTCACCAGTTTCATTCTTTCCTTCTCTTTCTTTGGAAATTTGATGACAGCTTCATCGGAGAAAACCTTGTCCCTAAAGAATTTGTGTCCATCAATGGACATTCTAGTCACTTCAGCTATAAGTTTTTCATCGAGCTCCACTTTCCTACCAAAAAGGGTAAGTTCCCCATTATTCCAATTCTTCTCAAAATGCTCAATGGCCTCCTGATTTGACCCATGTAGTTTTTCCAGAAAAGGGAGTAAACCCCCACTTTTTACTTTGTTCCATGCTTTAGGATTTCTATTATGAGTCTCAAATTTGTCTGGCTCCACTCTTTTCCTGTCTCCACCCATTTTGGAAAGCACAGTGGGGTAGGCCATGATGAAATATTTACTTGAAATGGTCCCACCAAATCTAAGAGCCCACAAAGTATGCCAGGAAAACTTATAGTTTAAGGAACTAAGCTCGGTCCCATACAATCTAATGATTGTGATGTAATTACCCTATCCTATCATCATTAATGAGGAAACATGCTTCTTACCCACGTGACACATCATAGTTTAGTAAGGCCTGGACGTTAACGCTTAGTTCACTAAAATTTAGCCAAGTGCACTGTCCTTTGCTCCTGACCCCTTCATTCACAAAAAAATCTACCACAGCATTGGCTTCTCTATAAGCATGTGAAATCTTTATATTATCAATTTTGGCTAAAGTAGATTTAGCATCATCAATCCAAGAATTTATAGTCCACAAGCGAGGGGACATACCTAAAAGACAATCAACAATATTTTTGGAGTCCCCTTCAAGCAAAATAATTTTGAAATTTAGACTATGGGCCAAATTTAAAATATGAAAAGCTCTAGCAGCTTCAGGCAGGTGATTGGTTTGAGAACCAAGAGGGGTGGTAGTTGCACCTAGAAAGTTGCCAAAGGAATCCCTTATTACTCTGCCACAACTCGCCGCCCCAAGATTACCTTTAGCCGCTCCATCGAAATTGGCTTTGACCCATCCATTAGGCGGAAAAGACTAGCAAACACCCTCTCTGTTCTTCTTAGCTTGTTTAGGAACACTAGGAAAATCAAGACTTATATTCCAATCCTTAGCAACCTTAAGATCATAGGACGAGTGAGCCACTTTCTTGGAATTGCTAACCTTCTAGGATATAGCTTTGACATTTTCTTTCAAAAATCTGATTATTTTATCAAAAACAATATCCACTGGTGCTTCTTTATCTCTATAAATTTTGTTGTTTCATTCTTTTCAGAGACCCCAAGCAATGTGAGGGAAAGAGAAATCCCACAAGTGCTGAAGAATAGGATTGTGAGTCAGGGCTTTCCATTAAGAGAAGAAATCTTCAATAGACAAGGGAAAAACCCAAGAAATTTACTAGAAACTGATGATTTTTTCCCAAAACAAGGTAGCAAAAGGACAGTGAAGAAACATATGACCCATTGACTCTGCCTCCATCTCGCAAAGAAAAAATCTATTAGGTATTTGAAAACCATGCTTGCAAAGGTTATCAATCGTGAGCACCTTATTTTGGAGAAGGGTCTACAAAAAAGATGTTGATTTTAGGGACCAGATGTTTGAACCAAGCCTTCGACCAGAAGGGGGGAGAAGCCTGGAAATAAGTAAGCCTGGAAAAAGTAGATGAAACTGAATAATTTCCTTAGGGATCATCACACCAAACAAGATGATCTTTCGTCTGATCAGGGCAGAGTCTGACAGCTAGTAAAGAAGACTGGATAGGAGCAAGGGCCTAACTGACAAGGCACAAATCCACCCATTTTCCATCCATACTATAGTATTTCACATATGATCCAAAAAGAGCTTTGCAATTCTCAGCCCATCTACTAAAGGAGTCAATTTTTATAAGGGGCTCATTAAATAACCATCTATCCTCCCAGAATCTAGTTTGGTTTTTGCTTCTAACCTGCCAACCCACTCCAGATTCAATAACTTTTTTTCCATTAGTCAAATTATTCCAATAAGTTGAGCCTTTGTGAAGAAGATGGGCATCCTTCAAAATTATAAAGGATCTATTACCCTCCAAATATTTTCTTGCAAGGATATCCGTCCATTCCCTAGCGGATGAAAAAATTCTCCAAACTTGTTTAGCTAGAAGAATCTTGTTAACCATTCTAATTTTTCTAAGACCCAAACCTCTGTCCTTTTTCAGTCTGCACACTAGATCCCATCCAATAAAAGATAGTATTTTTTTTTCTTCAACACCCGACCAAAGAAATATTTTTTGAATCTTTTCATTAGCGTCAGCAAACTTAGCCAGGATTTTGAAGAGGCTTAGAGCATAAATCAGAAAATTCTGAAGGGTAGCTTTGACGAGTTGAAGTTTGCCCACTTGGCTTAATAGAGCTCCTTTCTAGCCAGAAAGTTTCTTACTAAACCTCTCAACCAAAGAAATCCAAAAGGATTCTAGGGGTTTAAGGCTTAAGGGTAAGCCAAGATAAGTGGCAGGAAAGGACTCCACCCTACAACCAAGGATTCTGGCAATTTTATTTTGTCTGTGAGTAGGAGTGTTGAAGAAAAAAAAAGAGCTTTTCTATTTATTAATCATTTGACCTGACACCCTCCCATACTCATCCAGCAAAGACTTCAAGGTTTTTCCTTTCGAGACAGAAGATTTTCCTAAGAGCATAGTATCATCAACAAATTGTTGATGAGAACAAATCAGATTGCTTGAAGACATTTTGAGACCAAGAAGGGATCTATTATCGATCAACCTTTTCATATTCTTGCCAAGACTTTCAGCCATAATAGTGAATAAAATAGGAGAGATCAGATCTCCTTGTCTTAGACCTCTGGTGCTTTGGAAGAAAGTAGTAGGAGAGCCATTAACCATGATAGAAATTGAAGTTGTAGACACGAGTTGTTCCACCATTTGAAGAACCCTGTTGCAAAACCCAAACACCTTTAAAATTTTAAACAAGAATTTCCAGTTAACTCTGTCATAGGCTTTTGAGATATCAAGCTTTAACAAAAAGCCTTCAGTCTTAAATTCAATCAAGGAATGGATATTCTCATGCATTGTAACAATAGAATCCAGGATATGTCAACCAAGAACAAATCCATTCTGTTGAGGTGAAATCATAGTGGGAAAGAGAATTTAGAGTCTAGACATCAAAACCTTCAAGATGATTTTATAGATCAAATTGCAGAGGTTTATGGGTCTAAAAGCCTCAAAGTTCTCTGCCCCAGCCTTTTTAGGGATTAGAACCAGAAAAGTAGCATTCAACTCTTTTAGGAGACTTCTGGATCCAAAAAATTCTTTAATAGCATTCACCACATCTTCTCCAACAATCTCCTAGAACCGTTGGAAGAAAAACATAGGGAACCCATCAGGACCTGGAGCTTTACTCCCTTCAAAGGAGAAAACAACCAACTTAACTTCCTCATTGGTAGGAATATTGGATAGCATAGAGTTATTTTCCTTATTGATCATATTAGGTATAGCCTCTATTAAATGATCCTGATCATTTTAGTTATTTTCATCATTCTCCGAAAGAAGATTTTTAAAGAATAAAACAACATGCTTTATGATATTCTCCTCCTCCTCGTACCTAGTACCATCCACTTCAATTTGAGAAATTCTTTTGACAGCCTTGTGTTTTGAGGCCGAAAAATGAAAGTATCTAGTATTTTTATAACCTGTAGATAACCATAAATCTCTAGATCTCTCTCTCCAGAATTCCTCCTCTTTTCCAATGATATCATGCAACTTAATAAGGATCTCATTCTATTTTTCCTTAATATCATTCAAATATCCTTCCTTCTAGATTTTTTTTTGAATCTACCCTAGATCCATCTAAAGATCAGATTTAATCTTGAAAATGTTTCCAAAGGACTCTTTTTTCCATTTTTTAAGGTTGAATTTAACTTCCCTTAATATTTTAGCTACCCTAAACATAGTTGTACCAGAGATACTTATATTCCACCATTTTCTTAGTTCTTCTTTAAAAGAAGGATGAGAAAGCCACATTTTTTTAACTTTGAACAAGGTATTTTTCTTCTTCTTTAAAGGCTCCGCAATAAAACTAATAGGGAAGTGGTCAAATCCAATCCTAGAGAGGGATTTCAGAGAACAATAGTAGTTAAAAAGACATTTATTAGAGATTAAAGATCTATCTAATCTAACCTAGATAAGATCCATACGGGCTTTCTACAATTCGACAAAGTGTAGGAAGCTCCTTACAAATCAAGATCAATCAACACTTGGTTGTTGATGAAGCTTTGAAGATCCTCTTTACTCTCCGCATTTATCTCAGAACCTCTAAATTTATCTTCATTCAGTAAGGGAGTATTAAAGTCTCCCATGACAACCCAAGACTCTCTGTCAAAAATTCTCCTAAAAGTAGTCAACTCCATCCAAAAATATTTTCTAAGACCTTTTCCATTGGGGGCATAGATATTAGATTGGATCCAGCTAAAATTATCCCTAATATGGGTGAATCTAGTAGCAATATGGTTAGTTCCTTCAAAAATCAGATCCCCTTTGATTATATGACTATTCTAGAAAGTAACAATACCTCCCGAAGCACCATTTGAATTGTTTCCATGTGAAATACAATGCTAAAACAGTTTCATATTTTCCACTTTTTCCTTAGACATTTTAGTTTCCCGAATAAGAAGAATATCAGGCTTGTGATCTCTAACAAATTACACAGAACATCCTACTTGTGGGGATTATTAAGTCCCTTGATATTCCAAGACATGATCTTCATGGGTTACCAGGGGATTTGAGGTACTATAGGATGGTTTTTTGAGAACCATCCGCAATATCCTAAAACTATTATGCTCTCTTGTCCATTTAATAGACTTTTTCCCTTGAGAGCTCTTTTTTGCTCCATAGCCTGCATTTTCTTTTGATCTAGTTGAAATGCCACATGGGCTTTTCCATTGTTTTTTTTCTTTTCTTTTTCTTAGATAAAACCTCTTCTTTTTCAGTCTCTTCTTGACTATCTTTCCCTTTACTAGATTCCCATTCCTTATCACTAAGAAGTCTTTGCTCCCAGGGTAATGTCTCCATGATACCATTCAGATGAAAGGTTGAAAAGTTGCTAGAAAGTTCAGTAGAATGGTCTTGATTATTGAAGGAGTCCTTAACAAGTTCCAAGGAATTAGGATCCATAAAATGATCAACACCTAAAGGAAGAAATCCTTCAGAGGAAGGGAGAAGAATAGGGATGTTTAGCTCCAAAGACAACCCCTAGATAGGGATGTCCTCCAAGCCAAGGTTCCCGACAATATTTTTAGCTGGACTCAGCTCTTGGGATAAGGGGCTAACATCCTGATTCTGCATAACAACACCATCTATCTGATTCTTTTTTGCTTCTCTATCCTAAGTTTTTAAGGTATTCTCAAGATTCTTACACTACAGTTTCTGTGGAACCTCGCCATTATTACCCAAATCACCATCAACCTTATTTGAAGTGCTTTGAACATTAGACTCTTTATTCTCAAGGCTTTCTCCTTCTGATTTCTTCTGCAATACATTATTCAAAGAACTAGTTGGTTTCTCTTTCTCTTTGGTGGCATTTAATGGACATTTCTTAGCCCAATGCCCAGATTTTCTACATTTGAAACAAGCAAAAGGGATAGTTTCAAACTCTATGTCCTATGACCAGGAACCCAGCTTCGACTGAATCTCGATTGAAGAGGGAAGGTCAGCATTTTGAGAGACCCCTACGCATATTCTAGCAAATACCAATCTTTTTCTAGCTACAGTCATAGAATCAATAGAAAGGAGCTATCCAAAGGAGCTCGCAATACCATAAAAGACATCCTCATTCCAATATTCCAGAGGAAGGCCCAGGAGTCTGACCCAAACTAGGACATTCTCAAAAATAGAGTCTGTGAGGTCCACATTATAAGACCATTTCTTTAGAGCCAGGGAAGATTTTCCTATAACCCAAGGACCACCACTTCTAACTGCTAAGATATCCTCTCTACAAGTGAACTCAAATGCGAAAAATCCCTTTGGGAGAGTTGCTACTGAAACTTTTTCATTAGTTCTCCATTTGTTTTTGACAAACTCCATGACCACTTCAATGTTTGGTCTAGGGCCCATAAATTTCCCCACCAGGGTTCTTTCCATTAAAGCAATATTATGATCAATTAACAGATCTGGCACATAAATTGCAAACTTATCTTTTTTAGGGTTAGAGATATTTTGTACTAGAGGGAAAGAGGACTTTCCATTTGGTTTAACCCCAAACAAAGAGGTCCATGGTTTGTGATTTCCTCTAATGTCGCTAGTGGTCCCCACCACACCTTTGGATTTTTCACTTGTTGATTGGCAGGGGAGCCCACAGGATTAGCCGCCAATTTATACTTTCCTCCCGGATCCACCAGGATATTGTTTCCGGAATCTGCATCATCTGCATCAGCCTCACCTTGCTTCTTACTTGAACCCAACACCTGTTCCGCCTGTGATTTCTCAGATTCTCCCCCACCTCCATTTCCAATGCTTGATTTTTTGAAATCGCTCTTTTCCTGCCCGTGCCCGCGCTCGTGTTCCTCCATCTTCTGATTGTTGAGAACTATAGTTAAATCTTCTATAGTTCGTCAATAAAATTTAGCTATGAAATTCTTGTATTGAAAGAAAATCGATTTATTATGTTGTTGAAATATTATGCCAGATTTATTTGTGCCTTGAGAAAAATTGAACTATTGATTCATTATATTGGTATTATTTGATTTGTATTCTTGAACAAATCTATATACATATACATATACATCTATTTAATATTTTATTCTGGTTTAGAAAATATATCTTTGTTTTCCTTTTGAAAAATAATAAGATATAAAATAAATGTTATATATATGCTCCGAGTTCTATGTCTGTATTTTGTTTGTTTTAAAATATATATATATATAAAACAATATTTATACATGTTGCAGGTCGTGCCTGTGTTTTTCTTTAAAAATAATATAATACAAAAATAAAAGAAAAAAATAAAAAATATATATATATTATATGGGGGGGAGTGATCGGCAGTGGTCGTACCACCCCTGACCCCATGATACTATACACAACACCACAGGCTCCATACAACAACCAAGGATGCAAACAACAACTGAGGCTGCTGGATGTAGCCGCGTGGGGCTGCAACCTCCCCCATGGGAGGTATGTAGTACTCTTGCATGGGTAGTGGGGGTTTTAAATTCGTTTTTGTTTTAGAAGGTTATATATATATATATATATATATGTGTGTGTGTGTGTGTGTGTGTGTGTGTGTGTGTGTGTGTGTGTGTATATGTATGTATGTATATATATATGTATATATGTATATATATATATATGTATATATTTATAAATATATGTGTATATATTGATATATATGTATATATATAAATACGTATCTATATTTGTTGGTAAATTTTACAATGAATTATTCTTTAATTTTTATAATATGATTTAAAAAGCATGATTTTAATATATGTATATATATAAAAATAAAGATGGAGATATATATACTATGATTATGTATTAAGGAGATAATTTTACAAGTAACAATATTATAATGTAATCGAGGAAATTAGAGATAAATTATGTGTTTTAAATGGAGTTTTCTCGAGTAATTGATTTATTTATTTGATGAAATTATTGTGTATTGGAAATGTTTTATATGGCGTTGTTTTATGTAATTGTTTTCTATCAAGATTATTTGTAAATTTATTGTGGGTTTCTTTTATTCGGATTTATGTCTTGCGGGAAAACCCTAGAGTTAGTTTATTCTATTATAGGAACTTCCAAAGGTGGGGATACTAATGATATTTTTGATCTCATATTTTGATGTTTGGCCTATGTTTCGACTATGGTTGTGATTTTATTTTACACTTGGATTGTACCTTTTTTGTCGATGTTGTTCATATGATTTTCGTAAGATGGTTTTTCCTCGCGGATATTCCATTTGTTGGTTCAATATTTCTTGTTGGTACAATCCTTTTGTGTTGGATATTTGTGTTCTAGTGTCTAGAGAGAGTGTCTCTAAGTGGGGGCCGATGCACAAAGGGGTTGCCAGGGTAACCCACGTAGAGTTAGAGTAATCAGTGATAACCTAAGTAATTAATTATGGGTGGGTGGTTAAACATTAATAAGATAATTATGGATGTCTCATCCCTTGTTAGTGCTATCATAGACTAAAGGTGGGTTGAGAAGGCCGTGGTTGGAAAGATCATTTCCTCATCTTCACGAGGGGTTAATGATTCTACATGAGTAACCCTATGGAGTGACGCCTTGAGATAGGCTGTGAGGAGAACCATAGATGGAGGTGGCACCTTGAACTAGGTTGTCTGGATAATCCATGTAGAGATGGAGGTGACACCTTGTGATAGGTTTTCTAGATAATCCATGTAAAGCCATGTGATGACACTCTCCTCTAGCATTCCATTTGTTTTGTTTTATTGAAGTCCTCTAGAAGTGGTCTATTGTTTTGTCTTTTAGTGATTTATCATTGTTTAATTTTGTGAGTGGTCTTTTGATATTATGTTATTTTGTCTAGAGTTAGTCTTGTGTTACTGTTAGATGTGCTTGGTTAGGGATCCTTCCTTGTTTACTCCCAACACGATGGTGGTTGGGTGGAACGTGCTATGCACCCCGTTGGGTCCCCCTTGGATGCAGGTGTACTATTTTGTGCAGAGTTTTGCAAATGTAGTTGATCTAGGATTCATTATTACCAGATGGATACTTGTACTATAGATGTATTTTATTTATTGATGTATCACTCCCACATGTGTTGGGAAGACTTTGATTTATTTTCTATATGTGTTCATTATGATGTACTATCAGGCTGATGTAATGTATATTCATACCATGTAATCATTCATGAACTACCATTTGTAATTACTGTTAATGTTATGATTGTATCTGTGGAAATATATATACTTAATATCTTCATGATTAATTTATTTGTGAGTTGCATGTATGATTTTATATGGATTACTCTTATTAATGTGATTATCGTTAATGGATATTTTTAAATGGTGATATGTGTATGAATGGATTTACGTAATTGAATATTTAATGTTTAATATTTTATCTTTGTTATGGGTTAGTTTAGTAATGTCACCTCGTGTACCCCAAAGGATTTAGTTGTGCAACTTAGAACATTGTTATGTTGGAATACTTAAGTACATTTCTTATGTTTTAAAAAAAAAAAAAAAATTGTTGCATTTTTACTTGTTCCTTTGGGGTTTTCATGATGAGGCATTACATAAAACACATTACATAAGATATAAAGTACAATAATGATTCATTCATACATTGTATTCACTATAACAATTACAATACTCAATTCCAAATGAGGTAGATCATACAAAAGTGTTACAACTATAAGTTACAAGAATTCTCCTCGAATACAATTGAGGAGTGATACATAAACAAGGTATCCAAATGATACAAATGAGACATAAGAGAAAGTACATATCCACTAGTACTCACGAGCTCTCCAATCAGGAAGTACCCGCCATCATGAACAAGAACTAGGGACCCAATAGTGTAAGGTGCACATTCCACCCAACCAAGTGGTACCCATAGACCCACCCCCCGTGCTAGGAGATAGTAAAAAGGTTTCCTAGGCATAACCTACTACCTCTAGACATAGGAAAACTCAAGACTAAACAATACAAGTACAAGACACAACGTAATGGTTATATTGCTTCCGAAATAAGAGAATCAAGTACATCTACTGTACAATACTACTAATTGTTGTCATAGGAAGAGTGTCACACATAATTTGCTATGGGTTACCCTAACATAACCTTCCTAGGCTACAAGACCCCTATCCTGGGTTACCCAGGCTACCTCTATCGGCTACTAGACCCCCATAGAAAAATATGTTTCTCCTCTCACCTCGAGCCTAAACAAGTGCATGAGCTATGAGAGAACATACATTATCTTTATTTATGTGATAGTTTCCCATTAATTCTTTTAAGAAATCACTTGATTAAACCCTAAGTGAGTTACCCTAGTGCACCTTTGTGCGTCGGAATCCCACTAAGAGGCACTCTCCTACTGACAACACTAGGGTCAAACCACTAACCATGGGTAGACAAGGTGCACAAAGTCTGATAACAAATATTGACCATACTGCAAAGGACAATACATCTAGTTCATAGTAATAGGGTGTTCAAATAGATCAACATCCATGTGCACTACCCAAGGAAAATCAAAGGGATAATCCATAATACAAACCAGCCCCACAAAAAATGAACTTCTATAGAAGACTTTCTAACTCAATTAACTCAAATTTCCCATAAACGTGAACAGAAAAGAACACAGCTTTAAAACAATTCAGGCAATTAAATAATCTAATATTCATATTTCCTAAATCCAATCAAATCAATATCACATTGCATGAAGTTAATCAATTTTAATATAATTCCACTTACATAATAAAGAAATTAAAACTAATTGTTTTACTACAATTTCACAATTACACATTATAATAAATATCAATTTTCCTATTAAAATCATTTCAATTTAAAATAACCACTTATGTATTTGCATGCATTTATAATAAAAAAATATCCAATTAAATAAATATATATTTAATATATTATTTAATTATTTAAAAACTATTTATAATATTCAAAATATTAAATTAATTATATATATACATAAATATTAACACATATGTATATATATATATAAATATATATTTATATTTATATTAATTAAATAAAGATCGAATTAAAGAAAACTTAGAATGAATTTATTGGAGAGAGGATGAAATAATTGAGCATTCGCAGGTTTTCGCTGCGCCAACCCCTCCATATGGAGGATGTCCTTCCTGTGGCAGTGCTTCCCCCACAATTCTATGGGGAGCACTGCTCATAGTAACCGCACCCCCAATGGGAGTGGCAGTGGGGCTAGCCACCTCAGTTGGCCCCTTTAAAACTAATTTTTTAAATAAAATTTTCTCGTATTATCACAAATTCGTCATACGGTGATTTCTTCCATAGTATATTTTCAAAATATTATTTAAAAAAAAAAATTCCCATAGGAATTTCATACTAACGGATGCATAAATATAAATCTATATTTATATATGTATATGTGTAACCAAAACAATACATTTGTACTAAAGGACAAATTTAATCAAAATTATCTATAGGAAAGTTTCACAATTTTATTAAAGAATTTCTATTTCCAAAAGTTTAACAGAGGATTCCAATTTCAATCCTACAAAGATTTTTGTTTTAAATCCTCTTTTTTTTCCTTTTGAATTTCTCCATTGTTTAAAACAAAACTCCTAATGAAGCTTTCAACAATTTTCTAAATCTTATAATGTTTCCTTCTGGGTTTTCCATTGTTTAATATTTCAATTTCAGAGAGGCTCTATGATTTCACTATAAAAAAATTCCTACAAAAGTACTAAAATAATCACAACAAATCTTCAAACACAGAAGCCTTGAAAATTTTCAAAAAACATTTTAAAAGCTTCTACTAAAACTACAAATTCTTTTGTACAGATAATTCTCTCAACTTTTACAAAATTAACAAAACTCCTATAGATTATAATTTGTATAAGCAATCCTTTCAAATCAACACAACAAATAAATCAATAATAAAGGAACCTATTTTCCTGAAGCTTGAAGAAATGAAGGTTGGAGTAGAGGCTCACCTTCAAAATCTAATTTCCAAAGCCCTTTCGAAAATCACCACTTCCAAAAAAGTGCAAAAATACATAGCCCAAAATATTCTCGAGAGCCTCCTTTTTCCACAAAACAATTTCCCAACCAATATCCTTCTTTCCAATCCTATGAAGTAACTTCTTACTTCCGACAATTATGGAAAATATTCTCTCCGAGAATAATTTCTCAACAAGAATTTTTCAATAAATTTTACTCACACACATGGCTATTCTAAAATATCTTTTAACGAACTTTTAGATATTTTCCTTTTTCATATTTACAAAGAATTTATACTAATATAATAATTTAAAATTCAAAAATTAATATCTACTTTATGCAATTTAAAATTCAAATTCACATAATAACATCAAAAATAAATTTAATCTAATAAATCTAATTACCTTAAAAAATAAATTTAATCATAAGAATTAAATTACTTTACAAAATAATTAAATTAAATTAATTAAATTAAATACAAGGCTTCTAGCAATACAATTTAAGATTAATTAAATAAAAACTAAAATCATTAAAAGCATTAATTTAACATTAATTTTCATAAAATAAACCTTTCATAAATAAATAATAATAGACAAGGAAAACGTAGACATGACAACCAAAAATATCGAACATGGACTGATGACACATTGTGACTAGGGTTGTGGCAACCTCGTTACTATCTCCCAAACAACAATACCATTGGGAAATGGACATGCTCATACCTGTGAAACCAGGTGGAGTCATTGTCATGTACCTGCAATCCTGCAATCAAACATATGTCATACATGTATATACATGTATATACATGTATAGACACCATGAAGAGAAAGTCGTGGAATCGCAGAATGCTCACAAGTGAGTGATGCAATCTTTTTCTCTTCACCATTACAATGTGATGTCAAACTGACAAAATAAAATATCAACTAAACTACAATGAGCATATATAACAATATCAACTCAAATTAACAACTATGCTAATCTGAAAGAGTGTCATAAATAATCATCATGCATATATTGTATCATCGCATCATAATATAATACCATCATTGCTCCAATGTCAATGATCATAAAACAATAACATAGTATCAAGATCCATCAAGGTAAAAACACACTATCAAAAAACATAAGCAAAACGAAGAGGTACTATAGACGACACACAACTATGAAGCTTAGATTTAATATTTAATTAAATAATCAATAATAATTGATAAAATTTCACACTAAAAGAATTAAAAACCGACACACAAAAAATGCAATTAATAGAGCTTCTTTTTTGAAAGGATAATATAAGACACAAGAATTAGGTAAGTTTGATACCATAACAGTCGACATTGTTTCCAAAGAAACAAAATCAATAAATAATATATGGTGTCACTATTCAGAAGGAAATTATCCAAAAATCATTCACCAGACTTGAAGCTTCTTTACAGTTTCATATAATCAATCTATTGAAATTTTCCCAGTCCTAGACTAGGAATGTTATTACAAAATATGTTTTGCATGTTTCTTAACCCTAAAGATAATACTTTACTCTAAATGATTTTTTCTCAAAAATGGGGAAATTAGTTATCTTTCACTCACATAAGTCCTAGGACCTAGCTCCAAAAAATATTTTCTCCAAAAACTAGGTAAAGACTTATCCAAATGCTAATCAAAACTCATGGGCTACAAAATCAGATACCCATTGCAAACTTGCAATTGGATATATATGTTAAAACCTCTTCAAAATATCAATGAAGGAAGTGACTAATTGAGTAAACACTTACGCTACCTTGAGGGTCAAGAAATCAAACTTAACAAAAACCTTGGAGCGTCTGGTTGGTTATGTCACCAAAGAAAACTACTTGACTTCTCCCACCAAAAATTTGAATAGGAGTTTCCATTTTAATATAACAAAACTCATTTTCCATATATGATAGGTGCAATGGCATGAATATGGAAAGGAAATAAACCGGAGATGTTAAAAAAGGGTTCTTAAACATAGAAAGGCTCGAAATCATGAATATTTTACAATGAAAATAATACATTAGGATCTACCACCAAAAGAATTTTGAGGATGTAAGTCTCATGATGAAGGAGTACAAAGGAATTAATTCCAATTTCAAAGGACTACAGAGGAATTAAAGCAAGTCTGAAGTTACAAAAGACACAAGGAGCACATTGGTCTATGCCAGGAAGCAACATAAGTGGTGCATAGGTGACAAGAAAAGAAAATCATATTAGGCGAGTAATACGAGCAACACTTTGGCAAAGCCACATAATCACCATAAAACTTGAAGCCCAAGGAAATCCCACTAATAGCTAATCCTTTCTGACCAGGAGCCGAATGCTAGAAGGGTTAAAAACTGGGAAGGCTAATGAAAATTCTTACCAAAGTGCACATGATAAACCTATCAGCTAATAAAATTAAGAAACCAGAAGCACAATCCCAAAAAGAATTAAAATTTCTTAGTAACCAAATACAAAATATTAAGGAAAAAAGTTGTACTAATCCCACATGTTCATTTGGCATCAATACATTCAAAATAATATTTTAGAAAATAAAATTATTAAGAATAATGTTGAATATACATAACACTATACATACCTGAGTTTAAATAGTTCAATTAGACTTCTCTACACATCATATGATTAAAATTAGTCTAAGTATGACTAGAAAAAATATGGAATATTTCAATCACCTTTAGAAAGCAATAGACTATATGCACTTAATATCAAAACATACAGAATAATAATTTTTTAAATTTAGATTAGGCTTCTCTAAAATAAAAAATCAGTTTAAGTTGTCTTTCTTGAAAATCTATAAATCAAATAATATAAATATTTTAATTCTACATCTTGTAATACCCCTCATGTTGTTGTTTGGACTTGTTATTTTTCTATGGTTTTGTGTGATACTTTGAGACTGTGATAGTACTATTTATTGGTTGGTTTGGTGGATTGGTTAGTTTAGATTGATTGATGACATGGATAATTGATATGACATTATGGTTACATTTGGTTGATGATGTTTTTAATTTGATTTCAGTAATACATTGTGATGCAGTGGTTTAGTAATTAGTTTATGATGTGATCAGTTAGTTAGAATTGTTACTTTATATTTAATGTTGTAATTGTTAGAATAGTTTTGGTGAGAGGACAGTGTAGCACCACTCGTTCGCGAGTGCCCTGCTACACTGCAATTCCTTCTCATGATGTGATGCTTTGATTAAATATATATATATATATATATATATATACATGTACACGATTTTGTTTGTATGCAGGAATTGCAGGTACAGAGTCTCAATTCCACCTGCTTTGGTAGGACAGGGCGAGCATCAATTTAACCCAATGGGCATGATGTTGAAACAGAGATGACAAGGAAGTCACCCCGTCCCATGTTTGTCAAACTGTCTTGATTGAATGGTATTGTGTCTTTGACTTTTGTCATTTTTGCAATTTATTATAGTAGTTTGTGTGAGTGTATTTTTTGGATTTATTATACGCTAGTATTTTGTATGATGTAATTTATATAATCAAATGATGTTAATAAATGTTTATAATAATGTTGGAATAATTTATATTAAAATATAAAAGTCATGTGATTTATTTAAAAGTGTAAATTAAATTATTTAAAATTAGTATTTTGATAATTTAATTAAATAAGCATGTTGAGGATAATTAGGAAATTAATTAATTATAGATATTGAATTGTGTGAATTATAAATAAAGCTTGCAAAATCTAAATTAAAAAGAAAAAGTGTTGCTAAATAGAAAAAATTCAAGAAAATAAAGAAAAGGATAAAAATGACCAATGAGTGTTTAGTGTTGGCTGAAAAGTTGGGAATAAAATTAGAAAATTTCCTTTCAATTTTGATTTTTGGAGCTTTCGGAAAAAGAAGAGATATATTTTATTTAATAAGCAAATTTGTGAGATTTTTCATTCACAGGAAAATTTTGAAAGAAGTTACACAAAAATAATAGTTTTGAAATATTGGATCCTCTAGGGTTTTCTAGTTAATTGTTTCACTCTTTCATTGTTCTGGGGAGGTTCTTCTGAATTGAATAGTAGATTAGAAATTTGAACAAGGAAATCGGATGGAGAAATTTTGTAGAAGGAACGAAAGCTCTTCAAAAAGGCTATTGGGATCAAGCAAAGCTTCATCAAAATTTCAACAGCGCAGGACTCCAGGCTCCATTTTGTTATTCTTTAGTTTTCTAATTCAATAGAAAAATAAATAAATAAATAAATATTTTTTATGTGAAAGAAACAAATTTTTATGGGGTTTTTAGATCACTCTGGTTTGCAAGAAAATGGAAGAAATTAAACTGGTTTTCTGAAAATGTTCTATGTTTTACAATTTGGCTATGAAGAAATTTATTGTTTGAGCTTGTGAAAATAATGAGTGTGTCTATAATTTTGATTTTGGAAAATTTATTTTCCCTCTGTGAGAAAAGGGTGTTTTTTTTATAAAAAATATATATTCATATATATATACACACCCTTGAGAACATATATATATATATATATATAATATATATACATCTGTTTAGATAATCATTTTTCCCTACAGAAGTTGATCTTGATAAATATATATATATATATATACATTCTTACAGAAGTATATATACATATATATATATACTCATTTTTTCTACTTTTAATAAAATTGTGTTCAAATTCATTATGGGCCAAACCCATGGTCGTACCCGTGTAGGGACGCCATATTATTTTTGGTATATTAAACAAAATATGAAATATGAAATAAAACAAATATATAAATATATATATATATATAAGTTTATTTGGGCGAAGGGAGGGACGACGCAGCTGTACCCCTCCCCTCTCCCCTGCGTAGTCAATGGACTGCTACACACAATATTCACATGGACTGCCATGCGCAATCCTATGGGCTGCGACTATGCTTTGGTGGGGATCATAGTACTATTTAAAATTGTTATTTTTTTTAATGAATATTAATATATATATATATATATATATATATATATATATATATATATTTACATATATATAATTTTGTTTTTTTAAATAAAAGAAAATTTTGATAGAATAATTAAAATTAGTTGAATTATATATATATATTAAATATATATATACATATATAGAAAATAAATAAGCCTAATGATTTATTGTTTTATGTTTTGAAAATTTGAATTTATGGCTATGATGATTATTAATTTGAGGAAATAAATTACATTGATTAATTGTGAATGAAATAAATCAAGTTGTGCAAACTAGTAAAATTGATTTGATTATTTCCTTTATTGCTATTTTATTGTTTTAGTTTATTGATGTGGGAACCCAATTTGGTTTAGAAACCTGATTTTGGATGTTGTGATCCTTAGTATTCCAGAGGTGTGAACTTATTGTTAGATATTTATCCTCGTTATTTGTACTCTTGTTATAGCATGTTATTTGGTAGCATCATTGTGAAAGGGTTGTACAAGTTTTTTGTGGAGACTTTGAGTATGTGTTTCAGCGGGATGGGTAATGCCTCGCATGTCATTGATTGAGTTTTAATGCTTTGTTCCTATGGTACAACCCTTGCTTGATGTTGTTATGTTTGGGGTCTCAGGGAGAGTGGCTCTTCATGGGGGCTGATGCCTCAAAAGGAGGAAGGGCTCAGGATAACCCATGTAAGAGTAGATTAACAAGTGAAAACCTAAAAATAGAACTTAGGGGGATGGGTAGTAAAAACATATAAGATAATCTTGGATACCTCATTTAGTCATTAGGGCTATCGTAGACTAATGGTAGACTGAGAAGGCCATGGTCAGCAAAGTCGTAACCTCGTCCTCAGGAGAGGTTAACGGCTCCACATGAGTCACCCTATGGGGCTGGTGCCTCATGTAGGAGGAAGGGCCAGGATAACCATAGATGGGGGCCGACACCTCATGATGGAGGAAGGGTTAGGATAACCTATGTAGGCTATGCGATGACACTCTCCACTTGTTGCCCTTGTGCTTTACTTTCTTGGTTGCCTCTAGAAGTGTGTTCTGATTGTTTTTTTGATTTAATTGGAAATGTATTATGATTGTTTCTTTGGTTTACTTGGTATGTGATTAATGGTTATTGCCTTGGTTTATTTATGATGTGTTTTATGGTTTAAGTTATTGTGATTGAGTCTTTGTTGTTGTCATTTATGATCTATGTATTTTTGATGTTGTTATTGGAGTATTGTTCTATGTTATTCTTTATTGGAGTTGTCCTATGGAATTCATGGTCGTGATTACTTCCTTGTCACCTCTGTGCATAGGGAGTGGGTTATTTATAACCCACGTGGTCGAGTGGAACGTGCTCCACACCTGTTGGGTTCCCCATCAACCTTCGTTCTTCTTAGTATTCTTCAGATGGAGCTTGTACCAGTTACTCATTTTGTAATTCAGATAGTATTTGTACTATGTATTTATCCCACATCTATGGGATATTTCATTGTATTCATTATTCAGAACATGTAATGTATTAAATGTTGATGTATTAATTATGAACCTTTGTAGCCATTCATTTTATGAGATTTTTTATGATTGTATCATTTGATGTAAATATAATTATGCTTATGGATATATGTATGTTATATTTTGAAAATGGATATTGTAATGGTTATGATGGTTGTTAGATTAGTTATGTTATTTAGCCATATTTGTCATCTTTCGTTATGTGTTGTTTATGCGATGTGACCTCGCGTGCCCCAGAGGACTTGACATTATGATGATAATGTGCAATATAAATATTTTTTAATGTTTCATTACATGTTTACTTTGTATTATTTAAAAAATATATATATGTGCATTGTTTTGTCCTTTTGGGTTTGCACGACGGGCGTTGCACATCTCATCATTCTCAATTTTTTTATAATAACACAAACAATTGAAAAAAATATGAAGAAAATGGAAACAAATGAATAATTATGAATTGCATATGCTTCAGAAAGTAAATTAGAGATATGAACAAAATAGCATGGAAATTATTCCTTACTAGGAAAAAATTCTTCTTTAAACCAACACAACAACCGATAGTTTGAGCGACGGGAGAAGATACTCATATTGCGCTAAGACTAGGCCATGAAGGTTTTTTTCACTTAATAAAGCTTTGTATGATGTACCAAAATAGGAAAATAGTCTGGAATGAAGATGGTTTTCCCTTCTAGTTGGACTAGGACTAGGGCATGTTGTTCTTTCTCACTTCAAGCCACACACAATGTCCTAAATCAGTCAGATACTTTAAAATGAACATGGATTTTCATTCTAGTTTGACTATTTGGTGATGATCCCTCCTTCAATTCTAATTGTATCCTTTCAAATTCCCCTCTAGTCATCATGCTTGCTTTTGCAAACACTTAGATTTCATGCAAGTGTTCAAAGCATAAAAATAGTAAGAAATTATTATCTAAATACCATGCTTAAGTAAATACTTTAAATTTTAAAGGACTTGAGGAGAAACATAAAAACACACAAAGCTTGGCTTGCTAAGCATTATTTTCACTGATACTAATATATAACCCTTTGCACAAAATATGTCAGCAAATTCAGATAATAAATTTGCATAACAAGCAACCTTTACAATCTAGCATATTGGAATCTACAACCAAATTAGAAAATTCAATAGATGAGATGATATTCAATACACATTAGACAAAAGAAAAAAAAATCCAATACATGTTACTCAAACAAATCTTAATAGATATATGATGGGATTGAGCAGAAAGCTCTAGCAAAAGCTTTTAACTCTACTTACCCTCACAAAAAAAATATCAAGAATTTCAAGAAGGGATGTTTGTAGAGATAGCCATTTTCCATCAAAATCAAGCATGCCAAAGACATTCTCAAAGAATTTTATTGTTCTACAAAAAATGTGAAAAAATGTTTAGTAGTCAAAAAATGTTGAATCACCATACTACAAAGACGAACAAGTGAATATAAGCTAGAAGTAGCCCATCTAAACAAAAGATCAAATGTTAGCAACAAATAATAACCCACAACAATACATATAGTAATATGATTAATAGATAGGATCTCAATTTTTTTTACTGCCCAAAAAAATAGGAAAACCAAAAGGCAACCATCCATTATCAAGTACCAGCTGAGTTCAATTCCTAGACATTTTAATGAATGTAGAAGAATCAAATGTTATGTTAAATGCTCCCAAAAATGCAAACAACATCTAGAAAATTCTCCAAATGCAGTCAAATAAAAGGAATCACCAAGATTAGAAAAATCAGTTACTAAAACTTTAATAAGCACATTTTTGATGCATTAGCATGCACAAAGGGAATATTAGGATTAGGATTCTTTTCCTAAATTGAATCCCTCAACCTTTTTTCCAAGTCCATAACCTACAAAAAATACCAAAAAGATGCTTCAATACAATTAAGAGAAATAGGAAAACTGAAAAAATCACCCCACCAATCTAAAAAGGACTAAAATTTTAGAAAATAAATCAAACAGTAAACATGTATAAAAGTCAGAAACCAGAAGCACAATCCTAAAAAGAATTTAAATTTCTTAGTAACCAAATACAAAAGATTCAAGAACAAAGTTGTACTAGCCGAACATGTTCATTTGACATCAGACATTCAAAATAATATTTTAGAAAAGAAAATTATTAATAACAATGCTAAATATACATAACACTATACATACCTGAGTTTACAAAGTTGGATTAGACTTTTCTATGCATGATATGATTAAAATTAGTCTGAGTATGACTAGACAATATATGGAGTATTTTAGTCACCTTTCGAAAGGAATAGAATATGAGCACTTAATATCAAAATAGACAAAATAATATTTTTTTAAATTTAGATTAGGCTTCTCTAAAATTAAAAATCAATTTCAGTCATGTTTCTTGAAAATTTATAAATCAAATAATATAGATAGTTTATATTTGCATCTCATCATTTTGAATTTACTTTTAATCACACAAACAATTGGGAAAACTATGAAGCAAACAAGAACAAAGGAATAATTATGAATTGCATATGCTTCAGAAAGTGAATTAGAGATATGAAAAAGAAGAGAATGGAAATTTTGCTTACTAGGAAACAATTCTTCTTTAAGCCAACACAACAACTGACAATTTGAGCAATGGGAGAAGATACTTGTATTGTACTAAGATTGGGCCAGTAAGGTCTTTTTCACTTAATAAAGCTACATATGATGTACCAAAATAGGTAGATACTCTGGAATGGAGATGTTTTTCCCTTCCAGTTGGACTAAAACTAGTGCATGTTGTTCTTGCTCACTTAAAGCCACACATAATGTCCTAAATCAGTTAGATACTTTAAAATGAAGATGAATTTTTATTCCAATTGGACTATTTGGAAATGATCCCTCCTTCGATTCTAATTGAATCCTTTCAATTTCCCCTCTTGTCATCCTATTTTCTTTTGCAAACACTTAGCTTTCATGCAAGTGTTCAAAGCATAACAATAGTAAGAAATTATTATCTAAATACCATGCTTAAGTAAATACTTTAAAGTTTAAAGGACTTGAGTAGAAACATAAAAAAGTAAAACCTTGGATGTTAAGAACTATTTTCACCTATACTAATATATAGCTCTTTGCACAAAATAAGTCAACAGATTCATACAATAAATTTGCATAACAAGCAACCTTTGCAATCTAGCATATTGAATTCTACAACTAATTTAGCAAATTCAATAGATGAGATGATATTCAGCACATGTTGCACAAAAAAATGAAAGTATCCAATATATGTTACTCAAACAAATATTAATAGATATATGGTGCGATTGAGCATAAAGCACTAGAAAAAGCTTTTATTAAGTCTGCTTACCCCCAACAAAAAAAATCAAGAATTTCAAGACTAGGAAAAGTTGTATCTATCAAAATACATAATGCAAAACTGCAGAAAATACCAATAGTTGAACCATATCTTGTGTTGATTGAGAAGATAAATTCTCTGTAGGGATAGCCATTTTCCATGAAAATCAAGCATGCCAAAGACACTCTCAAAGAATTTTATTGTTCTGTAGAAATTGTGACAAAATGTTTAGCAGTCAAAAAACTTTAAATCATCATACTGCAATGAGGAACAAGTGAATGTAAGCCAGAAGTAGCCCATGTAAACAAAAAGTCAAATGTTAGCTAGGTATGTGAAGGATCATGATTGGCCAAAAAGTGGTAATATGATGGGTATGTGGCTAACGAATTTTTTTTAACCCAAAATTGATGAAACGAAAAGGGTTTCTAAAGGAGATTCTCAGATTTCCACCAATATAAATTATGTTTTACTTTGAATTTAATAAGTAATTATTATTCATTTTATATTCTAATTACAACTAAAGTCTTGATTGATAGACTGATTGAAAAACGTCTATAGCTTTCAAATAGTATCATATTTTTTGAATCCAAAACATGCATCACATTCTATGCTTCGCATAATATAGGATTAAAAAAAGAAAAATTGAATTTCATGAAGTTTTGACCAAGTTAAGGTTTTCAAACACACGAGTTTTTTATATTTTTTAAAATTTGTAATAAAAAAATCATAATTAATTATTTACTTGGCAAACAATTACAAAAAAATATGCATCACATTGGAACATGAGTCCTCTACTTATATCTAAAATCTTATAAAAAAATATTATCATTTTATGTGTGGTTAGGGTGGTTAGACAGACACCTACTTCTTGTTTTTCCCTTGAAATTTAAGTACTCTGCATTGAAATTTCAAATTTCCTAAATAGATTTAAAAAAAACCTAGTAGTTTAGAAACTGCATTCAATTTTCTACAAATTCTATTCTTACATATTTTTAAAATAATATAAATAACTCATTCAAATTTTTATGTCAAGTTGCCTAACTCTGATTTTTCTAATTTTTTTGCCACTTAAGGGCATGTTTTCTCCATGATGATCCTGTGTTGGTGTAATTAATATTTAATTACACTTGCATAACTTTACTTATGTATTATTTATTTTCTAGGTTAATTAATTCTCATCTTTATCTTTTGAGCTATATTGTTTCTCAAGATAAGATTAGGTTTATGCATCTTAGTTTTTATAAAACAAATCATTATCTTGTAATTATTTGTACTTCAAATATATCAAGTTGCACATCTTTTTGCAATAGCTTCTACTTTTTTTATTTTCTCTTCTATGGAAGGTATTTTCGATTTGCAAATCTGATCTTGGTTTCTAACATGGTATCAGAGCCACAATTCGCTGCCCCTTCTCAATTTTTTTGGAGGAACACATTGCAGAGCTCGTTTGAAGTCCCACAGACCTCACCATTGAATTCGCAGTGCCCAAAAACCCCTATTTTCATATAAAATTTGTCCAATTTGGGAAAAGTCAACTGGAGAGGCAAATTTTTTTTGCAAGGACGTACGACCTCCCCAACACGCAGTACGAGGCACTTTTTTTGAGAAAATTTTGAAAAAAAATTAAAAAAATTTAAAAAACCACTGAAAATTCAGCGCCACCCGTTCTTTTGGCTTGGCCACCGCTGCAGCACCGGGTGGCCACCGCCGCACCACCTAGTGGCCACCAGGAGTGGTGGCAACTAGGTGGCACCTCCAGTCAGCCGCTGGTCCTTCGCCAAGCCTCTGGCTCCTCATCTGCCAAGCTCGGGATTCTATGGGGAACCGAGCGCCCAACTCCCAACCCCCACCGGTCTGTTAGCACTTTCCCTGGTCACATGGGTGACCAGGGGTTGCGCCCAGCCCCCAGGTCGCCACCCCCTGGTCCACCTAGGTGACCAGGGGCTAAACTTTTTTAGCCCCTGAGGGCTTATTAGAGCCATATTGGGCAGTTTTGGACTAGTTTCATCAAATCGGGCGTAACTTTCACATACGACGTCATTTTTTTGCAAACGAGATATCGTCAGAAAGCTGTTTCTGAGATCTACACAATGGTGCAGGTGTGGTTTTTTGGTTTTTCATGTTTTATGCTTTTTTGAGCCCTGTAATTTAGATCTTTCCTTTTTCACTCTGGGAGATGTATCTTGTGACTCGCTTATCCGTTTTTCATGATTTTCATGGTGTTGGAAATATGGTTTTGGCCTCTATGCAGATCTGAGGTCATTTACATAAAATGTATAACTTATTTTATGCATGCATTCATTTTTTGTTTCGTGTGCTAGGTTTGCATTTTTCGCTTATGTTTCTGTAGTTTTGCAGTCTCTCCTTCTACAATCATTGGGTATTGTAATAACGAACTAATATAAAGGGACACTAAGGGGGGTTCTTGCATCCATTACATGTATTGGTGACTAGTCACATAATTTTTTTTGGTTTCCTGTTGTTTCCCTTAGCTTCTTTCTTGCTTAGCTAGACACATCGTTGGTTTGCTTCGGTTCACACTTCAGTTGGTATTTTATGGTCCTTGAACCACATTGGTTCAGATCTTTCTCATTTGAAGGCCATGTTTTTATGGTGAATGTTCTAGAATCTTGATGGTACTCATCCTATGGGCAGTTTTAGTTTCAGTTTGGCATCGGCTTCGAAAGACACAACTTCTAGATTTTTCATCATTATGGGTCCTTTCATCTGTTCATCTATTGTTGCTTACAAATCTCAAGGTTGATCCAGTATGTGAGTTTCCAGTGTTCCTTGGCATCGGGTCTGCTATTGCATTTGTGATTTCATTTTTGGTTTCAGTTGTAGACATAATTATCTTTCCTTGCTTGCCGGATTTGGGGTTCTAGTGTTACTTCATCAGAGTTCTTCTAGTGCGTCTTCGCAGCAGTTCATCTCTTTAAGGGGGTGTTTCCCACTAGATTTTCTCTCTCATTGCATTTGTACATGAGTACCTGATCAGGCCTTGTTGTTGGGACTCATATTTGCATAATAATCTGCTTCTCCCTAAGTTGCACTTATGAGGGGGTGTTGGTGTAATTAATATTTAATTACACTTGCATAACTTTAGTTAGGTATTATTTATTTCCTAGGTTAATTAATTCTCATATTTATCTTTTGAGCTACCTTGTTTCTTAAGATAAGATTAGGGTTATGCATCTTTTCTTTTATAAAGCAAATCATTATCTTGTAATTATTGAATTCTCGAATAATAATGTTGCAAATCCTTTTGCAATAACTTCTACTTTTTTTATTTTCTCTTCTATGGTAGGTATTTTTAGTTTGCAAATCTGATCTTGGTTTCTAACATCCTGCACATACCCAGCTAGCAGTAATAACCCACAACACCACATACAGTAATAAGATTCATTCATAGGATCTCAATTTTTTTTTACTACCCCAAAAAATAGGAAAACCAAAAGGAAACCGTCCAATCTCAATTCCTAACATTTCAATGCATGTAGAAAAATCACATTTTCTGTTAAATGCTTCAAAATTGCAAACAACAACCAGAAAATTCTCCAAATCCTGTCAAATAAAAGGAATCACCAATATTAAAAAAAATAGTCACTAAAACTTTAATAAGCATGTTGTTGATGCACTAACACACATAAAGGGAATTTTTTGAAAAAAAGGTCATCAGACTGAGGAAAAAATAAAATAATTTCCTATATACATAGAAAAAATACACAAAATTTAAAACTTCAGGAAATGCAAGTTGTTGGTATACATTTTTGGCAGAACTAAAAGTTTTAGTCCTTAAGGAGGATGCTAATTTTGTAGGAAAAACTCAATATTGTCCAATGGATCAATAATACAAAATAGGATCTTACACTAGAAGAAAAAACTAAATGTGCAAAGTCCAATGGCTCATGGTTAGGTGCAAAGAGATACATTTAAATTTAATGACCTGGGTGCATGTCTACTATTTGTACTAGATTCCTTCTAAATCATAGAAAGGGAAAGATTGGCCCATGTCTAATGAAAAATTATAGGATCATGCAAATTCCAACAAGCCATAGTAAAGCATAAGGGAGATCAATTGAGTTCAAAGTTTCAAACCAACAAGGCATTTTATAGACATGATAGAGCCCAAAAGCCAAGAATGGTCTTGGCTAAAAGAAAAAATCCAAGCAATACATTCTTTGGTGGTAAGAAAGATCAATTGAATTTTCTTGGATGGACTTCAAAACAGTTACATGTGCTATGGTAGTGCTAAATCGTAGGGCAAAAGATCAGGCTTACTTGATGATAAAATGATAAGATCATACAATAAAAAAAAAGAATATATTTAAGTACCAAGTCCAACAAACTAGAGTCTAGAGGTAAGCTAGAGACAATTCCAAAAAGCCACTATCTAGTGATATGGGAGAGCAATTAATTCAAGGTGACATGGGTGAAAGCCAACTGGGCATGTTTCCAAGATCTGATTAGTTGTGATAAAGCAGGCTACACTTGGACAAGGCTAACCATTTATCCCACAAAATTTGGTAGAGCTACCACTATTTATAAAATGTTTTCCAAGCCAAAGAGCATTCAAAGTACTGGGATACATGGTTATTTATTGTCATTAATTAAATGCCAAGTGGATGACTAGTGAAAAAAGAAAAATTTCCAAAATAAAAATACTAGGTTATGGTAAATAGTTTAACAATTACCCTGTACAATATCAAAATTCCTAGTGAAAGAGCTATAACAAAGATATATTTATTCCTCATTTATGGCACCAAATGTTATTTACAGCAAGGGAGCTAAAAATCACAGAAATTAAATTCACGAGCTCTGGTAAAAGCCTAAAATCCATTGCCAAATGATAAAAAGTGGGACTATCAAAACATAAATAAACCAAACAAAAAAGAACTAGCACTATCAATGACTTGAATTCCCTAATTATCAAATCCAAAAAGAGTTCAAATTGTTGAGATTTACAATTAAATCATGTTTTAAATTAACAACAAAGCAAATGACTAATAAAATTACGACTTAGGGTGGCTAATAAGAATAATAGCATAGTGGTTGGCAGATAAAATAAATAAATCAATATTGCAAAAATAGTTAAAATTAAGTTTTGAAAAAAAATCAACAATTTTCCAAGAAGTGAATCAAAGTATATATACATTTTTTTTACTACAAGTGGACGGAAGCTAAAACTAAAATCCTAAAACTAAGATCTGTTGAAGTACAAGAACCAAAAAATCATAAAATTGCAAAACCAAATTCCAAAAAATCCTTCTCAAACAAAAACCCCTGTTCAAGGGTTAGACCAAACCAACTAGATAAAAAAGTTAACATCAAACCAACCAACCAATGAAAATCCTTAATTGTCTGGAAAAATACGAATTGAGGGAAGGGAAAGAATGACAGTAACAAAGAAAGCAGATCTCTACCCATTAACAAACATTTACAACAACCAAAAAGTGGCAAAAATGAACGGGAAAATCCATCACAAAATGATGACCAGCAGACCCTAAACCACCCACATTCACCACTAGTACTGGAAACTAACCCTCCTCATCGCCCAACCACAAAACTAAATCACTAGAGCTTGCAGGAAGGGAAAGCACTGGCACCGAGCTCCCACCCGCAAAAGCTCTTGTGAGCTCCTTGAGAAAGAAAATGTTACTTTTCACCTCTTTCAAGTGAGCCACCATGTCCTCACCCACACATTGCACCAAAACTAGGATCTATGGACCATATTGATTATCAAACAAATAGTGGCCAAAATTCCAAAAACCTCATAAAAGTATGGTGCAAAATTTAGGTTGCAACATTGTTTTGGATGATTGTGCAGTTAGGCATTGCCCTTAATGGCAACTTTGGGGCATGGCTTGTGCTGCCCCATTTTTTAACATGAGGAAAAATAGAATCGATGTACACACAAGACAAAGATAAAACCAATCAAAAAGAATTCTAGACGAATGAATGCAAGAAGGCTTGTAAAATGAAAATGTATATAGGTATTACCGTGTTTCTAAAAATGACAAGTAAGAAGAATAAAATTTTGCAAAGAAGGAAGAAGTTTTCGATATCAAGAATTAATGAAAATGGAAGAAGCGGGTGATACATACCTCGAGCGCTCCAGCTACAGATGACAAAATACGAAAGAAGAAGATGCAACACATTATATGTATCCCTGGCACATTAAATAATTGCTCTACCATTTTTTTCGTCCAGGAGCTGGACACTAAAAACTGGGAAGGGTCACAAAAATTCTAAGCAAAGTTCACACATATAGCCTATCATGCCTAAAACCACCAAGCTAAGCGTTTATAATTTGAAAATGATAACATGATAGTGAAAAAACTAGCAAAAAAACAAATTGTTTAGAACATAATCTCAATATACAAAACTATATTGATTTAATACATTAATTCTAAATGGTTAATGTAGACAATTTTGGATTAGAGATTATGTTAAAGGCTTATTTGGACCTTCAAACTATTATACATGCACTTAAAAAAATTTCTCTGGTATTTTTAAGCAAATAGGCAAGATTCTTTCAAATATAGTATATTAGGGTTACATCAAGAACAAACTCCAAAATCTATATTTACACAATAACTGCTCATCAAAATCATAAACAATTTATGGGATAATATAGTACTCATTGGGAGGAAAAGATAATCCATGATTCAAAAAAATTTCTGGAAATGGAAATTTCTATTCAAAATTCATGAGGAATAGCGGCAAATCAAACTCACATTTTAAATTTGACCACACACTACTATGAAGCTTATATTTAATATTTAATTAAATAATCAATAATAATTGATAAAATCTCACATTGAAAGAATTAAAAATCCATACACAGAAAATGCCATTAACAGAGCTTCTTTTTGAAAGGAAAATAGAAGACACAAGAATTAGGTAAGTGTGATACCATAATAGCCCACATTGTTTCTAAAACAACAAAATCAATAAATAATATATGGTGTCACTATTCCAAAGGAAATTATCCAAAAATCATTCACCATAGTTAAAGCCTCTTTACAGTTTCATATAATCAATCTATTGAAATTTTCCCAACCCTAGACTTGGAATGTTATTACAGAATATCTTTTGCATGTTTCTTAACCCTAAAACTAATACTTTACTCTATCTATTTTTTTCTCAAAAAGGGGGAAATCTCTTATCTTTCACTCACATAAGTCACAGGACCTGGCTCCACAAAATATCTACTCCAAAAAGTAGGTAAAGACTTCTCCAAATGCTAATCAAACTCATGGGCTACAAAATTGGATACCCATTGCAAACTTGTAACTGGATATATATGTTAAAACCTCTTCAAAAAATCAATGAAGGAAGCAACTAATTGAGTAAACCCTTACACTACCTTGAGGGTCAAGAAACCAGATTTCACCAAGACCTTGGAGCTGTTGGTTGGTTGTGACACCTAAGAAAGTTACTACCCGACTCCTCCCACCAAAAAGTTGAATAGGGGTTTCCATTTTAATATAACAACACTCGTTTTCCATGTATGACATGTGCAATGGCATGAAGATGGAAAGGAAATAAACAAGAGATGCAAAAAAAAGGGTTCCTAAACATAGAAAGGCTCAAAATCATGAAGAGTTTACAATGAAAATAACACATTAGGATCGACCACCAAAATAATTTTGAGGATGTAAGTCTCATGATGGAGTACAAAGGAATTAATGCCAATTTCAAAGGAGTACGAAGGAATTAAAGCATGTTTCAAGTTACTAAAGACACAAGGAAGACGTTGGTCTATGCCAGAAAGCAAGATAAGTGGTGCACATGTGACAAGACAGGAAAATCATATCAGGCGAGTAATATGAGCAACACTTCGGCAAAGGCACATAATCACTATAAAACTTGAAGCCTAAGGAAATCCCACTAAGTAATAGCTAATCCTTTCCGACAAGGAGCCGAACGCTAGAAGGGTTAAAAACTAAGAAGGCTAATGAAAAATCTTACCAAAGTGCACACAATAAGCGTATTTGCTAATACAAGTCAGAAACCAGAAGCACAATTCCAAAAAGAATTCAAATTTCTTAGTAACCAAATACAAAAGATTTAAGAAAAAATTTGTACTAATCCAACATGTTCATTTGGCATTAAGACATTCAAAATAATATTTTAGAAAATAGAATTATTAAGAACAATGTTGAATATACATAACAATATACATACCCGAATTTAAAAAGTTGGATTAGACTTCTCTACGCATCATATGATTAAAATTAGTCTGAGTATGACTAGAAAAAGTATGGAATATTTTAGTCACCTTTACAAAGCAATAGAATATGTGCACTTAATATCAAAATAGACGAAATAATAATTTTTTTAATTTAGATTAGGCTTCTTTGAAATTAAAAATCAGTTTTAGTCATTTTTCTTGAAAATCTATAAATCAAATAATATAAATAGTCTATATCTGCATCTCATCATTCTCAATTTTTTTTTAATCACACAAACAATTGAACAAAATATGAAGCAAATGGAAACAAAGGAATAATTATGAATTGCATATGCTTCAGAAAGTAAATTAGAGATATGAACAAAAAAGCATGGCAATTATTGCTTACTAGGAAACAATTCTTCTTTCAGCCAGTTCACAACAACCGACAGTTTGAGCGATTAGAAAAGATACTTGAATATTGCACTAAGACTAGGCCATGAAGGTTTTTTTCACTTAATAAAGTTGTGTATGATGTACCAAAATAGGAAAATACTCTGGAATGAAGATGGCTTTCCCTTCTAGTTAGACTAAGACCAGGGCATGTTGTTCTTTCTCACTTAAAGCCACACACAATGTCCTATATCAGTCGGATACTTTAAAATGAAGACGAATTTTATTTTAGTTGGAATATTTGGCAATGACTCTTCCTTTGATTATAATTGCATCCTTTCAATTTCCCCTCTAGTCATCCTATATGCTTTTGCAAACACTTAGCTTTCATGCAAGTGTTCAAAGCATAACAATATTAATAAATTATTATCTAAATACCATGCTTAAGTAAATACTTTAAAGTTTAAAATTCTTGAGTAGAAACATAAAAAACACTCAAACCTTGGCATGCTAAGCACAATTTTCACTGATACTAATATATAACACTTTGCACAAAATAAGTCAACAGATTCATACAATAAATTTGCATAACAAGCAACCTTTACAATCCAGCATATTGGAATCTATAGCCAAATCAACAAAGTCATTTGATGAGATGATATTCAATACACGTTACACAAAAGAAAAAAAAAAATCCAATATATGTTACTCAAACAAATCTTAATAGATATATGATGAGATTGAGTAGAAATCTCTAGAAAAAGCTTTTATTAACTCTGCTTACCCCCAACTAAAAAATATCAAGAATTTCAAGACTAAGCAGGGTGGTATCTATCAAAATACATAATGCACAACTATAGAAAATACTGGAAGTTGAATAGCGTACCCATTTGTATCGTCGTTGAACTGTATATTGTGTTGATTGAGAAGACGAATTCTCTATAGGGATAGCCATTTTCCATCAAAATTAAGCATGCCAAAGACATTCTCAAAGGATTTTATTGTTCTACACAAACTGTGACAAAATGTTTGGCAATCAAAAAAATTTGAATCATCATACTGCAAAGACAAACAAGTGAATGTAAGCTAGAAGCAGCCCATCTAAACAAAACATCAAATGTTAGCTAGCAATAATAACCCACAACAACACATACAGTAATATGATTAATACATAGGATCTCAAATTTTTTTGACTGCCCCAAAAAATAGGAAAACCAAAACGAAGCCATCTATTATCAAGTACCAGCTAAGTTCAATTCCTAGACATTTTAATGAATGTAGAAGAATCACATTTTCTGTCAAATGCTCCCAAAAATGCAAACAACTAAAAAATTCTCCAAATGCAGTCAAATAAAATGAATCACCAAGATTAAAAAAATCAGTTACTAAAACTTTAATAAGCATGTTGTTGATGCATTAGCACACACAAAGCGAATATTAGGGTTAGGATTCTTTTCTTGAATTGAATCCCTCAACTTTTTTTCCAAGTCCATAAACTACAAAAAAATACAAAAAAGATGCTTCAATACAGTTAAGAAAATAGGAAAACTGAAAAAATCACCCCACCAATCTAAAAAGGACTATAATTTTAGAAAATAAATCAAACAGTAAACATATATAAAAGTCAAAAACCGGAAGTACGATCCCAAAAAGAATTCAAATTTCTTAGTAACCAAATACAAAAGATTCATGAACAAATTTGTAATAATCCAACATGTTCATTTGACATCAAGACATTCAAAATGATATTTTAGAAAACAAAATTATTAAGAACAATGTTGAATATACATAAGACTGAACATAACTAAGTTTAAAATGTTGGATTAGACTTCTCTCAAAACATACAGAATAATAATTTTTTAAATTTAGATTAGGCTTCTCTGAAATTAAAAATCATTTTCAGTCATCTTTCTTGAAAATCTATAAATCAAATAATATAGATAGTTTATATCTACATCTCATCATTCTCAATTTGTTTTTAATCACACAAAAAATTGAACAAAATATGAAGCAAATTCTAACAAAGGAATAATTATGAATTGCATATTCTTTAGAAAGTGAATTAGAGATATGAAAAAAAAGCATCGAAATTTTACTTACTAGGAAACAATTCTTCTTTAAGCCAACACAACAACTGAAAATTTGAGCGATGAGAGAAGATACTCGTATTGTACTAGGACTGGGCCATGAAGGTCTTTTTCACTTAATAAAGCTACATATGATGTACCAAAATAGGCAGATACTTTGGAATCAAGATTGTTTTCCTTCCAGTTGGACTCAAACCACATAATGTTGTTCTTGCTCACTTAAAGCCACACATAATTTCCTAAATCAGGCAGATACTTTAAAATGAAGATGACTTCTCATTCCTGTTGGACTATTTGGAAATGATCCCTCCTATTCTAATTGCAGTCCTTTCAATTTCCCCTCTAGTCATCCCGTTTTCTTTTGTAAACACTTAGCTTTCATCCAAGTTTTCAAAGCATAACAATAGTAAGAAATTATTATCTAAATACCATGCTTAAGTAAATACTTTAAAGTTTAAAGGACTTGAGTAGAAACATAAAAACACTCAAACCTTGGCATGCTAAGCACTATTTTCACTGATACTAATATATAACCCTTTGCATAGAGTAAGTGAACAGATTGATCCAATAAATTTGAATAAAAAGAAACCTTTACAATCCAACATATTGGAATCTATAGCCAAATCAAAAAATTCTATAAATGAGACAATATTCCGTACACATTACACAAAAGAAAGAAAATATCCAATATATATCACTCAAAACATCTTAATAGATATATGACGGGATTGAGTAGAAAACACTAGCAAAAGGTTTTATTAACTCTACTTACCTCCAAAAAAAAAAAAATATCAAGAATTTCAAGACTAGGCAAAGTGGTATCTATCAAGATACATAATACACAACTGTAGAAAATACCGGAGGTTGAATAGCATACCCATTTGTATCTACGTTGAACCATATGTTGTGTTTATTGAGAAGAAAAATTCTCCATAGGGATATCCATTTTCCATGAAAATCAGGCATGCCAAAAAAAACTCTCAAAGAATTTTATTGTTCTACACAAACTATGACAAAATGTTTAACATTCAGAAAACTTTGAATCATCATACTGCAATGATGAACAACTGAATGTAAGCCAGAAGTAGCCCATCTAAACAAAAGATCAAATGTTAGCTAGTAGTAATACCCAGAACACCACATACAATAATAAGATTCATACATAGGATCTCAAATTTTTTTAACTGCCCCAAAAAATAGGAAAACCCAAAGGAAACCATCCATTCTCGAGTACCAACTAAGTTCAATTCCTAGACATTTTAATACATGTAGAAGAATCACATCTTCTATTAAATGCTCCCAAAAATGCAAACAAAAGCTAAAAAATTCTCCAAATCTAGTCAAATAAAAGGATTCACCAAGATTTTAAAAATTAGTTAGGGTATGTGCAGGATCATGATGGGCCAAAAAGTTGCAATATGATGGGTATGTGGTTGACGATTTTTTTTTAACCCAAAATTGATAAAATAAAAAGGGTTTTTAAAAGAGACTCTTAGCTTTCCACCAATATACATTATGCTTTACTTTGAATTTAATAAGTAATTATTATTCATTTTCTATTCACATTACGACTAAAGTCTTGATTGATAGGTTGATTGAAAAACATCTATAACTTTAAACAGTATCATATTTTTTGAATCCAAAAGATGCATCACATTTGTGCTTCGCATACCATAGGATTAAAAAAGGAAAAATGAATTTCATAAAGTTTTGACCAAGTTAAGGTGGTCGACATAGAAGTTTTATATTTTCTAAAAGTTGTAATAAAAAATTCATAATTAATTATTTACTTGGAAAAAGAATTACAAAAAATATGAATCACATCAGGACATGAGTCCTCTACTTATATCTAAAATCTTATAAAAAAATATTATCATTAAATATTGTGGTTAGGGTTGTCAGACAGACACCTACTTATTTTTTTCCTAAAATTTAAGTACACTGCATTGAAATTTCAAATTTTCACCAAATAGATTTTTTTTCTTTTTAAACAAACCTAGTAGTTTAGAAACTACATTAAATATGCTACAGATTCTGTTGTTACATATTTTTGAAAAAATATAGATAACTTATTCAAATTTTTATGTCAAGTTGCCTAACTCTAATTTTTTTAAATTTTTTTCCACTTAAGGGACTATTTTTTCCATGATGATCCTACACATACCTGTTACTAAAACTTTAATATGCATGTTGTTCATGCATTAGCACATATAAAGGGACTTTTAAAAAAAAAATCATTAGAATGAAGAGGGGAAGACAGTAATTTCTTATATACGTAGGAAAAATACACAAAATGTAAAACCTGAGGAAATGCAAGTTGTTGGTTTACATGTTTGGAAAAACTGAAAGTTTCAGTCCTTAAGGAGCATGCTAAGTTTGCAGGAAAAACTCAATATTGTCCAATGGATCAATAATACAAAATTGGATCTTACCTTAGTCCAATGGCTCATGGTTAGGTGCAAAGAGAGACATTTAAATTTAATGACCTAGGTGCATGTCTACTATTCGTGCTAGATTCCTTATAAATCATAGAAAGGGAAAGATAGGCCCATGTCCGATGACAACTTATAGGATCATGCAAATTCCAACAAGCCTTAGTAAAGTACAAGGGAGATCAATTGAGTTCAAAGTTTCAAACCAACAACGCATGTTATAGACATCATAGAGCCCAAAAGCCAAGAACGGTCTTGGCTAAAAGAAAAAATACAAGAAATACATTCTCTAGTGCTAAGAAAGATCAATTGAATTATCTTGGCTGGAGTTCAAACCTGTTACATGTGCTACGGTAGTGCTAAATTGTAGGGGAAAATATCAGTCTTACTTGATGACAGAATGATAAGATCATCAAATAAAAATAAAAAGATATATTTAAGTACCAAGTCCAACAAACTGGAGTCTAGAGGTAAGCTAGATACAATTCCAAAAAGCCATTTTCTAGTGATATGGGAGAGCAATTAATTCAAGGCGACATGGGTGAAAGCCAACTAGGCATGCTTCCAACATTTGATTAGTTGGGATAAAGGAGGCTACACCTGGACAAGGCTAATTGTTTATCCCACAAAAGTTGGCAGAGCTATCACTAGCTATAAAATGGCTTCCAAGCGAAAGAGTATTCAAAGTACTGGGATACATGGTTATTTCCTGTCATTAATTAAATGCCATGTGGATGACTAGTGAAAAAAGAAAAAGTGCATAAATAAAAATACTAGGTTATGGTAAACAATTTAACATTTACCCTGTACAATATCAAAATTCTCGGTAAAAGAGATATAACTAAGATATATTTATTCCTCGTTTATTAAAACCCTCAATTGTCTGGAAAAATATGAATTGAGGGAAGGAAAAGAACAAGAGTAACAAAGAAAACAGATCCGAATCCATTAACAAACATTTTCAACAACCAAAAAGTGACAAAAAGGAACGAGAAAATCCATCACAAAATGTTGACTAGCAGACCCAAAACTACCCACACACACCGCCAGTACTGGAAACTAACCCTCCTCATCACATGACCACAACAGTAAATCACTGGAGCTTGCAGGAAGGGCAAGCACTGGCACCGAGCTCCCACCTGCAAAAGCTCTTATGAGCTCCTTCAGGCGAGTCACCATGTCCTCACCCATGCATTGCACCAGAAATGTGATCCATGGACCATATCGATTATCAAAAAAATGGCGGCCGAAAGTCCAAAACCCTCATAATAATATGGCGCAAAATTTAGGCTACAACATTGTTTTGGTTGATTGTGCAGTTAGGAATTTCCCTTAATGGAAATTTTGGGGCATGGCTTGTGCCGCCCCACTTTTGAACATGAGGAAAAATAGAATCATTGTACACAAAAGAGAAAGATAAAACCAATCAAAAAGAATTCCAGATGAATGAATGCAAGCAGACTTGTAAAATGAAAATGTATACAGGTATTACCATGCTTCTAAAAACGACTAAAGGAGAATCAAATTTTGCAAAGAAGGAAGAAGTTTTCGATATCAAGAATTAATGAAAATGGAAGAAGCAGGTGATACATACCTTGAGCACTCCTGCTGCAGATGATGAAATACGAAAGAAGATGTGACACATTAAATGTATCCCTGGCACATCAAATAATTTATTTGCAATTTTTTTCTGACCAGGAGTCGGACACCGAAAACCGGGAAGGCATACGAAAACTGGGAAGGCTGACGAAAATCCAGAACAAAGTTCACACATATAGCCTACGGTCTAATTTTAATGTGTGTGTAGTGTAATGTTTTATCTAAGTATCAACATAAATGACCAAGTATAAAATATATATATTAAAATATGCACGTTGACATAAAATATATAACTGTGTTTAACATTTAAAAATATTATTTTTATAACATTTAAGAAATATATATATATATAACATAAAGTAAAATAAATAAATAAAATTAAAATATAACCTAGGGCTACCTCATAGGACTGAATCCTTGGTCATGGGTTTCCCTAAGGGCTCAACCCAAGGGAGGAGGGCTTGTCCCTTACTAGGTGTGAGCCTTAATAGGAGGTTTGTAGACCCTCTAGAGAGGTTGTTGCCCCTTAAAAGGGGTTGATGATCTTCCAACAACAAGAAAATTAAAAAATAAATTATAACATTCATTTTTTGTCTATGAGCAACATTGTCCAAAGCAAGCTGCAACATGTATGACGTTATCAAATCTATCTATATTTATATTAAACATTAGAAAAAATAAAAGGAAGAATAGTCTATTATGAAAATCCCTAATACTACAGCAAAAAAAATAGCAATCATTGTTGTCTATCCCTTCCTTTTGCATAAAATAAGGACCTTGCACTCAGCTTTGTGGCAATGGGGGTAATTTATATAAAGTCCCTTACTTCTATACATAGTAACCAACAATAAAATTAAATGATGTCTTAGGAAGAAAAAAAGAAGAAGAATTATATCTTTGTTCCTTAATGTCACAATGGGTTTGTTAGACACACAGGACAACTGAGCGGGCGATGAATCAATTGTGCATTAAAACCTTCAAAACCTTATTAAGAATGTAGACCAATGAAAAATCAATACATCCACAAAAATTCACAATAGAATTCTAGATTTTTAAGTGGAAAGTCGTATAAGAGAAAAACCATGGTGAGGATTAACTCACTATATGAAAACTAACATCGATTATAAGAGGCTCACTTCCTGAAGGGCTCACTGCCTAGAGAACTCACTATCCAAATGAAAAGGCTCACTTCCAAGGGATTAGTGTCCAGGAATATAACTTCCACTAGATTACAAAGAAATAGTTACAACAAGATTCAGTACCTTAGAGAAACTAGAGAAACCGCCACAATTTCTCTTTACCATCTGCAACCTTCGTTTCACTACCTTTAGTGACTTGTGGAATACTAAACTATAGACACCTTCTACTAGCTATTTCTAGTAGCCTTAGGAATTCTTGCTCACACTAAGATATCAACAATAATCACACATCCATAACATTGATCTAATTTTCATCCCTACATGCTTCAACAACTATTTTAGGTTCTATTTTTGAAAGTAAACAAATTTTTACCTATTCATCTACCATAGCATCCTTTCTTTTTATTAGCACACTTTTTCTCTTGTCTCTAATTATTTGATGCTCAAAATGATTTTTTGCACATACTTGGGATTCTTAGGGTTATTTTTTTCAATATTCTTCCTCTTCCACTAGCATCTCTTTTTCTTATTCTCTACAAAGGGGTTCATCGAATTCATATCCTTTTATTAGCACTAAGTTTGATGTGATTCTACATCCACTTTGACACTTGCACCTTCAATCATCTCCTTTAGTCTCTTGTTGTAGCACATGTATACCTTGGTCTTAGTATAGTATCCAAGGAATATTCCTTCATCTGATCTTACAACAAACTTTCCTATGTTTTCTTCATCCCTCATGATATAACATTTACTTCCAAACACTCTAATATATTTCACAATAGGAGTTTTTCCATACCTCATAGGGGGTCTTTGAATTGTTCACTCTTGCTTGTCCTCTATTGAGAATGTAAACTACGATAGGAATAGCTTCTCTCCAGTAGACATCTGGGTGATTTACTTCCTTCAACATGGTTCTTCCTGCCTCCTAAATTGTCTTGTTCTTACTCTCCACAACCCCATTCTATTGTGGAGTCCTAGAAGTTGATAAACATCTTTTTATCCCATGATTTTCACAAAAAAAATAAAACTTATTTGATGTGAATTAACCACCTCTATCAGACCTTACACATTTTATTTTCAAATCCTTTTCATTCTCAACCATAGATTTTAATGCTTTAAACTTATCTAGAGCTTTTGAATTTTCTTTGAGAAAGGTCACCCAAGTAATTCTAGAGTAATCATCTATTAAGAACATAAAATACCTGTCACCTTGAGGGATTCTTGTTCTTGTAGGTCCACATATGTTTATATGCTCCAAATATAAAGGTCCTATAGTAGAATGTTCCTTAGTTTTCAACCTCTTTTGTGTATAATTTATGAACTAACACTACTAAAGAAAATTGGATTGATAGGCTTTGTAATTCTTGGTAAGTCTCTCACAGCATGGGTAGAGATAATCTTTGCTAGGCTATCAAAATTGATGTGACACACTCTTTTGTGCCACAACCAACTTTCATTTATTTGAATCATAAATCACTTACCACCAACACTTTTGAGTTGCTAAATATTTCTTTGTGTCCTTTTTATTGGTGCAAACAAGATTTTGGAGCTTCCTTTTCTGATTTCATAGCCATCATCTGAAAACACTGAATTGTATCCTCTACTACAAATTTTTCCTACACTAAGGAGATTATGTTGGAGACCCTTGACATAAAGAACATAATTTGTCTTACATGTTCCATCAAAACTAATCTAACCTTTTTCACAGATCTTAGAAGATGTGTCATTACCAAACTTAAGACAACCACCATCATATTTCTTAACGTTGACAAACTTACTTTTATCACTTGTCATATGATTTGAACATCCACTATCAATTATCCAGTAGTTTCTCTCCTCTTTTGCATGAAAGGTAGTCAACATAGTTCCTTCAATACTATGACCTATTTTTAGAGAGATTTCCTTCACACATATCTCAAGGTTAGTAGAATTAGTTTAAAAATTCAAATCCATGAACACACATTCACCACTTTCTTTATCGAAGTAGTTTCATTCCTCATCATTAGATATACCATTATCTTATTTAGCATAATAAATATTCTTAAAGGAATTACCTTTATGATTTTTATGTTTGTCATTTGAAACTTTAATTATACATTTTGAAGCATAGTGACCTATCTTTCCATAATTGGAACACTTGAAAGGTAACCTACCTCTATATCTGCCACTGCCCTTTTTCAATCTTCTTACAAAATTAGCTTCCACTTCATCAAAATCATCCAAATTAGATTCATCATTCCTCTCTTTATTGCTGACTTTAGCAGTTTCTTTCCTTGGAGCATCCTTTTCAAACTCTCTTAATTTAAAAGTTGTTAAAGAACCATACAATTGATCTCAAGTATATTGATCCAAATTCTAAGCTTCCTCAATAGAATAAACTTCAGCACTATAGAATTTAGGAAGTAATCTCAATACCTTTTTTCACAATTTCATTTTCCTCTAGTTTTCCACCAAGAATGTCGATGGAATTGAAATTTTCATCAACCTTTTGCAGGTAGCCTACAATATCTCCATCCTCTAACATTCTTAGGATTTCAAACTTGGCCTAAAAATTTTGCAGCTTTGGTTTCTTGACATTATCATCTCCTTCATAAATTCTTTTCAACTTCTCTCGGACCTCTTTAGGAATTCCGTAGCTTATCACCTTCACAAGTTTTGAATCCCAAATCCCACTCAAAATAGCATTCCTCACTTTTCCAGTGTTCTCATACTCCTTGATATCATCTTCACTTGTCAGAGGATAATTAGGCATAGTATACATTTTTTACTAATTTCTATATGCCAAACCTAATACGGTGAGAAATTCTTCCATCGTGGACTTCCAAAAAGCATAATTTGTTCCATCAAATATAGGAACTTTCCTATGTGCCATTCGAATCTACCTCAAGTTGTTAAGCTTTATCCAAGCAACCTCTACTTTGATACCAATTGTTAGAAAAATAAGACAACTAAGAGGGAGTGAATAATTTGTGCGTTTAAACCTTAAAAACCTTATTAAGAATGTAGACAAATGAAACAACACATCCACAAACATTCACAATAAAACACTGGATTTTTACATGGAAAAACCTATAAGAGAAAAAAAATGCTAAGGATTAAATCATTATATGAAAACCAAAATTGATTACAAGAGGCTCACTACTTGAAGGGATCATTGTGTAGAGGACTCACTATCTAAAAGAAAAGGCTCAGTGTCAAGGGCTCACTACCTAGGAAGATCACTTATTTTGGATTGCAAAGAAACAGTTACAAGAAAGTTCACTACCTCATAGAAATTGGAAAAACAACGTCTCTTTACCATCCACAACCTTTAGCTCACTGCCCCTAGTGACATCTAGCAAACTAAACTATACACACCTTCTACTCACTAATTCTTGTAGTCTTAGGCATTCTTTCTTGCACTCGCATCTCAACACATGATTAAACATACATAATTCCATACCACACTCATCTCCAGAGATTTGACTTTGCATATATATCCTTCATGACCTCAAATAATCTTCTCTAATTTGACTTCAATAAAATGTAAGCACCTCAAAAGTGCAACCACCAAATAGGTTGGCACCAAACACATTTGTGGTGGAAAGAAGTGAGGGTGGACCACATCAAGGGTTAACCAGTACCTAGATCTACATCGACATGCTACACCAAGATTCCACACGCCACAAAGCTCATACACAAATAGTGCTAACACACCAGGTTGGCGAAACCAACATTAACTATATTAAGAAACCAAATTCACGCCTCACCAAGGTCAAAAAAATCCTATGAACCATGTGGCAACTTTACACAACATCTTGGAATATTCAAACATCAATAAAATATAGAAAAGCAATGGCATAAAAATATGAAACTGAGAAATACTATCATCTGGTGAAACCAGTCAAACTAACATTCAGATATAACTCATGAACCAAGTTTATGGAATAGCTAAAGACTAAACAAACCATGAGAATATAGACCTTATAGGAAATATTAGCACATTACTAAATCTACAAGACAAGAAACTTCAACATAGAGAAATGCAGAGCAATTCCATTTCTCCTAGACATCCCTCTTCATAAGCCAGAGAGTCTAACACACTATCAAACATATCTTCTATCACCACACAATCCAAAACCTAAAACTTTGGATATAACAGCTTTGAAGACTTTTGATCGTTAATGTCAAACTACACAAGAGCATCTTTAAGAATGAATAAATATGGAGAAAAAAATAGAACACTTCTAAGTCACCTTATACAATCTTTATGCAAATTTTCTCAAAAGAATGTAGAAACCAAGTAACCTTGCTATATTCGCAACAGCTACTCAACACCATACACACCTTCTCAACATATCTACACTAGAGGTTGACATAAATGACAACACTGATGACAACATAGTGCAACAAGGTTGAAGACATGTTAAAATGCAAGAGAATAAGGTTGATTACTGTTATTCCCCCCAAAAATTTGAACTTGAAGAATTTAAAATTTTTAGCGCATTCTCCTACATGCCTTTGAGCCTGCCCAATTATGAAAACAATCAATTTTTGAAATCTATTTGAGCTGATGCAAATTCCTCTTGTGGGAATAATCCTAACCTTATTCCACCCAAACTACCCTATTTTTGAGCGAATATTCCTTATCGTTTGTAAGATCTGTAACTTCACATTTTTTGGTCTATGGTTTAGGAACTGAGTGAAAATTTGGCATTCATGTTGCTAGAGGTTAAAATAATTTGGGTTTTTCTCGAGATGGTCCATTCACCTTGTTGTCCAAATTTTGCACAAAATGGAGTGAACAATAGAAAGTTATGAAGATTTTCGTCTTCAACTTATGACACATTTTCAAAAAGTTTCATGTTTGCCCATGAAATAAATTTTTGACAAAGAATTTTATATTTTCCAAAAATTATAAAGGCGAAGTAAATTATGAGGTTCCCTGTGTTAAAAGATAAAATACTTTATAAAGTTTATGACGGGCCCCCTTTTTGTGTCGAGTGATTTAAAGGTTAGGCAACTCCAAAGTTGCTCGAATTATTGGTTATAAAGTTCGGAAAAGTCTCGATAGCCCAACAAGATTATATACTTGCTGATAATGTTGAGCATTTCAACTTGGTTTACATCTGCTCACCATGGAATTTTATTCAAGGCACATGAAGCAGTTGTCAAGATTCTCAATGAAATGTGTCTCATGAGCCGCATCGGTCACAGAATGTGCATTAAATAAATCTACTAAAAACAAAATTTTGAACTTTATGAGCAAATATGTAGTGGCGTTGTGTTCTTTTTATTGTTCAAGTGCGCATTTTATGTGGTCTCTTAATGGGGCTCTTTTCAATTATTCTGCTGATAGTGCATTCGCCTCCTCTTTATCACATTTATCTTGCATTGGCAATATTTCTTTGAACAAAGATCTTCGGAAATTGTAGTTTTATACAAGAATTGTAGAGAGCTCTACAATTTTTTAGATTGATTCCAATTGCGAAGCTTATGGCAACATGCATTGTGTATTTTCTTATTCTTAAGCTTCTGGTATCAAGGAAGGGTCTATAGTGGGGTGTTTTTAATTGCAGAAATAGTTGGTATAGTGGTTGTTTCGTGCAACACCCCTGGTCTGTCCATGGTACCTACTTTGTGTGGGCATCTTGTTGTATTTCACTCTCATGTCTGTAGAAATTATTGATAACACGCATCTTGTCGTTGGAAGTGGCATCAAATATGAAGTTACATGTTGAGTATTCATGTGATTAGTTTGAGTGTAGCCTCAACAACAAAGGCAATCATGCATCTAAAGTTTCGAGGTAGAAGTGGATGTTCAGCTATGTATTAGGCAGTTACATTATCCATAAAAAATGTTGCCTAAAAGAATAACTTGGCATCGTGTGTACCTGCAGGCTCATCGTGTTATGCAACTAGTGTGTTTCCAAAACCTCATAGTTCCTGATCCACCGATTTTAGAGGGCAGACACATAATAATGAGCAATATTTTCACACTACGCAAAGGATAGTGATGATAGAGTGAAGAAAGGAAAGAAAAAGACTTTATGATTAGGAAGGTTCCATATCCTTCTGTTTTATTAACTTTTTTTATATGGTTCTTGATGTAAGTTATTTCTAGCTCTATATGAAGAAAAGTGTGGGGGCGGTTGCAATCTACACCCATGATCTGCTTGACTTAATGCAGGGGGAAACATTGAATTTATCTCAATTCATAGCAAAGTATTGTATGATTGGACGCCAAAGGTGAAACGAGATGACTAAGAGAAGACCGTGGGATTTTGTATATTTTGACATCGAATGCACTCATGACATCTCCACCAACAGGTGTCCATTTAGAGATCGATATGACATATAAACCCAAGATGTTAATTAGACTCTTATAAATTCTAATGCCTTCAAGCAGTGGTATTACAAATCTATCAAAGAAATGCTTCCATTAATAATGAGCATTAGTGTCAGGTGCCATCTGAAACTGACAATGGTGGAGAGACAACTTTAACTTCTAAAGATAGAATTTTCTTGTCCAAGAAGAAATATAAGTGGGAGACTCTAAAATCCTTATCAAATATTCTCAACAAGGATAAGAAAAGGCACTTAAGAAATAGTTATAAATCATAACCATACCCAAAATATAAAGATTCATCTGAAATAAAAGAAGAATTAGACAATTCCAAGGAATGGTCGCAAGTAGTGAAGAAGGGGAATTCAAAAAGCCCATTTAAAGAATAGGTCACAAAAGCAATATTTACCAAGCGGTTACCAAAAAAACTAAATGGTATCGTTTTAGCTCGAGTTTATTTATGACAGAAGCTTCAAGTGAAAGTGATCCTTTTTTTTAGAGGCAGCTATTTTCTAGAGCACTTTGTTGCATGAGGGATAGTTGTAGAGGAAGTTTGCTTTCTGTAAAGGGGAGAGTAAGTACATTTCTCTGGTGAACATGGTCTTTTTGTACAAACAAAGGCTTTGAACTCTATGATTTTGTTTGATAAATAAAAGGGGAAACTTCTAAAACTTTTTTTTCTTCTATCTCTCTTTATGATTGATATTTTATTATGTTATTGCAAACATTCTCAAATAATTTCTTTTGTTACATTAAGCCATGAGAGTGATTATCTTAAGAACTTTGAGTCTTAGGTATTCATGTAACTTGAAGGAAATTGTTGATTACTTTCCTCGTTATCTTTTGTGGATGTGAATTAAATGGGCTTTGCGTCATTTGTTTGTATTCATTTAATTCTTAATCCATCTTTCATAGTTATAAATAGGTGTTAGTTTCCTCCTTTTCTACTTTTGGGTTAAAAGCATGTCCAAAGTCTTTATTCATTAAAAATAATTCAAAGGTAGTTGTGCCTTGTAAAATAAGCAAAGAGCACTTGCAATTATCATTGCAAGTGACTCAATTATCAGCCGAATTGTCATTTGTGTGGGCTAAAGAGTGTAAAATTAAAGTGACAAATTTGTTAACCAACATATTTTTGGCGACTCCACTAGGGAGATGAAAAGACTAGTACCTTTCTTCTTTTAGATATTTAATGGTGCCTTCCCAAAAAAGAAGGTTGGTGACTCTATTTATCAAAAGATCTTAGAAAAATGATTCGAGGCCAGGCCAAGCAAGCAAACCAATTCAAATCAAGAAAAATATTTGCACCAACGATTCAAGAGATAATAGCTAAGGACAACCAAATACTTCGTTTATTTTGGAATGCTTTTAAAGAAAGCATTTGTGAAGCTGAAAAGAAGAATTTGAATCCCTTTGAAGATCACCAATCTACATGGCTGCTAAAATATGTGCATCAAAGATATTATCAACTCAAACATCTTGAACAAGAGGATCATCAATTTCATGCCACTGCACAAAGATTCAAGTTGTTGAGAGATGAATTAGAAAGCAAGAGCCAATATCTTATATCCTCTATTTTTAATGAACAAGATTCTATGTTAGCATTGGTAGAGCCATCAGTGCCTTGGATTCAAAATCAATAGCAAGAAAGAAGTTTCCATCATGTTGAAGATAAAGAACCTGAATCTTTTCTAGCATACATTCAGAGGAAGTAAAGTGAACAATCATTTATTCTTCCTAAAAAAGAGGAATTATTAGATAAACACAAAGTTGTCTCCATTCCGAGTTGGTTCCTAAAAGATTCAGGCAATGAATTTCACTATGGAGTTATAGACGAAAATGGTCATATCACTGAGGTGGGAATAGAGGAATTCATTTGCAACTCTGGAAATACCAAAGGAGGTATGAATGTACCATTGACTGAATCTCTTAATGAAAGCTCTGAGGAAAAGAAAATATTAGAAAAAGAAGTGCATGCATCTGAAAATATTTTAGTTGAACCTGCTAAAGGTATAAATAAATTATGTTCTCAACTTACTTGCATCCCCAGGGAAAATTTTCTTTGTACAAAAGATGAAGTTCTTTCTATTAAGTTTGACCCTATGCTTTTAGAATGTAACAACATCGAGAGGTCACAATTAGCAACATGCACATGTTTTGTTTCAGTTGATAAGTTACAGAAAGAACTTTTGATTTTTAATGCTTCTCTTGTGTCTCATAATGAAATCATGATTAATATAGCATCTGAAAAGAATGATACAATAGTAATGGAAATGGAGGGAAAATTTAATGCATTATACAAGCCAGTAGGATATGGTAAAAATTCAAAGGTTAGAGATAACACCCTTTTTGAATTATTTGATGAAGATTTGTTCTCTTCTCATGATAAAAATGAACTGGGGAATGGAAAACAAAGAGGGGTTTTCACTGATGATTGTTCATGTGAGAGTGAAGATGTTATGTCTAGCCTACAAACCATTGTTGGTGATTTTTCAGCTGATGAAAAAGAAGATAGATTGGTTAAACTGGTTGTTGGAGAAAATGACAAGATCTCCTCAGTAAACAATGGCTTTGTGATTTTCCATGTTGCTGGAAAAACTTTTGATTTCTATCAAGTGGATGCTTCCTATTTGTCTAAAATAAAGTATGAAGATATAGTTGCTTATACACAAGAGGTATATGATGAATAATGGTCCTTTGGTTGCATGTTGATGTATAAGGGAATTTTACACCTGGAAAGTCTCTGTACCTACGTGCTACTATTGATTTTGCAAATGCTTCACAAATGCACACTTCTCTTCCGCAGCGGGTCTTACTTCTCTCAACCCGTGAATGGCTTTGCATGAACATCGGTCTTTCTGGAGGTAGGGTCTTATGACCATGTACATAGTAGAAGTTTTGATGTGATGTAGGTTCTAGTCATTTTTTTCTTGTGCTCAATTCCCCTCCACCCTTCTGTAAGTAGTCCCCTATCTTCTTTCTTTTCTTTTGACTCTATACCCAATGGACTTGGACTGGTCTGCTCTAAAGCCTCTAGAGTTCTCTACATTTTCTACAAAAATACAGTTCCAAGTTGGAGCCAATGTTATTCCCCCCCCAAAATTTGAACTTGAAGAATTTAAAATTTTAAGTGCATTCTCCTACATGCCTTTAAGCCTTCCCAATTATGAAAACAAATAAGTTTCAAAATCTGTGTGAGCTGATGCAAATTCCTCTTATGGGAATAATCTTAACCTTATTCCACCTGAACTACCCCATTTTTGAGCCAATATGCGTTATCGTTTGTAAGATCTGTAACTTCGCATTTTCTGGTCTATGGTTCATGAACTGAGTGAAAATTTGACATCCATGTTGTTGGAGGCTAAAGTAACTCTGAGCTTTTCCCGAGATGGTCCATTCACCTCGTTGTCCAAATTTTGTGTAAAACAGAGCTAACAACAAAAAGTTATGAAGATTTTCATCTTCAGCTTATGACACATTTTCAAAAAGTATTGTGTTAGCCCATGAAATTAATTTTTGACGGAGTATTTTACATTTTCCCAAAATTATAAAGGCGGAGTAAATTACGAGGTTCCATGTGTTGTGTTAAAGGATAAAGGAATTTATTAAAATTCAAATACTTTGGTGACTTTATAAAGTTTATGAAGGGTCACCTTTTTGTGTCAGGTGATTTAAAGGTTAGGAAACAACAAAGTTGCCTGACTTATTGGTTATAAAGTTTGGAAAAGTCCCGATAGCCCGAAAAGCTAATATAATTGTTGAGAATGTTTAGCATTTCCACTTGGTTTACTTCTACTCACCATGGAATTATATTCAAGGCGTGTAAAGTAGTTGATAGGATACTCAATGAAATTTGTCTCATAAGCTGCACAGGTCACAAAATGTGCACTAAATAAATATGTTTAAAAAAAAGTTTGAAATTCATGAGCAAATATGAAGTGACGTTGTGTTCTTTTTATTGTTCAAGTGCACATTTTTTTTGGCTTCTTAAAGGGGCTCTTTTCAATTATCCTGCTGATAGTGCATTCTCCTCCTCTTTATCACATTTATCTTGCATGGGAAATATTTCTTTCAACAAAGATCTTCAGCAATTGTAGTTTTATACAAGAATTGTAGAGAGCTCTAAATTTTTTTAGATTGATTCCAATTGCGAAGCTTATGGAAACATGCATTGTGTATTTTCTTATTCTTAAGCTTCTGGTATCAAGAAAGGGTCTATAGTGGGGTGTTTTTAATTGCAGAAATAGTTGGTATAGTGGTTGTTTCGTGCAACACCCCTGGTCTGTCCATGGTACCTACTTTGTGTGGGCGTCTTGTTGTATTTCACTCTCATGTCTGTAGAAATTATTGATAACACACAACTTGTTGTTGGAAGCGACATCAAATATGAAGTTACATGTTGAGTATTCATGTGATTAGTTTGAGTGTAGCCTCAACAACAAAGCCCGCCATGCATCTGAAGTGTCGAGGTAGAAGTGGATGTTTAGCTATGTATTAGGCAATTACATTATCCATAAAAATGCCACCTAAAAGAACAACTTGGCATCGGGTGTACCCGCGGGCTCATCGTGTTATGTATCTAGTGTGTTTCCAAAACCTCATAGTTCTTGATCCATCGATTTTAGAGGGACGACGTAGAATAATGAGCAAGATTTTTTCACTATGCAAAGGATAGTGATGATAGAGTGAAGGAAAGCAAGAAAAGCCTTTATGATTAGAAAGGTTCCATATCCTTTTGTTTTATTAACTTTTTTTATATGGCTATTCATGTAAGTCATTTCTAGCTCTATATGAAGAAAAGTGTGGGGGTGATTGCCATCTGCACCCATGATCGGCTTGACTTAATCCAGGGGGAGACATCAAATTTCTCTCAATTCGCAGGAAATTATTGTATGATTGGACGCCAAAGGTGAAATGAGATGACTATGAGAAAACTAAGAGATTCTATATATTTTGACATCCAATGCACTCATGACATCTCCATCAATGGGTGTGATTCAAAGAGACATATGATAGATAAACCCGGGATGTTAATTAGACTCTTATAAAATCTAATGTCGTTAAGCAGTGGTATTACAAATCTATCAAAGAAATGCTAAAGTAATAATGAGCATTAGTGCGAGGTGCCATCCGAAACCGACAATGGTGGAGAGATAGTTGTAACTTCTAAAGTTAGGATTTTCTTATCCAAGAAGAAATATAATCGGGAGACTCTAACACCCTTATCAAATATTCTCAACAAGCATAAGAAAAGGATTTTAAGAAATAGTTATAAATCATAACCATACTACAAATATAAAGAGTCATCAGAAATAAAAGAAGAATTAGACAATTCCAAGGAGTGGTCGCAAGTAGTAAAGAGGGGGAATTCAGAAAGACCATTTAAAGAATTGGTTACAAAAGCAACATTTACCAAGCGGTTACCAAGAAAAACTAAATGGTATCGTTTGAGCTCAAGTTTATTTATGATAGAAGCTTCAAATGAATGGGATGTTTTGTTTTTGGAGGTGGCTATTTTCTGAAGCACTTTGTTGCACGAGGGGTAGTTGTAGAGGCAATTTTTTTTTTCTGTAAAGGGAAGATTCGGTATATTTCTCTGGTGAACATGGTCTTTTTGTACAAATAGGGGCTTTGAACTCTATGATTTTGTTTGAGAAATAAAAGGGGAAACTTCTAAAACTTTTTTTTCTTCTGTCTCTCTTTATGATTGATATTTTCTTATGTTATTGAAATCATTCTCAAATAATTTCTTTTGTTACATTAAGCCATCAGAGTGATTATCTCAAGAACTTTGAGTCTTGGGTATTCATGTAACTTGAAGGAAATTGCTAATTATTTTCTTGGTTATCTTTTGTGGATGCAAATTAAATGGGCTTTGCATCATTCGTTTGCATTCATTTCATTCTTAATCCATCTTTCATAGTTATAAATAGGTGTTAGTTTCCTCCTTTTCTTCTTTCAAGTTAAAAGCATATCCTAAGTCTTTATTCATTGCAAATCATTTGAAGGTAGTTGTGCCTTGTAAAATAAGCAGAGAGGACTTGCAATTATCATCACAAGTGACTCAACTGTTGGTCGAATTGCCATTTGTGTGGGCTAAAGAGTGTAAAATTAAAGTGACAAATTTGTTAACCAACAATTACTTGTAGTGAAACACAATATATATTAAATAAAAATTGAAAAAAAAAAATGATCATGCCCCCTTCTCATTCAAAATATTAATCTTGCCTCCTTAGAAAAAAGGAGAAAAAAATAGCCTTATGGAGAATGTTCTAGAATCAAGTATAACAACCATCATAAGGGTTTGTAAATGGTAAGTTTTCACCTACGTAAATTTCCCATTAATTTACCCTTACCTTAGCCTTACAAGTATGATGATGCAAAAACCCACCGCCTTCATCCTAATTTTCCCATGTGTCCCTGTTGTTTTATATCAATAGAGAATTTTTTTTCAGTGACACACGTGCACCATGTAGATGTTCACATGTTGTGCTACTATCTTGACATATTTATGCATCCTTAATCTACAAAAAGATTAGGCTTCCTGATTGCCTACAGAGGTAACATCTCCTATTGACCCTTGACTAACAAAAAATGACTCTTTTCCTCCATTTATCCATTCAAACTACATTCCTTATCTATCTCATGCTGGTTCTTTCAATCTAAATATAATTCTTTCATTCTTTCAATACTCCTTGTGTCTTCATCACTCTCTCTTGCAACTACCAAATTTCTACTTGGTCTATATAGTGTCTTCTTGCTTCAATGCCATCATCACTACAGGCTTATGAAGCTCTACCTCCTTGGTATGGTGGTTTCATTCTTTCTACTTCCTCTCTTAACCTTGAGTGCTCATAGTAGGGAAGGTGATATTGTGTGTTTTCATGTACTTGAGTTATTTTCTTATATATTTGCATTCAGGTTGTCATTGCTCTCTACAATATTGTGTCATTTCTATTCTCTTCTCTATCACTTTTTCTCCATATCATTTTATACCAGTTGTTTGTGGAGGTGAGAACACCAAGAAGGGGGTCTAACTGAGGCATACTTAAAAAAAACCCAACACTTTCCCTATTTTTGTATGTGTAGGTGTAGGTTCATCTACTTGGAGCTATAGCTAGAGAACTAGACCATAAGTGAGTGGGATCTCTCTCTCTTTCTTTGTCATTTCATCATTAGAATAGCTTTATAGAATACTTTTTGTTTTACTTCTTATTTTTGCAATTTCCTATTAAACTATTAAACTGCAAAACTTGAATATTCGGGTTTGTAGAATAGAAAAATGTACTCCTTTACATTTTAACATTTTTTAGGCCCCTCATTTAAATTGAACTTAATTATGCCTTAATATGCCCTATTTTACATCTACCAACCTAATAAATTACATTTTCCAAAAGGGAAACCCAACATTAATTAATGCCAACACATAATGTGTGTTCCAAGAATAGGTGCCTAGGACCCTTTCACCCATGGGAAAATGGTTCCTCCCTAGGCCTTTGAATGTAAATTTAAATTATGTTTTTAGCGGTATTTTAATGTCCATAAATTCAAACTTCAATGCCAACTTGTAATTTTTAATTTTTGGGAAATTAAGGATATACATTCCTATAAATACAAGGATATTTTATCATTTGAACACCTAGAGAATTCATGAAAGAAAAATTTGAGTTTACAAGAGCTAATATTATTATCAAGGGAATTCAAGAGAAAATTTATCAGTGAAATCTTTATTGCAGCAATTAAGATCTCAAGCATCATGTCTAAGTATCTTGCAATCATGCATTTTTTTGGAGCTAACATTGTGATGTAGGTTTGAAAGATCAAGTCAAAGCATTTAAGTTATATTTCATCAAGATCCACATGCATTGAAGCCATTTCATGCAAGATCAAGATTTTAGATTTCCAAAGGTTTATGCAAGGGATTTTTGAGCTACAATAGAGCATTTTTCATTCATAATTCATATCCTATTTCATTATTTCAATTCAAGGTTAAATTACCCAAATGGGGATTGACCAAGGTAAACCCCATTCACCAAAAATATAAATTTTTTCCCTATGACCCTAGACCTCTAATTTGTTCAAATCCTAAAAACTAATGTTGGCCTAAATGAGAGGATATATGTGGGTATGTAAATATGGTTTGTTCCTCCTAGTTTGAGCATAATAGTTTCTTAATAAGAGGTTACAATTGTGATAAAGTTTTAAGTCCCACTTCCTACGAAAATTTGAATTATGATACCTACGTCTATAATGGAGGAATGTATATCTTCCCCTACAGATTTTTTTGTGTGATAGATCATTTAGAGGAGCTCAAAAACCATGAAAAGGACCAAGGTTTTAGATACCTATTGATTATCATGAAAAAGTCCTAGGTTTTGACTCATAAAGAACATGTACATGTGTGGATGTTTCCTCAATGCGCATTCGTAAAATTTTACTAATAATTTATTTTTGTTGAGGTAGAGTGCTGAGATATGGTTTTTGATTTCTTTTGAATTGAGATACCTAAGTTTGAAGTGATGACTAGTAGACCTTTTGGGGATACTGATTTTGTGCGATATCATTTAGAAGCGTTCAAGTTTATGGAAGAAAGGAAGATATTTATTGCCACGCAGGTGGTGGTAATATGGGCCATCCAACCTCAATATAAATTTGTTCCTCTTCTTCATCTAAGATGTTTGTAGCATTTCTCCACTAAGAAAAAGTGAAGCTTCTCAAACTATTAATGATCTAAGTTTGTTCCTTGTTAATGAGTTCAAAGTTTGGCTGAATGATAGCACCTTCAAGATCAGGTTGTTCAATGGGAGCAATCAGTATCCAAATAGTCATGTGGTGTTCAATTGTGTCAATTTATCTTGCTTACGTGAATTTATTTTACCATGAACACTTGTCTTGATTAAGTTTTCAAACTAAATTTTTTATGTCAAAAACATCATAACTTTCATAACGTCCATTTTGTGAGAATCATGAAATTGAAGCCATAACTGCCTATGTTGTCTCTCGAAGATATGGATTGAGATATAATTCGAGATATTTAGAAATCTCTAAGAATATAAATCCTTAGGACAAGTAGTAATATCAAGGCTAATTCAACAAGTATCCATATTTAAGCAAAAGTGTTTGAAATTTTGAGGAAGATCTAGTGAATGTTTGTTTTGTAATGTTTTGGAACCAATAAATGTATTAAAATGACTCACAATCATTTACAATCCTAGGTTGAAATGGCCATACTTATTGAGTCCCCACTCAGATTTCTCCAAACATTAAGACATTGTGAACAGTTAGAGATTTGGCGACACTAGCTGCCCTCCACGACACACACTTCTTGGGACTACCAAATCTCAAAATCCTAAAGATCGTAAGATCCTAAGGAATTTTTTACTTCAACAATGAATAGTATGAATATGGGACAACTTCGGAACAACCATTCTTGCACCAACAAGTATTAGGGATTTTTGACAACTAAACAGTTTGGCTCTTAGTAACAAACCAAGAACACCCAGCCGTATACACGCCCACATTGCCACTTAAGGCATGGTACTAGGTGTAGTACATTATACAATCTAGGATAGAAGGTACTTTATCATGATTTCCCAACCTTTAATATATCCCACCGGTAAATGTCCTTGCAAGAACTTTCCTATGAGTTTCCTATTACGGGGTGTGTCTCATAGTAACTCGTCTCTTAAGGGTGATACAAAGCATAAGTGTACTTAAGTATTTCTCTTCACCCAAGATTGCATGAAGCATAAGGGGATTAAATATGTACTATAAGTTCACACAAACAATGAAGTACACTTGGGGTGTTTCTCTTCACCCAAGATCTCAAGAAGTGCAAGGGGATTGGATATGCACTACAAGTGTGTCACAGTAAAGTAGACACTAATTCATTTTACTAACTAAAGCTAAGATGAATTCATCTTATGCACTAAACGAAATGTTAAGTTTCCTTGTTCAATTTTAAACCCAAAAGACAATGATGAGATGAGGGTTCAATTTTAGTCTTGTTTGAGTGTTTGTTTTAAACCTAAATTAAATTTAGTGAAGTCCTAGAGCATAAAGTAGAAAGCATAAAAAGTTGCGTTATAATTTCCCTAGAGCATAAAATGCTTGTTACAATCATAAAATATTAATAAGAAAATTCTTCTTCACTTGAACTTCATGTCATTCAACCTACAAAACCACATTAGTCTAAAAACTAGAACAATGTTAGAGGCATGTTAGTACTCTGACAAATCAAAAAAATTAAAACACATGCTGAAAATGATTGCTAAACTTCTTGCCAAAGTTGGGAGTTATTGTACACAATAGCATCACTTTGGTGAATGAGGGCGTCGCTTTGGTAAATAAGAGCATTGCTTTGCAGACAAACCAAAGAGCTCAATAGTGTCGCTATTTTTTCAAGTATCACCATTTGCAAATTTTCGATACCTAAATAAAGTATTAGTGTTGTCGTTTATTTAATCAATTTCAGTGCATTTAATAGGCATCATTGTTTGAAATGATGATAGCATCACTATATGGTGATTCCCTACAAAGGCATTGCTAAAATTGTCTGGGATGTCACTCTATCCTACAAAAGTTAAAACTTACGAAATTAGAGATAAAAATTGATTAAATTGATGGTTTTCGCTCCTACTAGCACAAGAGTGTTGACCGAGGATACTAGTATGGGACAATTACACTTGATTCATGCAGAATCAAAGCATGACATAGACACTAATACTCAATGTTAAACAAGATCATTCAAATGAAAGTTAATCTAAACATTTATCGAAACTAAACATTATGAACTATAAAAACATTTAAATGTCTACTCTAACCCATTTAAAACTTATCCCATTTTGGAATTGGTGTCATGTTGACGTGGAACAATGACCCTTTCCCAATCTCATGATAAGTGAGCTTGTTCCAATTGATTCTATTGAAGAGAATAAATGAAACTATTGTGATATGTTGATGAAAACATGATTTATGATAAATTAAACATGATGCAAGCTAAATTAATATGATTTTATGCAAAAAAGATCTAAATATGCAAAAGCTAAGCTAATCTAAGTGGATTTGAAGCTAAAAGATCCAAACCCTAATTTATAAACAAGCTAAATGGATCTATGAAAGCCATTAATGGAAGCTTAAAGCTAATATGCAACTAAAAATGAACTAAAATATGCTAAATGTGAGAAAAGTATGAGTGTGAGTGCGAGTGATTCCAACAACATAAGTTTGCAAATTGAAAGATGGAACCATTTGTCTCCAAATAGTGATTTATTTATAAGAAAGCAAATGAGAAATGAAGGGCTCAGATTGAAAAAGCTAATCAACTGTCAAGGATGGAAGAAATAGGAGGCATGAATCATGGATTCACATAAATGGTTGAGAATGCAAAATGACATTTAATCAAGGGTTCACATTCCTTCCAAACAAACACACTTTTGACATGTTTAAGAGGTCAAAGGTTAACTTTCTCAAGAGGTTTCAAGCTATCTCACTCAAGAAGCCAAGTGAGAATATACCCTTTTTTAAATGATTGGAGTAGAGAAAATATTCTTTGGAAGATTCTCATGGGTGAGGAAAAAGGATATTTTTCAAATTAAAACAAAGTTTAATTTTGCAAAAAGAGAAAGGAATATTCCATTAGAATATTCCTCTTTTGGAGGAAAATTAGATTAATTAGATAATTGTTAATTAAACAATGTTAATCATACAATTTGGGGATTTTAGAAAAATTTAAAGTGATATTCATTAAATTGAATGATTTAATGAATTGGGAAAGGTGAAATGGAATTTAATTAAATAACTTAGGGTTATTTAATTAAATAAGAAGACTTAGGGAATTAAAATAAATAGTTTGATTTATTTAATTTAATGAGATGAAAGCCGACAAGGATATGGTTCGGTGGTCAAGTCGCTTGGTTGTAGTGACGGCCACTAGGGTTCAAATCCTCACAGGGCCAAAAGTGTTCACAAGCCTTGTGCCTTCGCTGGGCCACTGTGCTCACAAGTTTGGTAGTTTCTTGTGGTTTCTTGTGCCCGGTTCATAGCTCCAGTCAAAAGCGTTCACCCCTATTAATATGGGTGCATTGCACCTTTTTAAAAGAAATAATAATGAGATGAAATGTTAGTGTGAAAGGGGTTGAATTAACCTTATTTGATGAATTAGGTTAATAGATGAAAATGATGCAATTAATTAAATAACTAGGCTAATTTAATTAATTAAGCGAAAAGAGGATTGGTTTCAAGACAAAATGATATTAGTATACATGTTTTGAGTGAGTGATATCATTCAAGACATTTTTCAGTGTCTACAATTATTAATATATATGATTAATAATTAGTATTATATATTATTAATATTATTTAATTAATATTATATATTGTTAATAATTATCAATATATAATAATAGATTAATTTTTAGTATATTTATATATGTATAATAAATGTAATATTAATCATTAATAATTATTATTAATTATTATTGTATAATTATTATCATATTTATATAATGATACATAATATTAAATAAATATTAATAATTATCAATTACTACCACTATATAATATTAGATATATTATATGATTAAATGTATTATATATTTGATAATTTTTATTAATATATAATTAAAAATATATATTTAATATATTTAGATTATTATTTAATAATTATTAAATAATATTAATATTTGATACAATATTTTATGTGATAAAATTATTCAATATATTTAATATTATTTAAACTATTGATGGTGAATTATAATTACCATAGTCAATAGTAATTATTGAGGAAAACAAAAGTTAATTACTGAAAGGAACAAGTTAAGCGAGTCCCATGTGTGCCACCTAAGTAGTCAACACTTAACTTGTTATTTTCATTAAATTTTTTGCATTCTTCTAAACAATTATCATTGACCATCTTAATCAGATAATATTTAATATTTTGATTATAATTATTAATATTATATAATAATTATTAAATAATTATTGAAATATATTGAATATAATTTAAATAATATTTAATTATTTAACATATACTATACTTTTTCATAATTATAATAATTTAAATGTTAAAATTATTTCATCATTAAATAATTGTTTAAAACAATTTAAATAATATTAAGTTAAGTAAGTTTATTTTTTATCATAATTAATCTCTAATCTCTCTCATATGTTGCTTTGATACCAACATTATTATTTTTCATCATATTTTATCATCCTCTCCTTTTTCTTATCTTTTTAAATTACCCTTTCAATCATTTATCAATATCATCTTCTTTATCTTATTCTATGAAAGCAATATAGGAGATGAAATTTGGTCAAGGCACCATCTTGTCATTGTGTCTCTTGATTTGGTGGGTCATATCCTTTGGGATTCCTTATTTTTATTTAATATCTTGAAACATATTCTTCTACACCATCCTTTTCTCCTAAGCTATAACCTTGTTTATACTATATTCATACTTTTTCTTCCTACTATCCATCCCATTAACTAATGTCCTCAATATATAATGTGTTTCCTCTCATATTTTTTCTATAGTTTCCTACTTATCTATAAATTCAAAGGGTCTCACCCTTTTCTACCTACTTTTGTTTATTGTCAAATATCTCAATGTTGGCTTGATATATCTTCACCTAACTGACCTTATATTATTGGATATCATCCTCCATCTCTCTCATACCACTTCCTATTATATGCGCCCTTATACTATGACCTTAACTTTTTCTTATAAAATCTTAGCAAATATTAACAACAAATAGGTAAATGTATTAATTACCATATTATATGATTAAATATATTATATATTTAATAATTATTATTAATATATTATTAACATTATATTTAATATATTTAGACTATTATTTAGTAATTTTTAAATAATTTAAATATATTAAATATAATTTAAATACATTAAATATAATTTAAATATATTATTTATTATTAATAATTAATATTATTTAAATTATATTCATTTAATATTAATCAAAATATATGATTAACTAAATAATCTTAAATAATTATAAAAAAATATTAAATATACTTTAATTGTTATTTAATAACTATTAAATAGTTTAAGTGTCTTATATATTAATAGGATGGTAGTGACAAAGCGACATTCTTATGCTAGTGGATCAAAATAGTTTGTGTGAGATAAATTTATTACAACAAAATTTACCAACACAAAAACAAAAACTTAAAAAAGCGAATAGGTTGGAGGGGCCCACATGAAAAATCCACTAAGTCAAAGGCTTAGTGTGTGATGTTTAAGCTAGGCCAACTACCACTTGTCACCTTCACAATTAATCTTTTACTTGAACCTAAAAAAAATTCTCACACATGTGTGATAAATCCCCCTGAGACCACTCTTTCTTCAAGATTGTCTCTCAAATGTGAAAGGAAGTGAGAGGGATTCCTACAAATTAAACTTGAGAAAAATATTATATTTAAGTTTGACACCTAATACTCTTACAATTGAATCATTCAAACATCAAATGAAGATAACATTGTTGCATGTATGGGATAGTCTGCTGGCATTGTTATTGATGTTGTCATTGATGTCAACACTGTTCAATATGTTGTTGATTCTACATGTATAGTTGAGATGATGTTGAGATGCTTTGAGTACATGGAGCTATCTTATATGGCTGCAAATGTGTTGTGTTGATGAGTTTCCAAGTGATTTTAAGAAAATTAATAAAGAAAAGAAGTCAAAGTGATAAATATGTCTAGATTGTGCTTTGCATTTCTCCTGTGTTGATCCTATGCCTCTGCAGTTCTGAAGTTTTCATCACGATGATCTAATGATGATATATTCTAAATTTAAATTTCTAGTGAGATGATACATGAAATTTGTGTCCACCAGGATGTGTGTTCTACTGACAGAATTAGTGTTTTGTGGACTGGGAGAAATATTTTTACTCCGCAGTCCCCCATTTTATCATTTCAGATCTTGTGGATCTAGGATATGTTTTCTGAAGGTCTTCTCTATTCTCTAGCAAAGAAGCTTGATGTTTGATAATCTAGAAGTTACTTTTCTATATTCCAATACAAGTTTGCATAGTTCAAATGATCTAGTGGAAGGTATTTAGTGATTGAACCCTGTTAAATTTGTCGTAAGTACCTGGAAGGTTCTAAGAGGTATTCTCATGCATATGGAAGTGTTTTGTGGTGTTTGTGTGTCATCTTCTTGTTAGGAAGCATGTGGATTAATTTTCTTTTGTGTTTTCATTAGGTCTGGTTGACTTGGTGTTTACACTTCATTCTAAATATAAAGTTTAATTGAGGAAGCATGTAGAAGATTTAAGAAAATAATTTATTGGTGCACTCTTATTCCTTTCCACTGTGGGAATTTTGAGTTGCTGACCTAATTTGAATTTATGAAATGGATTACTTCATGGTCGGCCTTGGTAAATGCTTCTAAGGTTGAGAATGGCATAAAATCAAGTTGAATTGCGAAGAGTTGTATGAAATTTTGATGCAAAGTGACAAAAGTGAGCCACAAATCATGAGAGAAAAAGTGTGTGTGTGAGTGAGTTGTGATAGTATTTTTTAGTGTGTTGAAGGCAGTGAGCTGAAGGTTTTTGTATTCGTGTGAATGTGCTTTAATTGAAATGGTGGATCTTTTGTTCTCTTTTATATCTGTAGGAAGTGAGCCTCCCTATTGGACATGAGTCCTTTCTATAAGTAGTGAGACTTTGTATCTGGATAGTGAACTCGTCATCTTTTGGGAAGTGAGCCTTTATATTCTATTTATAATCTTTATAGTTTGAGTTAACCCTCGCCATGGTTTTTCCCTCATTGGGTTTTCCATGTAAAAATATCGTGTTCATTGTGTTGATTTATTTTTTGTTATTTGTGTTGCATGCTCATATTTAATAAAATAATAGTTTGGTTGAAGAATCGATAAGTGATAAAAAATTTAAGTTTGAACTTGTATGACAACTGCTTCACCCTCCCTCTTAGTTTTTCTACACCTATTTAACAATTGGTATCATATCTTTTGGTTCCTTGTGTAGAGCTTAACCACTTAAGGAAGATTTTATGGCACACAAGTTGGTGATCCCTATGTTTGATGGAACTGACTACAATGATTGGAAGGGACAAATGAGAGGATATATTATCTCTCTTGGTTTCAAGACATAGAAGGTAGTTGAGAATAAGTATACACTTTCGTTTGGTTGTGTTAATTCTGCACATGAGATGTCTGCTTATGAAAAAAATGAGAAGACGAAGTATGCAATTTGTAGTGGTTTATCTAACAATGAGCGAGTCAAGGTTAATTCTCTGGATACTACATATGAAGTCTGGAAGAAGTTGGAAGACATGTATGAAGGAAATGAAAAGGTAAAATTGACAAAGGGGTTGGCGGAAAAGTGTAGATTTGTGAACCTGAAGATGGAAGATGGTGAAGAATTTACAAGTTTCTTTCATAGAGTTGAACTGGCAACAAATAAAGTTAGAAGTCAAGGAGGAAAACTATCAGATGAAATATAATTGAGAAGATCCTGATCACCTTACTGGAATGCTATAACATCAAGATCTTTGTTATTGAAGAAATGTATGATCCTAAGAAGTATACTCTAGAAGAGTTGTTTGGCACCTTGTAAGCATTTGAGATAAGAAAGTTTCAGAAATACAACAAGACAAAAGAGAAGACAAAAACAACATTTAAGGCTTTGAAGATTGAAGAACTGGATAGTAATGATGAAGAGTTAGAAGAAAAATTCACCAAGAAATTGAAGAAAGGTATTGGAAAATATAAAGTTATGTTACCCCTTAAATGTTTTAGTTGTGGTAACATTGTTCATTATGCTTCGAGATATCTGAATGGGGATACACATAAAAAGAAAAAGGATTAAATGATAAGGATAGGAAGAATAAGAAGTATAAGAAGTTGTACTATGTTAAGGAAGAGACAGGTATTTTTGATGATGAATCTGAAAATGAGGTTGATGATAGTGAATTCTTATTCTTAGCTTTGGAAAATAAATTTGTATCCACTAACTCTGAAAAATGTGTAAGAAGGCTCTAGAGGTTCAAAAGAATAGGATGGAAGGTACTTTGGTTAATTGATAGTGGATATTCAAATCACATGATTGGAGATAAGAGTAAGTTCACTAAACTTGAAAAATATGATGGTGGTTTAGTCATGTTCGGTGATGATTCAGGAGCTAAGATCTATGGTAAAGGTTCAATTATTTTTGATGGAGTGCATAATATTGATGAGGTATATTATGTGAAGGGTTTGAGGCATAACCTTATGAGTGTTGGTCAAATGTGTAGCAATGGCTTTAAACTAGTGTTTCAGAACAATACCCATGAAATTAAAAAAGGATCCAAAAATGGAGATATGATTGTTGTTGGAAGAATAACTCATGGATACATCTTTCAACTGAAGGGAGTTTCTCATTTCCTTGTATCTCAAATCAATGAAAGTTGGTTATGGCACCAAAGAATGGGACATGAGAACTTTGATAACCTAGTCAAGATCACTACTAAGGAGATTGTTCGATGATTTCCTAGAATCATAAGACCTGCTAATGCTATTTGCAAAAGTTTTCATCTAGGAAAACATAAAAGATGTAGCTTTAAGGGAAAAGAACATTCTACTACCAGAATGTTGGAGTTAGTACACACTAATCACTATGGTCCAACTAAGACTGGAAGCCTAAATGGTGACAAATATTTCATGTTGCTTATTGATGATTACACTTGAATGACAAGGGTTGCTTTTCTCAGAGAAAAGAATCAAGCCCTGGATACATTTAAGCTATTCAAAGCAAGAGTGGAAAATGAAGTAAATCTGAAAATCAAGTGTTTGAGATCTGATAGATGTGGTGAATTCACTTTTGGTGAATTTAATGCTTTTTGTGAGAAGCATCTAGCATAAAAAGATAATTTTCTGCTCTGAGAACCCACAATAGAATGTTGTAGTTGAAAGGAAAAATAGGACAATGCAGGAAGTTGCTAGAACTATGATGAAAGAGTCCAATGTACTAGATGTATATTGGAGAGAAGTGATACATATTGATTTTTATGTTCTTAATAGAGTTTAGATCAAACACAACAACACAAAGACACCTTTTAAGTTATGGATTGACATACGCAAACCTATTGAGATAAGTGAAGTTGAACCTGATGATCCTATCTACGGACATGTACCTGAAGAAAATGAAGAGAAGGAAGAAGAGAAACAAGAAAAAGAACAAGTGGAAGAAGAAGAAGAAGAATAAGAGAATGAACCAAAACCTATTGCTATGACTCCTAAATATGTATAGAAGAATTAGTTGGAAGATCAAATAATTGGAGACAAGAGTGAAGAATTGTGAAGATAAGAAGCAAAGTTGTAGTTGAGGTAAAATTGTTTTTACTTTTTAAAATAGAACCTAAATTTGTAAAAGAAGCATGTGAAGATGAAATTTGGATAAGAGCTATGAAAGAGGAATTGTAGCATATAGAAAAGAATCAGACATGGGAAATAGTCCCTAGGCTTGTGAACAACAATGTGATTGGCTCAAAACGGGTGTTCTAAAATAAGCTGAATGAAAATGGATAGTAAGGAATAAGGCAATACTGGTATGCAAAGGATATTCATAAGTTGAAGGTAGAGATTTTGAAGAGAAATTTGTGTCTGTGGCCAGAATGGAATCTATTAGAATGTTTTTGGCATTTTCTGCCCACAAGGACTTCAAGGTATATCAGATGGATGTTAAGTCAGCTTTTGTAAATGGTGAGTTCGAGGAAGAAATGTACATGGAGTAACTTGAAGGGTTTCAGTTGTCTGACAATCCAGACATGGTTTGTAAATTGAAGAAAGCATTGTATGGATTGAAGCAAGCTCCTAGAGCTTGGTATGCAAGATTGGATAGATATCTGACAAAGCAAGGATTTAGCAAAGGGTTTACTGACAGCAACCACTACTTCAAAGTTCAAGTAATAAGATTTTGATTGTAGTTTTTTATGTTGATGATATCATTTTTGGTGGAAATGAAGGCATGTGTAAAAATTTTGCTAAAGAGATGCAGAAAGAATTTGAGATGTCTATGATTAGTGAATTGAATTTCTTCCTTGGTCTACAAGTGAATCAAACTGATAAATGATATTCTTTTCACAATCTAAGTATGTAAAAATGTTGTTGAAGAAGTTTGGGATGGAGGATTCTAATCCTGTTTGTACTCCTATAGCAACTAGATATAAATTGAGCAAAGATGATGAATTTGCTAAGACTGATTAGAGAAAATATAGATCCATGATTGGCAGACTATTGTACCTTACTGCTACTAGACCAAATATTATGCATGTAGTGCGTTTAGTTGCTAGATTTCAAGTAGATCCTAGACAAGCACATCCTATAGTTGTAAAAAGGATATTTAGATATCTTGAAGGCACAATGGATTATGAACCACATGGTACCCTAAGAGTAATAATTTCACGTTGAGTGCTTATACAGATGTTGATTAGGTCAAATGAGTAGATGATTGGAAGAGTACCAGTGGTGGTGCTTTATTTCTTGGTGGAATATTAGCTTCATGGTTGAGTAAAAAAGTAAGACTCGATTTCTTTATCCACTGCAGAGGAAAAATATATTGTTGCAGCATCCTACTGCATACAAGTTCTGTAGATGAATCAAAATCTGAAGTACATTGGAGTAGTATGTGATGAGCCCATTTCTATTTACTGTGATAATACAAGTGCAATAAATATTTTGAAGAACCCGGCTATGTTTTCAAGAATGAAGCACATATCTATCAAGTATCAATTTTTGAGAGAAAAAGTGTTGGAGAATGAGGTCAGACAAGAGTGTGTGACAACAAAAGAATAAATTGCAGACATATTTACTAAGGCTCTTCCAAAGAATAATTTTGAGCATCTTAGGGAGAGGTTGGGGGTCATTGGCCCTCCTAACTAGGTGCACATGAAGGTGCATCAGTCTAATGAATTCATAGATTCTTCATTTATCTAGACTGATAGATGGGTCTACTCTGTAGGGGGGGTAGAAAAGGTTTTCATTATTGTAGGATGAGTGTACTTCTAAGGGAGAGTAATCAGAGCATTTGTTCTTTCCCATTGATGTCAAAGGGGAAGAAAAATTCATGTGAAAAACAATTGTAGAAGAAGAGAAGGTGTTCTCTCGGGGGTATTGTGCAAAAAATTTGTCTTTGATGGTTTTTCACATCATGTGTTGCCACCAATGACAAAGGGGGAGATTGTTGCAAGTATGGGCTAGTTTGGTGGTGTTATCATTGATGTTGTCATTGATGTCAACACTATTTAGCATGTTGCTGATTGTACATGTATAGTTGAGATGTTGCTAAGATGCTGTGAGTACATGGAGCTATCTTATATGGCTACAGATGTGTTGTGTTGATGATTTTTCAAGTGCTTTGGAGAAAATTAATAAAGAAAAGAAGTTAGAGTGATGAATATGTTTAGATTGTGCTCTGGTATGTGCTTCGTGCTTCTCCTATGTTGATCCTATTCCTATGTGGTTATGAAGTTTTTATTACAGTGATCTGATGATGATATATTCTGAATTTCAATTTCTGGTGAGATGATACGTGAAAGTTGTATCCATCGGTATGTGTGTTCTACTGGTAGAATTAGTGTTCTATGGGCAAGGAGAAATGTTTTTGCTCCGCAGTCCTCCATTGTTTCATTTCAGATCTTGCGGATCTGGGATATATTTTGTGAAGGTATTTTCTATGCTCTGGCGAAGAAGGTTGATATTTAGTAATTTGGAAGTCATGTTTCTATATTCTAGTATAGGTTTGCATAGTTTAGATGATATGGTGAAAGGTATTCAGTGATTAAAGCCTGTTGAATTTGTCGCAGATATATTTGGAAGGTTCTAAGAGGTATTCTCATGCATATGGAAGTGTGTTGTGGTATCCATGTGTCATCTTCTTGTTGGGAAGCATGTGCATCAATGTTCTTTTGTGTTTTCATTAGGTTTGGCTGACTTGGTGTTTACACTTCATTCTAAGAATAAAGTTTAATTGAGGAAGTATGTAGAAGATTCAAGAAAATAATTTTATTACTCCACTCTTATTCCTTTCCATTGCGAGAATTTTGAGTTGCCGACCTTATTTGAATTTATGAAATGGGTTACTTTGTGGCCGACCTTGGTAAATGCATCTAAGGTTAAGAATGATATAAAAGCAAGTTGAATTGTGAAGAATTTTATGAAAGTGTGATACAAAGTGACAAAAGTGAGCCATAAATCATAAGAGAAAATTTTTGTGCGTGAGTGAGTTGTGATAGTAGTTTTTAGTGTGTTGAAGGTAGTGAGCTGAAGGTTTATGTATTCTTGCAAATGTGCTTTAATTACAATGGTGAATCTTTTTTTCTCTTTTGTATCTATAGGTAGTGAGCCTCCCTGTTGGACAGTGAGTCCAATCTGTAGGCAGTGAGCCTTCATATTTGGACAATGAGTCCTCTTTTGGGTAGTGAACCATTAGCAGTAAGCCTTTGTATTTTGTTTATAATCTTTATATTGTGAGTTAACCCTCACCGTGGTTTTTCCCTCATTGTGTTGATTTATTTTCTGGTATTTGTGTTTCATTCTCATATTTAATAATAGAATAGTGTGGTTGAAGAATTGATAAGTGATAAAACATTTATGTTTGAACTTGTGTGACAACTGATTCACCCCCCCTCTTAGTTGTCTTGCCCCTATTTAACAAACATTACATCTCACAATAATGAAAAAAATATTTAACATCATAATTTTTTTTACATTACAACATAATTTATATACAATAAAATGCCTTAGTCCCTCCAAATAAACTAGGTTAGCTCAATTGGTTATACACATTAGGGTTACCACATGATCTCCCTAATTCCATTGGCCATGGATTTCTTGCACCCTTAATTTAAAATGTTAAATTATCATAAGGAAATTCATAGAAGAAAGCAACAAGACATTAATATAATATGTTCACATATGACATTTCATAACTAAATATCTCTATTGTATAATTTCATACTAATATTTAATTTACCATATAAATAACATTTCTAGGATACAACATCATAAATTCACAACATGTGAAATGCATCACAACATTCAAGTCATAGAATTAAACCATACACTAAAATAGTAGTGGGGAACATTCATCTGAAAAAAATTTAACCATTGATATAACATTGTTGTAGTATGATTAAAATGAACCCGTGCTTAAAACACATACGTGAATAATAGAACCAAAGTAATATCAAAATTATGTCCATAGTGTAATAATAGAACATACGATATCTCATGATAATAAAAAAATGTCATAAAAATGGAATACATATCTATCATTGTAAGGTAGGTCTCATAGTTTGCTACTCATGTCATGTACATGTGAGAATTAATTAGCCACAACATTGAAAATAATTAGTAGTAATGATTAATCTAACCTTGCTAGTTGCTAACATTAATCAATAACCATGATTCCATCATCATTAAATATTTAGATTTTTTTTGAATTATGTAAGCTGCATACATTATCCCTAGAATATTTCCATTTGTTTAATCTCGAAATGTATAGCTCCCTAGTTATATGTATTTGACTAATATTATGCCTCAAATATTCTTAAAATGTGGTATCTACTACTTTGACAATATGAGTATTCAAGAATATCAAAATTTTATAACTTTGGATTTGACTTGTGTTATAGGAAATTTAGATTATTTCTACTCTAGACCATATGTTTTTATCATTCTTGGGTAGAGGAATAACTAGAAAATAATAGGAAATCTATATAGTTCTTTTCCCAACGTTTCTCTTGTTAATTTTTCAGAAAATTCTTTCATTTAGTATTTATAAACTTGTTAACATCGATTCTTTTAAGTAGATGATTACAACATGTTGAGTAAGCATACACACGTATAGTATAAGCATTTTCCATCTAAGTTTCCATGATTTAGGGCAGTAAGATATAACCTAATTTGTTAAAAGATATAAATATATTTGAACTTAAGTACACATTATTAGATCATGGTAAGAAAGCTTATACATACATTGGAAGTCTTGTTTTAGTTAAGGCACCATGACCGTGGGGTTCATTTATTAAACATGCTAAGAATCAAACATAACCCTCACAATACCTTGAAAATGTTGTATCTTAGTAGCTAATATGATACACAATCATCCTTATCCATTGAATTACAACCCTTTTAATAGAATGATATATTGATTTTATGTATTATACTATTTTAAGAAAAAAGATTAACTAACATTTAAAGAACGATGCTAAATAAATAAATATTTTTAAAAAAAATATACCTTGCAATGAAATTAACTATCAAATTATTTTATTAAATCATCTATTTTAAAACTTTGAACAAAACACACCTTAAATTTTAACATAATAATGCTATTCTATTATTTACAGAAAACTACCTATGCTCCAATTAGGCTGAGATACTTTTCACCATACTTCGAAAATTACCTTTCCTCTGTTAAAGACGTTAACATGTTTTAATTGCTTCTACGACAGTCAAAAGATATCCTGCGAAATAAGTAGTGCAGTCTACTCCGGAATCTTTCTTATATTTTACTTAAACCCCTTTAGCAGATGATTTATCACGTTATTTTCAAGATACATGCATTCAATGAAGAAAAAAATCAACTCGTCCTTTCGATTTGACGTCAAATGATGACAAACATTGTGGAAACCGATGCAAACGATTATGATATATACCTACATAATATTTTTAGAGTCGTCGAAAACTGTCTAAGGGGATTTACGTCAAACGTTTAAAATTATGAGAAAGAGAAAAAAATGTTAAAATATGTTTTGGCGTCCAAATTCATGCATACAATTGGAAAACAATGAACTCTAAAACCACGTTGATCTACGGAGAAACTTTTTGTAGCTGGGCGATCGTCTTAAATCCCTCGACGTCTAAACGATCGTATATATCGTGAAACACGTGAACATGCCTCCCACAGAAGTCTAATGGTAGCCTTCTTCGCCATGGTAAGCTATTTATAAAGCAGTTACGACTGAAGCAAGCCAATTATCTCCATTGTTCATCAAAGCCGCAGCAGAGTGATTTGTTGTAGTGAGCAAGTAAAATGGATTCAGTATTGGGCAACAAGAAGTTCCCCGACAGTGAAAAATCCACTGATGTTTATGAAATTAATGGCGAAGTGGTACTGCAGAAGGTGGCTCTTCTCAACTTTACGGATTACTCTGCAACACTGGTTGACGAGGCTTCTGAATTGATGGGGAAAAATGTCTCTCTTCAGCTTGTGAGCAGCGATAAAATCGATCCAGGTATTCTATGCATTCCAACACTGCTTTCAAAACCAATCAATAGAATTATAACATAGAGTTTATGGAAAGTGCCGTTCTAACTTAAATTGCTTCTCAGTACCTTCGACAATTTGCTACTTAATCTTTTTTGCTATGCTGTGTTAAGAAATCAACCTAGATATTCAAAATTATTATAATATTTTAGTTTTCATATTTAACTGCATTTTTAACTGATGAATAAAGAATAATAGTCTGAAATGTTGTTATATATATATAGTTTAATTTAAGTTAAAATAGCGTCATTTTTATGAACTGTAAAAAATTGATGTATAATGTCATCTTAGTCAGAAATGAATATGTAGCATATCGAAACAGTATATATTATATATGATGTGATGGATTTTTTTGTAGAAACGGGATTTGGAAACATGGTCGGGCAGCCTTCTTACTTAGAGTGGAACCCATGGGACGGGCCTATTTCAAGTGAGACAAGCTGCACTATAAAATTGAAATGGAACTCTGCACTTGGATTTCCTGGCGCATTCCTCATAAAAAATATGCATGCTCGGGAGTTTTTTCTGAAATCGCTCACCATATCAATCCCAGATCACGGCAAAGTTCGTTTCCAATGTAATTCATGGATAGCCCCTTCTTCTCTTCATCCAAATGGTCGTGTTTTCTTCGCTAACAAGGTTTGGTATTTCCTATCATTAAGAAATCCTGTTCAAATTTCGATTTGGTTAATTGAGGGCACGCGATTAAAGTTTGATGATATTTAAGTAAACTTAATTTTTTACCAATATCGATAGGATAATTTTTTACCAGTTATTTTTCTATTTCACTGTTCGAACACTAAAATCTATAGTATAATATTTGAATAAAATAGGGATTAAAATGCATGTGTTCCAGAGCTTTCTTCCAGAGGAAACGGCAGTGGGTCTGATGAAACTGAGGGAGTTAGACTTGAAGTCCCTGCGAGGAGACGGAACTGGGGGAAAGGAAGATGTCGGATCTCATATATGATTATGATGCCTACAATGATATTGGAGAGCAAGAAAGAAGATGTAGAGTTGCGGAGGGAAGTGCTGTGTGGATCGCAGGAGTTCCCATATCCTAGAAGATGTAGAACTGGTCGTCCATGTAACGGCTCTGATTACTGAAGGCCAATCATTGCTTCCTTGTAACTGCCGATTCCCTCTTCCACAAAACCGTTTCAATCCCTTGGCTGTTGCGTTGGCTAAAATTAGACAATTCGGTTCTTTTTGGGAACTGTATGATTATATCTTATTGCTGCTCACTGTAATGTAATTACTGGATGAATAGAAAGAGAGTCCCTCAGCTTGAAATGTGGATGTAGTTCATTCTGAACGAACCACTATAAATTCTGGTCTTTTTGTCTGTGTATTTTACTCTATGTTCTTTTTTGCTCTGTTTTATTTTTTTCTGCATTCTTTAACCTCAACAATTGGTATCAGAGCTGAGAGAGCTCGATTCGATTTTCTGGAAATCGGTGAAGATTTCTCGGAGCCATGGATGAGGCAGATAAATGGAAGATGGAAAATTTGCAGGTCAAAATTTCGGGTTATGGAAAGTGCAGATAAAGTCACTACTGATCAAGCAGGATCTATCACTCGCATTGCTTGGAAAAACCAAGGGTAAAGGATCTTTATCAGATGTAGAATGGGAGTAGCTTAATCAGAAAGCAAGGGCAATGATTTTTCTATCACTCTCAAGCAATGTGCTCTTACATGTTTCGACAGAGAAGACAACTAAAGAGCTGTGGGATAAGTTATCTTCATTATATGAGATAGCTTCAGCATCGAACAAGGTATTCATAATGAAAAAGTTATACAATCTGAAAATGAAAGAAGGGGGAGTTATGTCGAATCACCTTAATGAGTTCAATACCTTACTTTCTCAATTGATTTCAGTAGGCATAACATTAGATGATGAAATGAAAGCTATTCTGTTGCTATGTTCTTTGCTGAATAGCTGGGAAGGGGTGGTAATGGCAGTTAGCACTTCGGTGGCTGCCAAAACCAAACTACAATTTGATGAGGTTGCTGCTACACTTCTCAGCAAAGACATGCGTAGGAAGAATCATGAGTCTTCCTTAGTGAAGGCCAGAGGTAGAGGAAATTCACACACAGTAAAAATTAAAACATAAAAATATTTTTCAACACACAGAGCTGCTACTCGTAAAATTTTTCACCTGCTCACATTCACATTAATTGTCTTAAAACATAAAATTACATATGCATATACATATAGGTAAAAATCACGTGAAAGAATTTCATGGAAGAGAGGGCCCGACATAAAAATTCATTACAACTACCTAACTACCTTTTCCCGGTCAAAATGCATTTAATAAAATGCCCTTACAATAATATTATAACATAAATATTAATTCTTTTGTATCCCGATATTTCCTTTGGCGGTGGCGGCTATCTTCATAGTTCCCCGCAGTATCACAATGGGTTAAACCCATATTGCGATATTGCAGGCAGCGGTTAGTAAACTGCGCGGTGAACAACGGTAAATGGCAGGCGGTTAGAATAAAACAAAATATTACGGAAGTCTCCCGCGGTATCGCGATGGCTATTTTTTGATTGCGATATAGCAGGCAAAGGTTGGCGGGGATTGCTGCAGTTATGGTTTAACTTCCAACACTCCCCCTTAAACATAACTGCACTGTCCACCATGCCCAATCTGTTTCTTTGAAAAATGAAATTATCTCTACCCAGCGGCTTTGTAAAAATATCTGCACTCTGCTCTTCTGATCTGCAAAATTCTAAAAATATATCACCATTGTTAATTAATTATTTGATGAAATGATACCTGGTATCAATATGCTTGCTTCTCTTATGAAAGACTGGATTTTTCGAGAGAGCAATTGCTGAATTATTATCACAGTAAATTTTTGTTCCCTCTATTTGTTCATTTTGCAATTCTTTCAAAATTCTTCTCATCCAGATTGCCTGGCATGCTGCACTTGTGGCTGCCACATATTCTGCTTCAGCTGATGAAAGACAGACTATTGGCTGCTTCTTTGAAGACCATGAGACAACTCCACTCCCAAAATTAAATACATAACCAGACGTGCTTTTTCTATCATCAATGCTGCCAGCACAGTCACTATCTGTGTATCCTATGAGTTTGAACTCATCTGAACTTGAATACTTAATGCCAAAATTTCTTGTTCCACTTACATACCTTAAAATTCTTTTCCCAGCTTTCCAATGGGTGTCTTTTGGTGTTTCCATAAACTTGGAAATCAAACTTACTCCATACATAATGTTTGGCCTTGTGGCTGTGAGATACATGAGACTTCCAACAAGCCTCTTAAACAAAGTTGGATCAACATTAGACCTTCTATCATCCTTGCTTAGTTTCAGACCTGTCACTGTAGGTGTTGATGCTGGTTTGCACTTCATCATATTAAACCTTTTCAAAATGTCATTTGCATATTTTGACTGTGAAATAAAAACACCATTTTCATTTTGATTCACTTCAATACCTAAAAAATACTTCATCAGACCTAAGTCTGTCATTTCAAATTCTTTCTTCATGTCTGCCTTGAACAAATTAACTAACAAATTGCCAGTGAAAATTAAATCATCTACATATAAGCATACTATCAGTATTTCACCTTCTTCATTCATTTTTGTATACAGTGTGGGCTCACTGCTACATCTATTAAATCCATTCAACAAAAGGTAACTATCTATTCTGCTGTACTAAGCTCTTGGGGCTTGCTTCAATCCATACAGTGCCTTTTTCAATTTGTAAACTTTGTCTTCTTGACCCTGAATTTCATGCCCAGGTGGTTGATCCACATAAACTTCTTCTTCTAAATAACCATTTAAAAAAGCTAACTTTACATCCATTTGAAATATAGACCACTTATTCTGAGCTGCTAATGCTAAAATCATTCTTATAGTATCCAATCGCGCTACAGGTGCAAATGTTTCATTGTAATCAATTCCAGGCTATTGTGAATAGCCCTTTACAACCAATCTTGCTTTAAGCTTCTGAACTTCATCTTTTTCATTCAATTTGGTTTTATAAATCCATTTTACTCCAATAACATTTTTGTCTTTTGGAAGACTGACTAGTTCCCATGTCTGATTCTTTTCAATTGCTTCAATCTCTTCATCCATAGCACTTACCCATTTATTATCTTTGACTGCATCTTTAAAATAAACTGGATCTTCTATTTGGGAATAAAATGCAAAAAGAGAAATCTGATCTGAATTATTCTCACCTTCATTTTGCTCATATATATCTCTTATGCTTCTGATTTTCTATCTTCTTAGACTTGCCAAAGTAGGATTTGACATATCACTTGAACTTGTGGAATGTGGACCCGATGGTTCTGCTGTAGATGGTGTTTGTTGTCCTCTTGTTAGACTGCTTCCTTGAATGCATGAGGCTGTTCTTACAATCGATGCTGGTGTCACTTGTGGACTACTTTGCTGAGCTTGAATGGGAGTGGTAGGAGTCACAATAGCTGGAATATTTGTTGATGGTGAAACTTCATTCTCCTCTTGAGGTATACTAGCTGAAATATTTACTGTTTTCTCTATACTTCCATCCCATGCTTCATCTTCTACAAATTGTACATCTCTGCTGATTATAACTTTATTTGTTGTTGGATTATAGAGCTTATAAGCTTTGGATTCTTCACTGTATCCAACAAATATACATTTTTCTCCTTTGTTATCTAGCTTCCTTCTCAATTCATCAGGCACATGTGCATATGCTACACATCTAAATACTCTCATGTGAGTAACACTGTGTTTTCTTCCTGTCCATGCTTCTTCAGGTACCATATTCATGAAACTTTTTGTTGGACACCTATTCATTATATAGGCTGCACAAGATATTGCTTCTGCCCAATATTCATTTGACAAATGTTTGGCTTTCAACATGCTTCTAGCCATTTCCATGATTGTTCTATTTTTCCTTTCAGCTACTCCATTTTGTTGAGGTGTGTATCTAGTTGTGAATTGCTTGTGAATTCCATGATCTTTGCAAAAATTAAAAAATTCTCTTGAAATATATTCACCACCTCTATCTGTTCTCAACACTTTGATATAATAACCACTTTGTTTTTCAACCAAATTCTTGAACTGACGAAACAGATCAAACACTTCATTTTTCTGCTTTAGAAAGTAAACCCATGTTTTTCTTGAATAATCATCAATGAATGTCAGAAAATAAAAACTACCACCTATTGAAGGTGTTTGCATAGGTCCACACAAATCTGAATGTATAATTTCCAAAGGGGCTTTTGCTCTAGTTGACTTTCCTGCTGGAAATGATTCTCTGTGTTGTTTTCCTAAAATGCACCCTTCACATACCCTTTCTGGTTTTTCTATTAAAGGTAGTCCTTTGACCATGCCTTTCCTATGAAGTAAATTTAAACCTCCAAAGTTGAGATGCCCAAATCTCAGGTGCCATAACTAGTTTTCATCTTTTATCTCAGCTTGAAAGATTGTCTGCACTACTGCTGTAGTTTCTTCTCTACCCACTTGTGAATTCATTAAATGTTGTGCTTGAGCATAATTTATATTCAAATCTGGCCTTATCTTTAAGGGAAACATTCTGTTGTTTGTCATTCTGACTTTTGCAATAAGCTTGTTGCTTGGGTATTTGTCTAAAATTGTGCACAAACCATTCTTGAAGGTTACTCTATACCCTTTTTGAACCAGTTGCCCTACACTCATCAAGTTATGTTTCAGACCAGGCACAAAATATACATCTGAAATATATTTTTTCTCCCCCTGTTTAGTTAGAATATTGGCATCTCCTTTTCCTTTGACTGACACTTTGTTGTCATTACCCAATGTAACATTAGACTTTACATTCTCATTTAAACTTGAAAATATTTATAGATTCCCTGTCATATGATTGCTACAGCCTGAATCTAAAAACCATACATCTTTTTCATTTGCTTGAGCAACATTACAAGCTAAAAATATTGTGCTCTTATCTGAATTCTGATTTTGACCTTCTCTTAAAAAATTTGCATTTTGTCTATTATTATTATACTGCTTCTTTCTACAGTCATTCATATAATGCCCATATTTTTTACAGTAGTGACATTGGACTTGAGATTTATCATACCTTTGATTTTGTGACTGATTCTATGATGGGTTTTGGCTTGAGCCTTGATTGCTACTTCTTCCACTTGAATTTGATAGACTGTATCTTTCACCTCTGTAAGAGTTTCTTCTTCTTCCTCTTGATCTACCTCTGCCTCTTCCTTGACTGACTGAAGCCTGAGTTTTGAAAGCATGCTCCAATGATGTATCTGCTGACCATTTCAGCCTGTGTTCATGAGAAATTAGAGATGCATACAGCTCATCAACTAAGAACTGTGAAAGATTCTTTGTCTCCTCTATAGCAACTACAACCGGTAGAAATTTTGTGGGAAAACTCTTTAAAATCTTTTCAACAACTCTGGTATCTTCCAGATTTTCTCCATGAGACCTAATTTGATTAACCACCCCAATGACTTGGGTGTAGAATGAATCTACAGATTCATTATCCTTCATACATATTGTTTCAAAATCTCTTCTCAGCATTTGTAGCTTTGTTGTTTTAACTTTTGCCATGCCTTGATAGGCTGTTTGAAGTATGTCCCATGCTTGTTTGGACTTTGTTGCTGCTGAAATCCTTGGAAAAATACTCTCATGTACAGCTTGAAACAGATAAAATAAAGCCTTTGAGTCTTTCTTCCTTGTGTCTTTTAATAAGTCTTTCTCTGCTTGTGTTAAAGCATTGTATGCTACTGCATCTGCTGGCTCTGCAAATCTATTCTCTACCAAATCCCATATATTTTGTGAGCTAAATAGTGCTTTCATGGTAATTGACCAGTACTCATAATTCTTCCCATTAAACTGTAGAATTTGTGGGTTTGTCAAGCTTGTGCTTGCTGCCATTTTTGAAATTTATCCAGATAATCTGGTTTGATAAAATTAACTCTGATAATTGAACCTGCTCTGATACCACGTGAAGGCCAGAGGCAGAGGAAATTCACACACAGTAAAAATTAAAACATAAAAATATTTTTCAACACACAGAGCTGCTGCTCGTAAAATTTTTCACCTGCTCACATTCATATTAATTGTCTTAAAACATAAAATTACATATGCATATACATATAGGTAAAAATCACGTGAAAGAATTTCACGGAAGAGAGGGCCCGACATAAAAATTCATTACAACTACCTAACTACCTTTTCCGGGTTAAAACGCATTTAATAAAATGCCCTTACAATAATATTATAACATAAATATTAATTCTTTCGTATCCCGATATTTCCTTTGGCGGTGGCGGCTATCTCCATAGTTCCCCGCGGTATCGCAATGGGTTAAACCCATATTGCGATATTGCGGGCAGCGGTTAGTAAACTGCGCGGTGAACAACGGTAAACGGCAGACAGTTAGAATAAAACAAAATATTACGGAAGTCTCCCGCAGTATCGCGATGGCTATTTTTTGATTGCGATATAGTGGGCAAAGGTTCGCGGGGACTGCTGTGGTTAGGGTTTAACTTCCAACACTCAGGTGATGCATTAAGAGTTGTTAGAACTAGCAATCGGGGTAGGGGTCAAGAAAGAGGCAGACAAAAAAACCATGGAAGATCTCAATCGACACATCTGTCACAATCTAGAGGCAGAAATGGTACATGCTGGTTTTGTGGTAAACCAGGACATACAAAGAAGAAATGTTGGAAATACAAAAAGGCCCAAGATAAAGTGATCAATGATGGAGTAAATACTGCAATTGTTAAGGATGATGGTGTATTGGTTCTTGCAGCTGGTGACACGAACTAGTGTGTGGATTGTTAGTAAATTAAAGAGGCATTTGGCTCTTTGTTTTGCTATGAAAGATTTAGGGGCAGCGAAAAAGGATTCTTGGGATGGATATCATTCGAACTAGACAAAAACGAGAAATCAAATTGCCTCGAGAAAAATATATATTAAAAGTTTTGGACAGGTTTAATATGTCAAATGCCAAATCTGTTGCTACTCCATTAGCTGATTACTTTCGGTTGTCTTCTGAGATGTGTCCTTCAACCCCGGAAGAAGAAAATGAAATGGATAATGTTCCATATTCATCTGCTGTAGGCAGCCTTATGTATGCCATGGTTTCTACTCTTCCGGATATTGCTCATGTAGTGGGAGTTGTGAGTAGATTTATGAGTAATCCAGGAAAAACTCATTGGCAAGCGGTTCAATGGATTCTTCGGTACTTGAAAGGTACCCCTGATTATGTTTTATGGTTCAAAGGTGAGAATACAAAACTTTATGGTTATGTTGATTCTGATATGGCCAGTGATTTAGATAAGCGGCATTCTACCACCAGTTATGCATTTACTTTTGCTGGAGCAGCGATTAGTTGGGCTTCTCGTAAGCAACCATTAGTTGCTCTCTCCTCTACCGAGGCTGAATATGTTACTCTCACTGACGGCGCCAAGGAGATGATATGGCTACAATGATTGTTTGGAGAGTTGGGGTATATGCAAACCAATTTTACTTTGTTTTGTGACAATAACGGTGCTATTCATTTGGCTAAGAATTCAGCTTTCCACAGTCGCACCAAGCACATAGAGATTCGATATCATTTCATCCGCCATGCTCTTGAGGAAGGCAAGTTACAGTTAGCGAAAATTGACACCAAAGTCAATCCGGCAGATGTATTAACCAAGGTTGTATCTCGGGAGAAGTTTGAATTCTTCAGAGCTTCTCTCGCCATCGTGACGACATAGCCATAAGATCCAAGCTGGGGGATATCTCTGTGCAGCATTTTTTTTTTCACAGCATCGATTGGACTTCAAGTGGGAGATTGTAACGGCTCTGATTACTGAAGCCCAATCATTGCTTCCTTGTAACTGCCGATTCCCTCTTCCACAAAACCGTTTCAATCCCTTGGCTGTTGCGTTGGCTAAAATTAGACAATTCGGTTCTTTTTGGGCACTGTATGATTATATCTTATTGCTGCTCACTGTAATGTAATTACTGAATGAATAGAAAGAGAGTCCCTCAGCTTGAAATGTGGATGTAGTTCATTCTGAACGAACCACTATAAATTCTGGTCTTTTTCTGTGTGTATTTTACTCTCTGTTCTTTTTTGCTCTGTTTTAATTTTTTCTGCATTCTTTAACCTCAACAGTCCACGCATTGAATCAGGCATGTATAATCAATAATTAGTAATGTATTTATAAATCTATTTACCATCGAGTGTTGATATAATGTTTTGTTGGACAATCTCTTGCAGCTCCTGAATTCGAGACTCGAACAAGCTTGATCTTTATTCCCCCCGACGAAAGGTTTCCTTATTCTGACTTTTCTGACTTTGGAGCTCACCTAGTTAAGGCATTTGATTCCTTCGAGGAAGTAAGCGACCTTTACAAACGAGGATTGAAATGTACCTATAATTCTCTCAAGAGTCTCCATCAAGCTAGTAGCCCACTGCAGTTTATCCATGGACTCCTCGAGGGCCTGGAGGATGACATTCCGCTAATAAATTTCAATCCTCCCCAAATAGTCGAAGGTAGGGTTAACATAGATGATCAATTTCTAGTTTCATCGAGTATAAAATCTTTTCTGTTAGAGAAGTAATTAAATCAATACTCTGCGGTACACTGGATGAATGTGCGTGGAGAAGCGATGAGGAATTTGCACGTCAAACACTTGCAGGGTTCAATCCAATGGTGATCCAGTGCCTAGAGGTAACCCTCATTCTAAAACCTTACAAAATCTCCCCTTGTACTGTTCTTTCCTATCTGAAATAACATCAATTGCTGTTTCGAAACAGAAATTTCCTCCCTCCAGTAGCTTGGATGAAAAGACATACGGTCCACAGAAGAGTGCCATCGCGGCCCAACACATAGAAAAGAACCTTGAGGGCCTTTCTGTGGAACAAGAAATTTCTTTTTTCAAAAATTCCTTTTTCTTTTCTCCTGTTATTTAAATATGATGTAAATTTAATGTACAAAATAGAGGCCACTGCTTTGAAAAGGTTATTTATTGTGGACTACTATTATGCTTATATGCCTTACGTCGAGCGCATAAATAAGCTTTCAAAAGATGTTAAGACATATGCAAGCCGCACTATTTACTTCCTCACCAAGGGAGGGATTTTAAAGCCAGTGGCCATAGAGTCGTGTTTGCCACCAATTGATGACAACGCAGCCGTTAGAAAGGTTTTTACACCAGGCAACAAGGGAACAGAAGAAGGTGCAGTGTGGCAACTGGGCAAAGCCCATGCTAAAGTCAATTATGCACGTTAACAACTATATACAACCACTTAGATCCTACCAAAATAGGTCAAAGGTTAATTGGCCATAAAATTATTATATGTAAACCTTTGTTTTCTATTTATCTGCAGGTTAAGAACTCATTGTATCACAGAGCCTTTCATTATAGCTACCCATAGACAACTGAGCAAAATGCACCCATTATACAAATTATTGATCCCCCATTACCTTGATACCTTGGACATCAATCAAGCTGCCTGTCGGAGTTTGATAAATGCATCAGGTATTATCGAGCCAGGCTTTACCCCTAGGAGATATTGTATGGAAATGTCATCTAAAGTCTACAAACAGTGGAAATTTAATGAGCAAGGATTGGAGGCTGACTTACTTAAAAGGTTAGTGATTCACAAGTTTCATTGCCCATATTAATTAATATTGATTCATAACTTCCACTTGTATAAGCCATTTGGTAACAAAGTAGCTACCTTGATTTATTGATTAATGTGTTATATTTAATAGATGTCTTTTAAAATATTATCAGAGTACCAAAATAGTCCTTGCTAAAAAGATGGTTCATGTCTTAGCATGTTTTTCTTTTCGTATTTTAATTAGAAGGGCTAATAAAATTAGCCCTTTCATTTAACTTGTTAATTGTAGGGGAATGGCAGTCCATGATTCAAAGGCACCATATGGTTTGAAGCTTGTGATCAAGGATTATTTGTATGGTGTAGATGGTATTGAAATATGGTTTTCCTTAAAACAGGGGGTTTCAGACTATTTGTCTCTGTACTACAAGGATGATGCCTCGATTAAGAAGGACAAGGAATTGCAGCCTTGGTGGTTTGAAATAATAAATGTGGGGTGTGGAGACATCAAGGACGATCCGAGTAGATGGTACAAGATGGATTATTTGGATGAAGCAATTCAAGTAGTGACAACTATCATCTGGATTTCATCTGCTCACCATGTTGCAGTCAACTTTGGACAGTACCCCTATGGAGGATACATGCCCAATTTTCCCACCATGAGCAGGTGCTTGATTCTAGACAAAGGAACACCTGAATATGATGAACTCCTGAAGGACCCAAAGAAATATTTCCTCAAAACTGTCTCTGCTCCCACACAAGCCACCCTTGTCATGGCTATTTTGGAAATTTTGTCAAATCATGCAAAAAAAAAAGTATATGTGGGAAAGTTGCAGTGGTCGACCATGGAAAGAGTAGATGATTTGCATATAGAAGAAAGTTTCAAAATATTTTCAATGAACATGATACAGATTGAGAAGAATATAATCGAGAGGAATAATAACTGCCAAGTTTACAAGAATAGGACTGGACCAACAAAAGTTCCTTACACATTACTTTACCCCAACACTACTAATTTATCAAAATTAGGCGGTCTCATAGGCTGCAGTGTGCCCAATAGCATATCCACTTAATAGTGTCAACACGTCCAATAATTTCTAACACTTCACTTGACCCATTGTCATTCCCAATAAGATTGTAGCTCAAATTGCCACTAATGTGGCAATTGAACACATTATATGCCAGTTTGCATTTATCCATTAATGTTGTAGCAGTTTTTGTTTTGTAGTTAAATTCATATGAGAATGGTTGGACTAGAAGGTAAAATGTTGTAAGTGATTTACAAGGTCAATACATATTGTATTGTGTCAAAATTGATACATGGCAGAACTGTACAATGTTATTTTCGTTAGAAATAAATATTTACATTATTATTTTATAGGTAGTAAATGAACAGTTTAATTGTCAAAAACAACTAAAAATGAAAATTATGAAAATTAATAACAAAACAGAAAATGTATCAATCTAAAAGATTAACTTGTAAGGAATGTTTAAAAAAAACTATACATCAACGTAAAAGATTAACTTCTAAATAATTTGACCTTCTAAACAACCTTTTGAATGAATGTTTAAGAAAACCAGTGTAATATGATTAACAAGTTTCATACAAGATTTATGATATTTATTGCAATGAAAGATGAAAGCCTCATTTTATTAAAATGAAGAAAAAATCTAATATAATTTATGACTCAACTCTACAACCTTGAATGCACATTCATACACAATATTATAATCTAGAACCATCACAAATGTTGGCTTAACTATTCTTGAATATGATTTCAAGGCTAGATTTATAAATTGCTATTATTAATTTTAGAGTCTTAAGTTATATGACTTGGTGTTGGGGCCACTTTAATATGTTAAGTTCAACTTTTAACTAAGTTTAGACCTTTTGAAGGAAACATGAAACAAAAGTGACAAAATATCAAACTACAAATAATAAATAGGGTGGTCTTATAATGTCTTCACACACATTTTGGCTAACCATGCTTAAGATTGGTTTTATATTCAATTTTTAAGGTGAAAAATGTCACCTTCACATTTGAGGGTGAGGAGATTAGGGTTTTAATTAATCTTCCTTGTTTTGGGAAAGAGGGGTCCTTTTTTTATCCTTTAGAATTTTGGAGGGAAGAACAACGCTGAAGGAAGAAAGCTTGGAAGTGGACATTACTCTTTAGTCTCAATTCATTCTTCATCAAGATTATTTAGGAGCCTACAGAGGTAGGTTTTCTTATTCTATTATGCTTCATATTTGAATGATTTCGAAGATGTGTTGTAGTAGAGTTGTGGTGTGTTAATGTGTTATTTGATAGATTTTATTTTTGGAGTGACTTGTGAGAGGAGAGAAAGTAAGGGGTATTCTTAATCCCTCCCCATATTGAATTGATGAAGAATAAACTCAACCATGGTGATTTCTATTTTTTTCAAGAGTGTTGCAAAGAACTAAGTAATGTGATATGTATAGATTTTTATTTGTTTTTTTGGGTTATAGTGTAACATGTGTTTCTCCAAAAACCTTGATTTTACGCCTGGCTTGTAACAAGCCTAATCCTAGGAGTTGAGCTTCCATGTGGCATATGGATGGTTTGGTGTATTGTTGTGCAAGTTGGTGTTTCACAATGGAACATTTATTGATGTTAATAAGGTAATCTTCCTTGTCATTGTGTTTTGTAAGAAAAACATGTTGAGAGAACAACTTTATTGGATTTATGATAACATATCCATTAGATATCTACAAATGAGATCTCATTTCCATTACAGTGGAATTGCTCATCTTACTATTGTCTTCTATGTTGGAAATCAAATATGTATAAACAATTATTTAGGGATTCTTACAAGGGTATTATTCTAGTTGTGCAATATTTTATATTAATGTAAATATATCTCTAATGTATTTTCATTATGAAAGAAATCTTTAGAGATTACTTCTAATACATAATGAAGTTTAGTTGTATATTCTCTATTTAATGAATAACTTATGGTAAAGTAGGCTAGAATAAAATAACCTTATAAAAATTAGTATAATTTTATTTTAGAAATATCTAAAGTTTCATCTTCAAATCTGTGTAATAAGATAAAATAAAATGAAACATTCATCATTTGATACTCTTCTATAATTTTTTTATGAATGAATAGATACTCCATTATTTACAAAAAACCTAGATATTATAACAAGAGTTAAAATATCATAATTGCAATATTTTATGGCTGTGCATTAAACTCCATTACAAATATGTATGAGTACTTTGCCAGTAACCTTATATGGTTGTAGAGTTGGAGTTAGGACAAATGAGAATATAACTTTGTGTAAACTATTGGATGCTTGGTGTGTGTTCCATAAAGATACATGCATATATATTGATTGGATCTAATATAAAAATAAAAAAGTTATGCATATACATATATTCAACTTAAGTATATTAATACGTGTGTGTGTAGTGTAATTTTTTATCTAAATATCGACATAAATGACCAAGTATATAAAAAATATATTAAAATAAGAACAACATAGAATATATAAATGTGTTTAACATTTAAAAATATTATTTTTATAACATTTAAGAAATATATATAAGATAAAATAAAATAAATAAATAAAATAAAAAATCTAACCTAGGGCTACCTCATAGGACTTAATCCTTGCTCATGGGCTTCCCTAAGGGCTCAACCCAAGGGAGGAGGACTTGTCCCTTGCTAGGTGTGAGCCTTAGTAGGAGGTTTGTAGACCCTTTAGAGAGGTTGTTGCCCCTTAAAAGAGGTTGTTGCCCCTTAAAAGAGGTTGACGATCTTCCAACAACAAGAAAATTAAAAAAAAAATTATAACATTCATTTTGTCTATGAGAAACATTTTCCAAAGCAAGCTGCAACATGTATGATGTTATCAAATCTATCTAGATTTATATTAAACATTGGAAAAAATAAAAGGAATAATAGTCTATTATGAAAATTCTTCATACTACAACAAAAAATTTAGCAATCATTGTTTTCTATCCCTTCCTTTTTCATAAAATAAAGACCTTGCACTCACCTTTGTGGCCATGGGTGTAATTTATATAAAGTCCCTTAATCCTATACATAGTAACCAACAATAAAATTAAATGATGTCTTAGGATGAAAAAAATAAGAAGAATTATATCTTTGTTCCTTAATGTCACAATAGGTTTGTTAGACACACAGGACAACTGAGAGGGAGCTAAATTAGTTGTGCATTAAAACCTTCATAACCTTATTAAGAATGTATACCGATGAAACATCAATACATCCACAAAAATTCACAATATAATGCTACATTTTTATGTGGAAAGACGTATAAGAGAAAAACCATGGTGAGGATTAACTCACTATATGAAAACCAACACTAATTATAAGAGGCTCACTTCTTGAAGGGCTCACTGCCTAGAGGACTCACTGCCCAGAAGAAAAGGCTCACTTCCAAGGAATCTGATGGCACTTTCAAATTTTGCAAAATCTGAAGTGCTCATATTAAACACTAATATTTTTTTATTTTAAAGCCTTTGTTACATCTGATGTAGGGCTCTTATATGGGGGTTTAGGTTTTTGTTCATTTTAATTGCTTTTAATATTCTATTTTGTTAATTAATGGCATGGTGCCTGTTTTCGGTCATATGAGACTTTCATGTCTATCAATATCATCAGGTGATTGGCCCCTCTCATATCTAGGTTTGAACCACCTTTCTTTTATAAGGATAAGAAATATTTTTTTTTATCCTTTACATCATTTGCAATTCAAATAATCTTTAACCTATTATTCTTTTGTCATCCTAGAGAGTCCCCTAAACAACTTAAGTGCATGTGCTCAAAGTTTCCACTTAAGTCCCGATGACCCTAATAACTATATCACTCATTGCTGATTTATTCATAGGCACAAAATTTGGGTCCGTAATGAGCATTGTAATGGTGTCTTCTTTCGACATCGCTCATCACTAATGTCTTTTGAGCCTTCAAAATTATAATAGTAATGAGTGATACTTCAGGCTTTTTGATCTTATCGTTCATCGTAGATGGTTATAAGATGATAAATTTGGGTCAGAGATGAGTGATATGATGTAATTTCCATTATATTGTGTGATTGTGGATATGTTTTAAAATGTAAAACTAACATTAGCGATATGAGATGGACACTATGAATGTTGTGAATTCCCTCATTGCTAATTTCTCACATAATATAGGAGGAGAATTAATGATGAGCGACAACCTTATGTTATATCGCTCATTGCAAATTCATTTCAAAACTTCAGTTCTGGATTAGCGACAGGTGATGGTGTCCTCTGAAGGTTTTTCTTTCACTAATTTGATATGATCCTATGAGAAATGTCTTTTGTGCCCTTTATTTTATGCATGTGTACGTGTCTAAAACTAATTCCTCCTCAACAACTTTCGTCACCGATAGGACATAAGTACAAAGTTTGAATTAGCGATGAGTGATGGAGGGACAGATGTGACCAAGCGACATGCCCCATAACCAAGGGCCATAGATTATTACGAGGATGTTTTACATCACTGATGAGCCTAACGAAGGATGAGATGCATCTATGATAAACAGAGACGCAACATGGTAGGATCCTAAGGATTTTTTGTGAAGAAAAAGGGAAACTGAAAAAAGGAATGGAGAACCATTGATAAAGTTTCAAACTAGGATGATCTAATATAAATATCATTACATGAATACCTTCATCATTGATTACACCCTAGAAGTTGAAAAAGATCAGTGATGAGTAATAAAGCATATAAGGAAATATCCTCTCAAGAAGATAGATTGGTCTCATGTACTTCACTGATATAAATGAAAAGGCATAGATTAGGTTGGTGATACAAGTTAATTGTTAGATCAACTATGATTAATCAGTGTTAGAAAAGAATGTGGAAACATTTGAGAAAGCATTTTTGTTTTCAAGGAGCAAGTTGATAATGGTCAAAAAAGAATGCTCATGGTCACCTTAGATGAAATTTTAACTGCTCTAAGATCAACGGCTTAGATTCAAAGCATAATTGTTAAGTTATCAATTCGCTCAAGCAGGAGGTTCCTGAATCATTAATTCTCCATGCTCGAATTTTCTATTTAATGCAAGTTGATCGTTGTTTGTTTTCACCATCTTTTTAGTCTACAATAGGAGTAAAGCATATGTAGTGAAGAAGATTGAAAGGGATGTAAGTTTTCCTAAGCAGAGCTTCAGTGTTTTCATCCTGAGTAAATTGGTATAAAATTAGGTTCTTTGGTCTATTTAGGATTTCTATTGCTTGAGCTAGTTCCAATTATTGAAATTGGGGTGTTTCTCCTATGGGTCTTGAGTAAAAAATATTGTTAATCATCACTTTTCTAGTTTTAAAGAAAATGGGAAAAGGTGGTGCAACAATTCCGCCCGTTAGGAGGTCTAGCTGACTAAGTGTGTATGAGTCTCGTGAAGATATCACTGAACATGAATCCAAGGCTTCTCCTAAGGTTTCAAAGGCTAAAAGGAGGGCTAGAGGTCATAAGAAGAAGTCAATTGTGCAGAGTACACACCACTTGATAAATAGGACCCTTCCAGGAGAAGTGGTCGAGTGAAAAGGCAAGGAACTAGCTTTGCCAGTGAAGAAGGCCAGCAAAAAAGAGAAGGGCGATAAGGCCTACTTGGGTAAACACAACTCTCTTATCGTGCTTTCAGATACTCCTTTGGATGCTGTAGTTGATAGTGACTCGGACTATGGCTAGTACCACTGTTCTCAAGTGCCATATGGGAGCTTTGATGATGATGTGGTGATGATCAATCCAATATCATTGAGGACAAGGAGCAACCTGACATTTTATGATGACGACGAATTTGAATAGGGTCATCTCCTTGTTTTAGTTTTTAATGACACCATGGTATTTGCATAGGAGGTATCTATTTTCATGTGTGCATGGTCTGTCTTTTTTTTTTCTCATGCTGATGTGGAAGTTCTTCGGAAGATGTGATATGGAATATTTTTGTTTCAACAAAGAACACTATGACAATGAATGTTGGTGACTTGTGCATGTTTTTTTCCTTTTGTCCTCCTCATTTCTCAAATGATTGCTTATGAAACTACTTGGGGAGTTCTTCGAGGAGTCAGTTAGAATTAGGTTTTTGAAATGAACTTAAATGAAAGTGAAATTGTAATTCAGCCAGGTGCTTGTTGCTCCCTATTGTATAAAGGGGATTTCATGGCTTAAAGAAAGAGTTCAAAATTTTTGAGTCTAGAAAGGGTTACCGTAGATACTATGCTCTAAAATCATAATAGAATGTAAAAGGATATTTTAGTTGATATATCAAAAGCGAGTTTAAGATGAAATTTATACTATATAAAATCATAAATATGGTTTTACAAAGCAATAGCAAAAATGAAGAAGAATTTTAGATATAAAATGTTGCTCTCCTATGAATTTTCTTCCAAGTTATGAGTGGAATTGTTAATTATGATTTAATTTGTCTTATGTCATTTGCATTGAATGAATGAACCCATTTTATGCAGTTCAATGAGTTGATTAAATGCTAAAGCAAGGTCATTAGTTTGTGAGAAAATGATATAGGATTTAGTAAGGCAATGGTATTTTTCAATACAATGAGTTAGATGTTACAAAGTGGAATTCTAATAGTCCATTAATTTCTAATGTTCAATCAAAATTGTATTACTGATTGATTACAAGTTATAACTCTTTTTCTACCTGAGATAAGGCATTGATTGTTCTATTAGTATATCTTGTGGTTAGTTGAGCTAGTATTGAATTTGGCCTATGACTCAAGGTGAAGAATGATTCATAAAATACTCTTACTTACATTGTCCCAATTTTAAGTATGTAAGTGCACTCCTTGAAATAGGTAATACTTCTATCTGAGGTTTGCCAAGCTTTTGATAAGGTGAGTTTCTTGTGATTGTACATCTGTGTGAAGAAATACTCTTAACCTAATGTGAAATATTATGAGTAAGCATGGGATTACCCTCCATGGATCTCACAGAGTCTGAAGAAGAAGTGAAGTACTAATTAACTTTCTTAGGTATTGGCCAATCCTCAACCTTGTTGATAATTGAGTTATGGAAAATTCGTAGGCTAGGACTGAGATTAAGTTTGGTTCTAAGAAAATAAACAAGAGAAATGGTGACTCCATTAGGGACACTTTGTATCTTTGATGCAAATTTATTGAAAACCATTTGAAGGGAGTCAAAATAAGATGTTCATATATTAAAGATGTTCCAGATCTACAAATTGATTTGTAGCAATTCAGAATACTGAGTGAATGAATTTTCTAGAAGAACTCAAAGAAAGATACCTTTGCTTCAAAGGTTTTCCTCTTGTTGAAGAGGTGGCGAATCTGCTCATTTATACACATGAAGGGTTACTATTTGTTATTGTAACCTGAAAGTGTTCTATTCAAAGTTGTAGCAATTGGAGGTGTGGAGGTACATGGTTCTTTACATTTTTTTTCATTTGTTGAACTTGTCATATTGAAATACAACAGTTGTTCCACTTAAAATGTTTGTCAGAATATTCACAAATTTGCTAGTATGGATGGTTAAAGTAAAAATTTATATCTTAGGATTTTATATTCATTTGCATTATCATATGTTTCAGGCCTAAGTTACCATCATAAATTGTCAATCATCCTAATGATCCTCCATGTTGTCATGTTATGATTATGTATAATTAGTTAAACCCTAGTTTTCATACATCTATGGATTACCAAAGGGAAATAACCATGCCATTAGAAGCCTTAATGCATATTGTTGACATGCTTCAGAAGTCTGGTAATCCTCAAATAGTTGAAACCCCAAAGTGCATGAACCCAAGTGTAAACAATCCTAGGCTAAGGCCGAAATGGAAAGTTGTGTTTAAACGGGGAGTTAAGGAGTTGAACAAAAGGAACTAGATGTTTTTACAAGCTCGGTTAAGAGATAATCATACTAGATTTATTAACCAAACTGTTGCACCTTTTATCAATTCTTTTGATCTATTGTATGACCACTTAGAATTTTCATGGATTGATTACAAGGTTAAAAGTATACCATCTTGAGTCTATAGGAAGATGCCTCGATTTAATGGATACAATGTGTGTGAAGGAAATGCACATATCCATAGTTTCTATAGCTTCATGGCGAAACATTAATTTAGAGATTAGGATATGTGGATGAGATTTTTTGTTAGATCTCTTGAAGCTAGAGCCAGGGACTGGTACTTAATTTTTCCTGAGAAATATTTTCCCTGCTGGGATGAATTGGTGGATTCTTTTAGGAAATAATTTGCAAAAGAACCTTCTGATCTTGTCACATAGTTAAAACAGCTTAAGAAACAAGATGAAGAGTCAAGCATTTCTTTCAATCACAGATTTACTATTTCTCTTTCACAAATCCCTAAAATTTTCAAACCTAGTACATCAAATTGCATTCATTTGTATTTTGAAGCTTTTGAGGACGGATCTAGTGCATTGTTAAAGGATTTTAAAATTTTGAATATGCAAATGGCTTACACGTGTTTAGATGATATGGAGAAAATGATGAATGAGTATGTGTAGAGTCTGCTATTTTCAATTATGGATAAACATGTTGATGAAACCAATAGCTATGTGGATACAAATGATCAAATATATTTAGTTTTAGATAAAAAAAAGTGCATACTTGAGAAGGAAGAATTTGAGAGTGCTACAATGTTTACCATTGATGCTCATCATAGTGAAAATGCTTGTCTTTACTTCCAAGAAAATGTAAATAACCAACTCAATGATGACACCTAGTCCATTAAGTTTTCAGATTTTGATGATGGTGATATTAGGGTACACTCTGACTTACAACTTGGTGATGCATATAGTTCTAGGGGAAGTCAAGAAGAGGAATTGGTTGAAAGAATGGACCAGAACAATTGTCTACTAAATAGTGAACAAATTTTAGATCTATTGACCACTGAGTATCAAAAATATACACATGGGAGTAACCTTCGATTGTTGTGTGTTTCCCATATTGATTTTGACAATGATGATGATCCTCACTATGCAAGATATGAAGCATGTGTATCTGATCTTCCTTCTAATTGTGAACTAGTTGATCAACATGATGGTGATGTGGGTATTGAAAAGCAACCATTTGATTTTAATGATGCATTGTATGATGAGCATGAACATATGCATGATGGTGTAACTTCAGAAATTTGTTTTGATGAGTTAGAAATAACAGATGATCATGAGGTTTGTCTATCTGATAAGCCAAATTGTGAGTTTTTTATGCAGACTTGGATGGGTATCTGTTTTCTATTTTAAATGAGCCTAGTTATGAAAATTTTCATATTGATATGGGGGTTGATTCCAAAGAAAAAATAGATTATTTTTTTGAACCAGAGTTGCTCACTTTTGAACAAACTTTGAATACTAAAGATGTTAACATGTTATTTTTAGAAAATATCAAAGTGAGCAAGAATAAGGATAGGTTAGAGATTCTTGATAATTCCTTACACCATCATGTTGAGGCTCAGTTACAATATGTGCCAATATATGAGTGTATTTCTTTACATACACTCGAAGGTAGTTTTCATAATGTCCATAATCTTTTGATTAGTTCTTATAATTATTTCACCATTGACATGCAAACTAGTAATCATATTGAACTTGATAGTACCAGCTATGTGCTAGAATATGAGCACCAGATTTTTCAACTGGATGAAATCTTCTTACAGTGTGGTAATGGGCAAGACCTTAAAGAGCATTGTTCTCAACTTGACAATGTTTTGAACAATAAAACTTATAAGTTACTACCACATTAAAATTAGTATTTTAAGGGTATGCCTGATTCTCAGATGGATGATAGTTGTGAATTTGTTGATAATATTGTATATACTAAGTTGTTGAGAGATTCTAGCATGTTTGATTAGGTATATTGCAGTGACATTTTCAGATTGGATTTAGTGAAATGTGATGAGAAATTTGTCTATGACATAGGTAAGAAGAGGCCCACAATTTTGGTGGCCTTGGGCCATCAAATATGGTTTGATTTGTCAAACCAAGAAGAGTTGGGGGAAGATGTGACCTACTGACTCTATTTCCCAATGCATAAGGCATCTGGTCTACTTCTTTAGAGGATTTGAATTCTCTCTCTATTCACTAAGGAACAGACATCCCCAGAAAGAACCACTAATGGCACTTTCAAATTTTACAAAATCTGAAGTGCTCATATTAAACCCTAATATTTTTCTATTTTAAAACCTTTGTTACATTTGATGTAGGGCTCTTATCTGGGGGTTTAGGGTTTTGTTCATTTTAATTGCTTGTAATATTCTATTTTGTTAATTAATGGCATGGTGCTTGTTTCCAATCATATGAGACTTTCATGTCTATCAATATCATCAGGTGACTAGCCCCTCTTGTATCTAGGTCTGAACTACTTTTCTTTTATAAGGATAATAAAGGATTTTTTTAGCCTTTACATCCTTTGCAATTCAAAAAATCTTTAACCTATTATTATTTTGTCATCCTAGAGAGTCCCCTCTTTTAAGAACAACTTAAGTGCATGCGCTCAAAGTTTCCACTTAAGTCTTGATGGCCCTAATAACTATATTGCTCATCGTTGATTTATTCATAGGCACAAAATTTAGGTTGCGATGAGCTCTATTACGATGTCTTCTTTTGACATCACTCATGTCACTAATGTCTTTTGAGCCTTCAAAATTATAATAGTGATGAGCAATGCTTCAAATTTTTTGATCTTATCATTCATCACGGATGGTCATAAGATGATAAATTTGGGTCAGCGATGAGCGATATGATGTAATTTCTTTTATATTTTGTGATCATCGATATGTTTTAAAATGTAAAACCAACATTAGCGATATGTGATGGACACTATGAACATTGTGAATTCCCTCATCGCTAATTTCTTGCATAATATATGAGGAGAATTAACAATGAGCGATGGCCTTATGTTATATCACTCATTGCAAATTCATTTCAAAACTTGAGTTCTAGATTAGTGATAGGCGATGGTGTCCTTTGAAGGTTTTTCTTTCACTAATTTGATATGATCCTATGAGCAATGTCTTTTGTGGACTTTATTTTATGCAGGTGTACGTGTCTAAAACTAATGCTTCCACAACATCTCTCGTCACCGATAGGAACCTAAGTACAAAGTTTGAATTAGCGATGAGCGATGAAGGGACAAATGTGACCAAGGGACATGTCGTGGAACCAAGGGCCATATATCATCATGGAGATATTTTACATTGTTGATGAGGCCGACGAAGGACGAGATGCATCTATGATAAAGAGAGAAGCAACATGGCAAGATCTTGAGGATTTCACGTGAAACAAAAGGGAAAGCAGCGAAAGGACCAGAGAACCATTGATAAAGTTTCAAACTAGGATGATCCAATGGACTAATATCATCACATGAATACATTCATCATTGATTACACCCTAGAAGTTGAGAAAGATCAGTGATGAGAGATGAAGTGTATAAGGAAATATCCTCTCAAGAAGATAGATTAGTCTGATGTACTTCGCCAATATAAATAAAAAGGAACGAACTAGGTTGGTGATACATGTTAAAACGTGACAAAATTTGAGATAGCATCATTGTTTTCAAGGAGAAAGTTGATAATGGTAAAAAAATGCTCATGGCCACCTTAGATGAAATTTTAATTTCTCTAAGATCAACAGATTAGATTCAAACCATAACTATTAAGTTATCAATTGACTTGAGCAGGAGGTTCCTGAATCATTAATTTTGCATGCTCAAAATTTCTATTTAATGCAGGTTGATCACTATTCATTTTCACTATCTTTCCAGTCTACAATAGGAGTAAATAATATGTAGTGAAGGATATTGAAAGGGCTATAAGTTTTCCTAAGCAGAGTTTCATTATTTTCATCTTGAGTAAATTGGTATGAAATTAGGTTCTCTAGTCTATTTATGATTTCTGTTGCTTGAGCTAGTTGCAATTATTGAGATTGGGGTGTTTCTCCTATGGGTCTTGTTTCAAAAATACTTTTAATCATCACTCTGCTAGTTTTAAAGAAAATGGGAAAAGCTGGTGCAACAATTCCACCCGTTAGGAGGTCTAGTCGACTAAGTCTAGATAAGTGTCATGAAGATATAGCTGAACATGAAGCTTCGGCTTCTTCAGAGGTTTCAAAGGGTAAAAGGAGGGCTAGAGGTCATAAGAAGAAGTCAATTGTGTAGAGTACATACCACTTGAGAAATAGGAACCTTATGGGAGAAGTGGTCAAGTGCAAAGGCAAGGAACTAGCATAGCTAGTGACGAAGGCCTTGAAAAAAGAGAAGGGCCATAGGGCCTGCCTGGGTAAAGACAACTCTCCTATCATTCTTTCAAATACTCCTTTGGATGTTTAAGTTGATACTAACTTAGACTATGGCCAGTACCTCCATTCGCTTGTGCCATATGTGAGCTCTCATGATGACATGGTGATGATCCCTCCAATTTCGTTGAGGACAAGGTGCGGTTGGGCATTTTCTGATGTCGATGACTTTGAATAGGGTCATTTCCTTGTTTTAGTTTTTTTATGACACCATGGTCTTTGCATAGAAGGTATCTATTTTCATGTGTCCATGGTTTGTCTTTTTTTTTTCTTATGCTAATGTGGAAGTTCTCTGGAAGATGTGATATGGAATCATTTTATTCCAACAATGAATGCTATGACAATGATTGTTGGTGTCCTATGCATTTTTTTGTCCTTTTGTCCTCCTCTATTCTCAAATGATTGCTTATAAAACTGCTTGGCCAGTTCTTTGAGGAGTCAGTTACAATTAGGTTTTTGAAATGAACTTAAATGAAAGTGAAATTTTAATTCAGTCGAGTTTTTGTTGCTCCCTATTCTATAAAGGGGATTTCATGGCTGAAAGAAAGAGTTCAAAATTGAGTCTAGAAATGGTCATAGTAGATACTATGCTCTAAAAGAAGAATAGAATGTAAAAGGATATTTTACTAGATATATCAAAAGCGAGTTTAAGATGAAAGTTATATTGTATAAAATCTTAAATATGGTTTTACAAAGCAATATCAGAAATGAAGAAGAATTTTAGGTCTTAAATGTTGCTCTCCTATGAATTTTCTTCCAAGTTATGAGTGGAATTATTAATTATGATTTCATTTGTCTTCTATCATTTTCATTGAATGAATGAACCTATTTTATGCTTTAGTTCAATGAGTTGATTAAATGTTAAAGCAAGGTCATTAGTTTGTGAGAAAAGGATATAGGATTTATTAAGGAAACGATACTTTGCAACACAGTTAGTTAGATGTTACAAAGTGGCATTCTAATAGTCCATTAATTTATGACATTCAATCATAATTGTATTACTGATTGATTACAAGTTATAACTCTTTTTCTACCTTAGATAAGGCACTGATTGTTCTATTAGTATATCTTGTGGTTAGTTGAGCTAGAATTGAATTTGTCCTAGGATTCAAGGTGAAGAATGATTAATAAAATACTCTAAACTACATTATCCCAATTTTATGTAAGAGCACTCCTTGAAATAGGTAACACTTCTATCTGAGGTCTGTCGAGCTTTTGATAAGGTGAGTTTCTTATGATTGTGCTTCTGTGTGAAAAAATTCTCTTGATGAGTATGTGTAGGATCATGGTGGGCCAAAAAGTGGCAATATGATGGGTATGTGGCTGATGACTTTTTTTTACCCAAAATTGATGAAATGAAAAGGGTTTTTAGAGGAGATTCTCAACTTTCCACTAATATAAATTATTCTTTACTTTGAATTTAATAAGTAATTATTATTCATTTTCTATTCAAATTATGACTAAAGTGTTGATTGATAGGCTGATTGAAAAACATCTATATCTTTCAAATGGTATCACATTTTTTGAATCTAAAACATGCGTCACATTCTATGCTTTGCATACTATAGGATTAAAAAAGGAAAAATTGAATTTCATGAAGTTTTGACCAAGTTAAGGTGGTTAGACATATGAGTTTTTTATATTTTCTAAAAGTTGTAATAAAAAATTCATAATTAATTATTTACTTGGAAAAAAATTACAAAAAAATATGCATCACATCAAGACATGAGTCCTTACTTATATCTAAAATATTATAAAAAAATATTATCATTTTATTATGGTTAGGGTGGTCAGACAAACCCTTCTTATTTTTTCCCTGACTATTACATTGAAATTTCAAATTGTCACCAAATAGATTTATTTTATTTTTAAACAAACCTTGTAGTTTAGAAACTACATTCAATTTTCTACAGATTCTATTCTTACATATTTTTGAAATAATATAGATAACTTATTCAAATTTTTACGTCAAGTTGCATAACTCTGATTTTTCTAAATTTATTGCCACTTAAGGGCCTATTTTTTCCATGATGATCCTGCACATACCCTAACCTAATGTGAAATATTATGAGTCTCAGACAGTCCAAAGAGAAAAAAGTGAAGTACTAATTACTTTCCTTAGGTGTTGGCCAATCCTCAACCTTGTTGATAATTGAGTTATGGAAAATTCATAGGATAGGATTGAGATTAAGTTTGGTTCTAAAAAATAATTAATAGGCTCAATGCCCAAGAATATCACTTCTATTGGATTACAAAGAAATAGTTACAACAAGATTCAATACCTTAGAGAAACTAGAGAAACCACCACAATTTTTCTTTACCATCTACAGCCTTCGTTTCACTACCTCTAGTGACTTGTGGAATACTAAACTATAGACACCTTATACACATTATTCTTGGTAGTCTTAGGCATTCTTTCTCACACTAAGATATCAACATATCATCACACATCCATAGCATTGATCTAATTTTCATCCCTGCATGCTTCAACAACTATTTTAGGTTCTATTTTAGAAAGTAAACAATATTTTACGTGTTAGTCTATCATAGTAGCCTTTCTTCTTTTTAGCACACTTTTCCTCTTGTCTCTAATTATTTGATGCTCAGAATGATTCTTCTGCACATAATTAGGAATCTATGGTTCTTTTTCGAATATTCTCCCTCTTCCACTAGCATCTCTTTTTCTTCTTCATTTTCTTCTTCTCTACAAAGGGGCTCATCAGATTCATATCCTTCTATTAGCACTAATTTCTAATGTGATTCTACATCCAATTTGGCACTTGCACTTTCAATTATCTTCTTTAGTCTCTTGTTGTAGCATGTGTATACCTTGCTCTTTGTATAGTATCCAAGGAATATTCCTTCATCTGACCTTGCATCAAAATTTCCTATGTTTTCTTCATCCCTCATTATATAACATTTACTTCCAAACACTCTAATATATTTCACAATAGGATTTTTTCCATACCATAGCTCATAGGGGGTCTATGTAGTATTCACTCTTGCTTGTCCTTTATTGAGAATGTAAACTTTGATATGAATAGATTCTCTCCAATAGAAATTTGGTCGATTTACTTCCTTCAACATGGTTCTTCCTACCTCCTAAACTGTCTTTTTATTACTCTCCACAACCCCATTCTATTGTGGAGTCCTAGAAGCTGATAAAAATATTTTTATCCCAATATTTTCATAAAAAATGTTAAACTCGTTTGATGTGAATTAACCACCTCTATTAGGCCTTACACACTTCATTTTCAAATCCTTTTCATTCTCAACCATAGATTTAAATTCTTTAAACTTATCTAGAGATTTTGAATTTTCTTTGAGAAAGGTCACACAAGTAATTCTAGAGTAATCATCTATTAACAACATTAAATACCTATCACTATGAGGGATTCTTGTTATGGTAGGTCCACATAGGTTTATATGATCCAACTATAAATTTCTTTTAGTATGCTCCTTAGTTTTCAAACTCTTGTTTAATTTATGAACTAACACTTCTCAAGAAAATTACATTGATAGGCTTTGTAATTCTTGGTAAGTCTCCAATAGCATGGGTAGAGCTGATCTTTGCTAGGCTATAAAAATTGATGTGACACATTCTTGTATGCCACAATCAACTTTCATTTATTTGATTCATAAATCACTTACCACCAATACTTTTGAGTTGATAAAAATTTCCTTGTGTCCTTGTTCTTGCTACAACAAAGATCTTGGAGCTTCCTTTTCTGATTTCATAGCCATTAGGATGAAACACTAAATTGTATCCTCTACTAATTTTTTTCCTACACTGAGGAGATTATGTCAGAGACCGTTGACATACGAAACATAATCTATCTTACGCATTCCATCAAAACTAACTTAACCTTTTTCATAGATCTTAGAAGATGTGTCATCACCAAACTTAACACAACCACCATCATATTTCTTAATGTTGACAAACTTACTTTTATCACTTGTCATATGATTTGAACATCCACTATCAATTATCTAGTAGTTTCTCTCCTCTTTTGCATGAAAGGTAGTCAACATAGTTCCTTCAATACTATGACCTATTTTTAGAGAGATTTCCTTCACACATATCTCAAGATTAGTGGAATTAGTTCCAACATTCAAAGCTATGAACACAAATTCATCACTTTCTTTATCAAAGTAGTTTTATTCCTCATCATCAAATGTATGATTATCCTATTTAACATAATAAATCTTATTAAAGGAATTACCTTTATGATCTTTGTGTTTGTCATTTGAAACATGAATTAGATATTTTGAAGCTCACTGACCTATCTTTCCATAATTGAAACACTTGAAAGGTAACTTACATCTATATCTTCCACTTCCCTTTTTCAATATTCTTACAAAATTAGCTTCCACTTAATCAAAATCATCCAAATTATATTCTTCATTACTCACTTTATTGCTGACTTTAGTAGTTTCTTTCCTTGGAGCATCTATTTCAAACTCTCTTAATTTAAAAGTAGTTAAAGAACCATATAATTGATCTCAAGTATATTGATCCAGATTTTGAGCTTCTTCAATAGAAGAAACTTTAGCCTTATAGAATTTAGGAAGGGATCTCAATACCTTTTTTCACAATTTTATTTTCTTCTAGTTTTCCACAAAGAATGTCGATAGATCTAACAATTTCATGCACCTTTTGCATGTAGCATACAATATCTTCATCCTCTAACATCCTTAGAGTTTGAAACTTGGCCTTAAAAAATTTCATCTTTGCTTGCTTGACATTATCATCTCCTTCATGAATTCTTTTCAACTTCTCCCGGACATCTTTAGGAATTTTGCAGCTTATCACCTTCACAAGTTCTGAATCCCAAAGCCCACTAAAAATAGCATTCTTCACTTTGCCAATGTTCTCATACTCCTTGATATCATCTTCACTTGTCAAAGGAAAATTAGGCATAGCATACTTTTTTGACTAATTTCCATATGCCAAACCTAATGCGGCGAGAAATTCTTCCATCATGGCCTTCCAAAAAGCATAATTTGTTCCATCAAATATAGGAGCTTTGACACTATTCCTATGTGCCATTCGGATCTACCTCAAGTTGTTAATCTTTATCCAAGCAACATCTTCTTTGATGCCAATTGTTAGACAAACGAGACAACTAAGAGGGTGATGAATAAGTTGTGCATTAAAACCTTTAAAACCTTATTAAGAATGTAGAAAAATGAAACAACACATCTATAAACATTCACAATAGAACACCAAATTTTTACATGGAAAAACATATAAGGGAAAAACAACTCTTAGGATTAACTCATTATACGAAAATCAAAACCGATTACAAGAGGCTCACTGCTTGAAGGGCTCACTATCCAGAGGACTCACTATCCAAAAGAAAAGGATCACTGCCAAGGGCTCACTACCTAGGAATATCACTTATTTCAGATTACAAAGAAACAATTACAAGAGGTTCACTACCTCATAGAAACTAGAGAAAAAACAACAATGTCTCTTTACCATCCTCAACCTTAAGCTTACTTCCCCTAGTGACTTCAAGCACACTAAACTATACACAATTTCTACTCACTAATTATTGTAGTTTTAGGCATTATTTCTCACACTCGGATCTCAACACATGATCTAACATACATAATTCCATACCACACTCATCTCCAAAGATTTGAAATTGCATATATATCTTTCATGATCTCAAATAATCTTCTCTAATTTGATGTCAATAAAATGTAAGAACCTCAAAAGGGAAACCACCAAATACGTTAGAACCAAACACATTCATGGTGGAAAGAAGTGAGGGTGGACTACATCAAGGGTTAACCAAGACCCAAATCTACATCGACATGCTACACCAGGATTCCATATACCAAAAATCTCATACACAAGTAGTGCTAACACACCAGGTTGGCCAAACCAACATTAACTATATTAAAAAACTAAATTCACACCTCATCAAGGTCAAAAACATCCAATGAACCATGTAGAAACATTACACAATATCTTGGAGTATTCTAACATAAACAAAATATTCAAAAGCAATGGCGTAAATACATGAAACTGATAAATACTATCATCTGGTGAAACCAGTCAAACTAACATGGAGATATAACTCATGAACCAATTTTATGGAATAGCTAAACACTAACCAAACCATGAGAAGATAGGTATAGGAAATATTAACACATTCCTAAATCTACAAAATAAGAAACTTCAACACAGATAAATGTAGAGAAATTCAATTTCTCCTAGATATCCCTCTTCATAAGCTAGAGATAGTCCGACATACTATCAAACATATCTTCTATCACCACACGATCCAAAACATAAAACTTTGGATATAATAGCTTTGAAGACTTTTGATCATTAATTTCAAACCACACAAGAACATCTTCAAGAATGAATAAATATGGAGAAAAATATAGAACACTTCCAAGTCAACTTATACAATCTTTATGCAAATTTTCTCAAAAGAATGCAGAAACCAAGTAATCCTATTGCATTCACAACACCAACTCAACACCACACACACCTTATCAACATATCCATAATAGAGGTTGACATAAATGATAGCACTGATGACAACATAGTTCAACAAGGTTGAAGACATGTTAATATGCAATAGAATAAGGTGGATTAATTGTAAGGAGAAAAAAGATTTAGTGAATACAAATTGAAAAAAAAAATAATGATCATGTCTCCTTCTCATTCAAAATATTAATCTTTCCTCCTCACAAAAAAAGAGAGAGAAAAAAATAGCCTTATGGAGAATGTTCTAGAATCAAGGATAATAACCATCATAAGGGTTTGTAAATGGTAAATTTTCACCTGCATAAATTTCCCATTAATTTACCCTTACCTTAGCGTTACAAGTCCGATGATACCAAAACCCACTGCCTTCATCCTAATTTTCCCATGTGTCCCTGTTGTTTTATATCAATAGAGCAATTTTTTTCAGTGACACACATGCATTGTGTGGATGTTCACATGTCATGCTACTATCTTGACAAATTCCTACATCTAGGATCTACAAAAACATTAGGCTTCTTGATTTCCTATAGAGGTAACATCTCTTGTCGACTCTTGACTGATGAAAAATGACTCTTTGCCTCCATTTATCCATTCAAACTACATTCCTTATCTAGCTTATGCTGGTTCTTTCAATCTCAATATATTTCTTCCATTCTTGCAATACTTCTTGTTTCTTCGTCACTCTCTCTTGCAACTACCATATTTCTACTTAGTATATAGTGTGTCTTCTTGCTTCGATGCCATCATCACTGTAGGTTTATGAAGCTCTACATCCTTGGTATGGTGGTTTCATTCTTTCTACTTCCTCCCTTGACCTTGAGTGCTCAAAGTAGGGAAGGTGATATTGTGTCTTTTTCATGTACTTGAGTTATTATCCTCTAGAGTAGCATTCAGATTGTCATTTCTCTCTACTATATTGTGTCATTTCTATTCTCTTCTCTATCACTTTTTCTCCATATCATTGAATACCGATTGTTTGTGGAGGTGGGAACATTAAAAAGGAGGTCTAGCTGAGGGAAACTTCAAAACACAACCCAACACTTTCCCTGTTTTTGAATGTGTAGGTGTAGGTTCATTTGCTTGGAGCTATAGCTAGAGAACTAGACCATAAGTGAATGGGTTTCTCTCTCTTTATTTGTCATTTCATCATTAGAATAGCTTTATAGAATGATTTTTGTTTTACTGCTTATTTTTGTAATTTCCTATTAAACTATTAAACTGCAAAACTCGAATATTCTGGTTTGTAGTGTAGAAAAATGTACTCCTTTACATTTTCACATTTTTTTAGGCCCCTCATTTGAATTGGACTTAATTATGCCTCAATAAGCCCTATTTTACATCTACAAGCCTAATAAATTACATTTTCCAAAAGGGAAACCTACCAATAATTAATGCCAACACATAATGTGTGTTCACTTTACATTGAGCAACGTGTGTTCCAAGAATAGGTGCCTAGGACCCATTCGGCCATGGGAAAATGGCTCTTCCATAGGCCTTTGAACCTAAATTTAAATTATGTTTTTGGTGGTATTTTAATGTCCATCATAAATTCAAACTTCAATTCCAACATGTAATTTTATTTTTTTTGGAAATTAAGGATACATGTACCTATAAATACAAGGATATTTTATCATTTCAACACCTAGAGAATTCATGAAAGCAAAATTCAAGTTTACAAGAGGTAATATTATGATCAAGGGAATTCAAGAGAAAATTTATCAGTGATTTATTACAACAATCAAGATCTCAAGCATTATGTCTAAGTATCTTAAGGCCCAATTTATCAGTGATTTAATAAGAGGTTACAATTGTGATAAAGTATTAAGGCCCAATTTCTACCAAAATTTGAATTATGATACCTACGTCTGTAATGGAGGCATGTAGATCTTCCCCTATGGATTTTATTTGTGTGATAGGCCATTTAGAGGAGTTCAAAAACAATGAAAAGGACCAAGGTTTTAGATCTAGGTTGATTATCATGAAAAGACCTAGGTTTTGACTCATAAAGCACATGTACATGTATGGATGTTTCCTCAATCCACATTCATAAAAGTTTAGTAACAATTTATTTCTATTGAGGTAGAGTGCTGAAATATAGTTTTTGATTTCTGTTGAATTGAGATGCCTAATTTTGAAGTGACGAATAGTAGACCCTCTTTTGAGGATCTTGATTTTGCGTGAGATCGAATTTAGAAGATTTCAAGTTTACGGAAGAAAGGAAGATATTTATAACCACGTAGGTGGTGGTAATATGGGTCATCCAACCTCAATATTGATTTTTTCCTCTTGTTCATCTAAGATGTTTGCAGCATTTCTCCACTGAGTGGGTGTTTCTTTTGTTAAAAAAGTGAAGCTTCTTAAACTACTAATGATATCAATTTTTTCCCTGTTAATGAGTTCAAACTTTGCTTGAATGATAGCACCTTCAAGGCCAGGTTGTTCAATGGGATAAATCGGTCTCCAAATAGTCATGTGGGGTTCAATTGTGTCAATGTATCTTTCTTAATTGAAATTATTTTACCACAAACACTCATCTTGATTAAATTTCAAACTAAATGTTTATGTCAAAAACATCATAAATTTAGCAACATCCATTTTCTGAGAATCATGAGGTTAAATCCATAATCTCCTATGTTGTCTTTGGAAAATATGGATTGAGATATAAGTTGAGATATTTAGAAATCCTTAGGAAAAGAAGTAATATCAAGGCTAATTCAAGAGGTATACATATTTAAGCCAAAGTGTTTGAAATTTTGAGAAAGATAGTGAATGTTTGTTTTGTAATGTTTTGGAACCAAGTAATGTATTAAAATGACTCACAATCATGTACAATCGTAGATTGAAATGGCCATACTTGTTGATTCCCCACTCAGATTTCTCCAAATACTAAGATATTGCGAACAATTAGAGATTTGGCAACACTGGCTCCCCTCCACGACACACACTTCTCAGGACCACCAAATCTCAAAATACTAAATATCCTAAGATCCTATGGAATTTTTTGTTTGAATAATGAATAGTACAAATGTGGGGTGGCTTCAAAACGATCATTCTTGCACCAACATGTATTAGGGATTTTTGACAACTAAACAGTTTGGCTCTTAGTAACAAACTGAGAAGAACTAGCCATATACACGCCTGCTTTACCACTTAAAGCTCTTATTACTATTCCCATTCCACTTAAGGCATGGTATTAGGTGTAGTACATTATACAGTCCAAGATAGAAGGTAATTTCTCAAAAATTTCCAACCTTTAATATAGCTTGGCGATAAATGTGCTTGCAAGAACTTGCCTATGAGTTTCCCATTGCGGGGTGTGTCTGATAGTAAGTCCTCTCTTAAGGGTGACACAAAGTATAAGTGTACTTAAGTATTTATCTTCACCCAAGATCGAACGAAGTGCAAGGGGATTGGATATGTATTATAATTGTACAAAAACAACGAAGTACAATTGGAGTGTTTCTCTTCACCCAAGATTGAACAAAGCGCAAGGGGATTGGATACACACTGCAAGTGTGTCACAACAAAGTAGACACTGATTCATTTTACCAACTAAAGCTAAGGCGAATTCATTTTATACACTAAATAAAATGTTCAGTTTCCTTGTTCAACTTTAAATCGAAAAGACAATGATGAGATGAGGGTTCAATTTTAGTCTCGTTTGGGTGTTCATTTTAAACCCAAATGAAATTTAGTGAAGTCCTAGAGCATAAATTAGAAAGCATAAAAATTTGGGTTATAATTTCCCCAAAGCATCAAACACTTGTTACAATAATAAAATCTTAATGAACCATAGATTTTTGGTACTCTAGGACTTCTCTAGCTCTTTTATAGTTTTCACCTAAAAGGATAGAGTTAGGGCCAAAAATGCTAAGGGTTCATTCAAATTATGTTATGTATAATGTTGTCTAATCTAAATGAAGTAAACTAAATGCAATTAGGTGATTTAGAAAGTTGAAACATGAATGCAAAACTAAGATTTAAACTATGCTGGAAAACACATTGTGATATGCAAACAATGAACTAAATGATGAAAGAATGCAGAACATAAAGAAATAGGATCAAACGGAGTGCACCTAGGAAATTTTTAATGAATTTGGAATGTTGTGAATGCTAACTAAAATTACTAAAATTTCACAGTGGGACTCATTCACCCCTAGAGGGTGGCGAATTAGTCCTCCTACTGGTAAAAAAGTGTCGGGAACAAGTTTCTGATTGTCGGATCTAGAAACTAACAAAATTTAGATTTTTAGTCCTAAGGTGGGACTCATTCACCACTTGTGGCGAATTGGTCCTCTCCAAAAATTTGAGAAAATTAGGAGATAACGCTGAAACACTAGATCTAGAAATCTCTAATTGTCGGGTTGTTGAAGTCAATTATGCCAGAAATAGACAAAAAACCTTCTCCAAGCTTGAAATATGAATGAGTTGACTTGAAGCACCTAGTTGACTTGTTGACCAATCTTCAACATCAAAAAGCTTGTTAAATTTACACACAAAAGTCTACAAACACACATGCAAGAGGGGAAAAACGGTTGAGGGTTAGCAAATAGGGGTTTGCCTTGGTCAAAACCCATTTTTGGTAATTAAACCTTTAATGAAACAATGAGATAAAAGAGAATGATAAACTAATAACATGCAATTGCTATCAACTTACCAAACCCTTGATGATGCAAGTCTTAAGTAATGTCAATGGATGCTCCTAAGTGTTTGAGTAATGCTTGAATTGATGTTGTAAGATGCTTGAATGTGATGTGAGATTGAATGCTTGGATGAGGAGATGTAAAATGAGGTGAAAATCACTGATTTATACAATCTTGTTCCTTAGTTACCTGTTCATACCTCATCATAGGCTGACATCAAGCGTTTTTGAATAAAAACTTGAAAGGAAAATTTAAAAATTTTGAATTTGAAGCCAAGGGGGACTCATTCACTACCCATGGCGAATGGGTCCCACCTAAGACCTGAAAAAAATGGGTGTTGGGAATTATGTTGTATTTATTGTTGTTTGTTAGGCTAACATTCAAAAATGAACTTAATTAAGGCATATGAGGGCATAAAGGGGCCAAATAAAACATAAGAAAGGGATAAATAGTGAAGTTATGCCTAGAAAAGCATGAATCTTGTTACAAGACTTTATAACACTTCAAAATAGGATGTATTTATTGTTGAAAAGGTGATTTTTAGGTGAATTGTAATAAATAGAGTCTAGAGAAGTGTAGAAATTTCTTACAACACTTCACAACACCTTCACAAGACATCATTATTTGAATTTTAGTACCGAAATATGCATGTTCAAGCCATGTTTCAACATAAAATCATAGCACAATAGACATAGCACTATGAAACAAGACCTAAAAGGCCATGGAAATGACAAGGGGCCATTTTTCTATGACACATTTAGCCCCCACATTAGTGAGAGGATGAACTTGCTTCAAACTCACACTAAAGTAGCCATGAACATCGAGAGGAGGGTTCAAATGCACTTACATTAGCAAGATGGAATGACAACGATCAAGAGGGATGATCAAGCCCCCAGGAGGGTGAAGCCACAATAGTGGTTTACAATTCAAGTGAGGAAGGAAAACTCACAAGAAATGACCCCAAAGAAAAAAAATTTATTTTGGGGGTTTGTACGAACCTACTGGTTCAAGTGAACCCATTAGGGGTTCACTCGAATTAGGATTCAAGCAAACCCCTTTGAATTTTTTCTGCAAAAAAAAACCCCAAATGCATAGCAAAGGGGTTTAGCCGAACCCCCTTGAAGGGGTTCACTCGAACTAGGGTTTGGCTAAACCATGGTTCAAGCGAACCCCTTTGGGTTTGGCCGAGCTCCTAGGGGTTCGTTCAAACCCCCCTTGCCCCTCATCCCCCTGCCAAGACATAGAAAAAGTAATTTTTTTTACGCTTCAGAGCTCAGGTTGAGGATGAAAATGAAGGAGTCTTTAGAAACCCATTTGGAATCAGGTAGGTCTCAGAATGAGCTATCCAATGAATATAATATTAATATCTTTTGATTTTATTATGTATTTGTTTTTTTAGTTTTATTAAACATTGGTTCTTCACTAAAATGAAGGTCTTTGTTCTACACATGTGGAAAAATAGCATATTATCAATTTTTTTTTTTGAAAAATATGAGTGCACTAGATATTGAAGTCCTTGATCCAACAAAAAAAATAAAATTGAATTTTGATATATACAAAAAAGGTTATGCGTTATACGATCGCGCTATGTCTAAATTGTAATTGGTTTGACTTCGAAACTTGATTAAAGAAAAAATATTCAATAAAAAACTATCTAACTAAGTGGAAGCACTAGATATCAAAGTTTCAAATCTAAATTTGAAATAATTATAATTTTATCCTTTATGGAAAAAAAGTTATGTGTTATACGGTGTGCGTCACTTTTTGAAAATGTTGTTTTCTGGAAAAAACCAGTTTTCATGGGAGATGGCAAAAGGAATGCAATATGATTCCAAAAAAATTGAAAAAAATATTTTTAGAATCTACAAAGAAAATGTGACGAAACTCTAGTTTACACCATCTTCAAATTCCTCACGGTTTAGCCGCTATAGGTGCTCAAATGTGAAGATTTAGTTAAAAATAATAATTTCAGTGTCCAGTTTGGCCAAAAATTGTAAACCACTATTGTGGGATCACCCAGGATGAAGATCCCATGGCAAACTAAGCATAAGAAAAAGGAATGTACACAAGTTTTGAAAATAATCGGATGAAGCTTCAATCGGCAGTCCAACTAGTTGTGGATTAGATCTAGGTTGATTGTTTGAAAAAGAGACTGTGTATACTCACTCTAGGGCCACAGAACTTCAAGATGTCTATAAGGTGTGAAGGCCCAAAAGGTAAGATACATACGCTAGTTGGTATGCACTTACAAAAACAAATGTGGCTATGGGGAAAATTCATGCTGCTAGGTGGGATTCTCGATCAACCATATTAAAGTTATACCTCCTGATAACTTTAACAAGGTGCCACAAGGGAAAATTTCATGAACAAAAAGAAGTTACCACAAGCATGCAAGTTGTGTTATACAAGGTGGAAAAAGGTGCAAAATGTAAAAAATGTAAAAATGTAATGTAAAAGGCAAAATATGTTCAAGGGAGTCTTGTTTAGTTCATGCAAGGTTAGTCACTTAGGGAACATTATGTCTAATGTCTCTAAGAGAGGACCAATCAAAGAATAGAATATTTACAACTTAGGGGATGCAGTGCATCACATAAGGCTACCAAGAGGAATGTAATATGCTAAGATAGATCACACTTATGAAGGACATCATACCCAATGTCATCCACAAAGTGACGAACACATCACATAAATGGAAAGGCTGCACTAGGAAGTAAGAATGCAAATGAATTATGGTAATGTATGCCCCCACTTTAAAGGAATTGTTACACATTCTTCTATGAGCAATTACTTTAAAGTAGAGAAGAAAATGAAATGCAAAAAGAAAACAAGACATGAGAGCCAACTTGGAATGTCCTATGCCAGGTCATATGTTTTGAAGTTAGGCTGCGTCATGTCAAGAAAAATGTAAAACAAAGAAAGGGAGTTTCCCCCCAAAAAACACCAAACGCATAAGGGATCTATGGATTTGGGGTCAGTATGTTCGTTGCTGCAATGTGTTTATGAAAGAGCTCAAAACTATCATCATTCCCCAAAGCACATAGTACTGGAAGAATGACACAAAGAGAGTGAAAATAAAATGAAAATAAAGTTCATTTTGGGTCAACATGGAAGAGACATTGCAGTTTCGATGCCTTGCATCATCCCCAAAAGGAAAACATAAGTGAAAATAAATAAAATGAAAAGGTGAAATAAAATGAAAAAGCTTTTAGGTCAACATGAAGGAGACATTTCAGTCTCAATGCCTTGCATCATCCTCAAAAGAAAAACACAAGAAAATATGAAGTAAAAAGGAAAAGGGATGGTTTGGGTCAACATGGAAGATACATAGGTCGTCTCAACGCTTTGTGTCATCCCCAAAAGGAAAACAAAAGAAAAAAAGAGAAAAAAAAAAGGACCTTTTGGGTCAACATAGAAGAGACATATGGTGTCTCAAAACTTTGCGTCATCCCCAAAAGGAAAACACAAAACGAAAGTGAAAAGGACAATGCATGAAAAATAGAAGAATAGAGGCACAAATTGAAGAAGTTTATGAAGAGAGAGAACATCAAACACACGATACGAGGGAACATGATATGCACATGAAAGGAAAACAAAAGGGAAAAGTAAAAAGATATAAGTGAAAAGGCTAGTTAGGGGAATGCAAGTCAACCATCTAACAAGTCATTTGCCTCCCAATCATGTTCATTGTAATGCAAGGGTGGTTGACTCCAAAGGAATAATTGCAAGCACCAAACTAGGAGTCATGCTAGGTTCTTCACTTGGTTGAGAGGATTTATCATTTAAACTTATTATAGATGAAAATAGAGAATTTAGGTCATTATGGGGTATGTGCAGGATCATCGTGGAAAAAATAGGCATTTAAGTGGCAAAAAATTTAGAAAAATCAGAGTTAGGCAACTTGACATAAAAAATTAAATAAGTTATCTATATTATTTCAAAAATATGTAAGAATAGAATTTGTAGCAAATTGAATGTAGTTTCTAAACTACTAGGTTTATTTAAAAAAAATCTATTTGTTGAAAATCTATTTTTGACCACCCTAACGACAATAAAATGATAACATTTTTCTATAATATTTTATATATAAGTAGAGGATTCATGTCCCAATGTGATGCATATTTTTTTAATTTTTTTTTCCAAGTAAATAATTAATTATGAATTTTTTATTACAACTTTTAAAAAATATAAAAACTCATATGTCTGACCACCTTAACTTTGTCAAAACTTCATGAAATTCAATTTTATTTTTTTGAATCCTATAGTATACGAAGCATAGAATGTGACACATGTTTCAATTCAAAAAATGCTATACCATTTGAAAGCTATAGATTTTTTTCAATCAGCCTGTCAATGAGGACTTTATTCATAATTCAAATAGAAAATGAATATTAATTATTTATTAAAGTCAAAGTAAATCATAATTTATATGGGTGGAAAACTGAGAATCTCCTTTAAAAACCCTTTTTGTTTCATCAATTTTGGGTAAAGAAAAAGTCATTAGCTACATACCCTACACATACCCATCATATTGCCACTTTTTGGCCCATCATGATTCTACACATACCCTATGCACTTCTTCATCTATTTTTTCTATCATCGTATCATCATCATCATAATCAAGATTAATGACGATGAGAGGATGAAGGGTGATTTCTAAGGATGAATGTATCAAAAGTTGTGGCTGTTGGATTGGTTCATTTTGTTGTGATTATTGTAGTGGGCTGTCTTGTGGCAGATCAAGAGAAGGAGGGTGGTCATCTATTACTTCTATCAAAGGTGGAGGTTGATTTTCTTTGTTTTCTTCCATGCAAGATTGATGAGAAAGGGGACAACGATGACACGTATGTTCCCTAGCACCGTAGTTTTGTTTGATTCAGTTTTGGAGATGTTGACATGTAAGAGAGAATTGAGTCATAATAGGCTCTTCTACTTCCAAAGAGGGAAGAACAAAAGAAAATGAAGAAGATGGGTCAACCACTTTCTCTTTAGCTTTATACACTTGTTTAATACGAGGAGGCATGACAAGAGTTGTTTCATTTTTTCTTGGTTGTTTAAATGATGGTGGCAAAGTATCTAGGGGTGGTTGTTCATGAGGTTGTATGGTTTTCTCAAAGTCAGACTTAGGTTGAAACATGGTTTCATATATGATAGGAGAGTTGGAAGTGGACGAGGCTGCATCACAAAGATACAATTCATCTATCTTTTTGGCTTTGAACTTTTGATAAGCAATGAAAAATAATTCCTTTCGAGTGGTGATGGGTTCCATGGGTTCAGGCCAAAAGGATTCTAATGAAAAATTATGTTTGGAAGATAAGGGATTCAAGCCACTATGGTGTATGGTGAATAACTCATTGTCATGTGGACAGTTCAAACACTTTTGAACAACTGATGGGACCAATTTCATTGAGTGAAGCCAAGGGTGGCCTAGCCACAAATAAAAATTGGTTTGATTGTGGAATAATTGAAAATGTTACATCTGAAGTTTTAGGTCCTATCTGTAAGGGGAGTACGATCGATCCGATCGTAGGGCATGCAAAACCAATATGTATCTTAATCCATGCACTTGGTTGATTATAATAATCTTGATATAGCTCATGTAATACTAGAAACTCTTCTGTCATCGCATTCTCACCACAAGAAAGATCTATTAATATCCCATTAATGGGCTTATCATAGATTTGACCACCTATGTAAAGAGGCCATCAGGAAGCTTTTGTAGTATGTTTGTAGCAAAAAAAGTGATATCAAGAGATTTATTGGTTTGGCCCTTACCCCAGACAATGTCTATCATAGCCACAAGTTCATCCATAGGATTATCTTCAATAACAAGTGGAGCTATATCATGTTGTTCATTGTTTGTATCAACAGTCATTACATCAGTGTTTGAAGGTTTGCTAGCCTTGACAAATGAAGTAGTATGTTTAGGCATAGGATTGGTGAAATTTTGCAAGTTTTGGTTAGGGGTGCAATGGAATTATTGTCTTAATCATTAACACCTGCAATGGACAAATGGCTTGAATCAATGAGGTCTTGAACTAAATGTTTTAGACGCTCGCAGTATTCAGTGTCATGTCCATTTTGGTGATGAAAATGATAATAAGCGTTCGGTTTGAAGGTGGGTGGTAATGGATGATTCAGATCAAGTGGTCTAATAGGTGGAAAAGTAAGCATGCATTGTTGAGTTAATTGGTTCATTGTGTTATAGAGGGTATTGGGTAGGGGAGTAAATTGTCTCTTCGGGTCCCCATAGGTATAATGTACAATCATTTTAATAGTTGCCACTTGATTTGGAATGGATGGGGTTAGTGATTTCAGTTGTGGTTGAGGAGGTGGATTAAACTATAAAAATCCTCTATTTGGTTTGTGGAATTTTTGCATGTTATTTTGGTTTTGATTGTTGTGTTCATGTTTTTCATCTCGGTTAGAAGTGAATTTTAAATCATGACTTGAAATCGAGTTATGGTATTAACACAAAGTTGTGCATAAATGCATGAATGAAGGGAATTTCATCATAGCTAGTTTATCCTGAAGGTTTGTGTGAAAATTTTCAATAAAAATATTTTGCAAATGTGCATCAAGAATCTTGACATCAATTTGAGCATACAAGGACTGGTATTGTGAGATAAAGTCAGTTAATTTTTCATTTGTATTTTTTCTACATCACATGAGGTCAGCCATTGTCTTTTTAGGTTTCAGTGAACTTGAAAGTGACTTATGATAGCATCCATCAATTCATTCAATGAATGGATGGAATGATTAGGAAAATTCAAAACCACTCTAAGGCAGTGTCTTTCAATTGTCCTTGGGAAAATTTTAGCTAAAAGTTTATCGTCAAGGACAAAGTCACTACATAAAGCTCTATAAGCATTAACATGGTTGATAGGGTCTCCTTTACCTCCATATTTCTCAAAATGAGGCATTTATATCCCTTGTGGCATTGGGCTACGTAAGATTTCTAAGGATAAGGGGCTACTACAGACATGATATGTGGGTGGAGCGGTTTGACTTTGGCTAATGGTGAAAATTTGGTGTTGCATGGATGAAAAAATGTTAAGAAGTTGTGTAAGAATAGGGTTGGGTAAGTGGGTTGAGGTGGAAGGGAAAATGGTGATGGAGTGTAGGTGATGTTAGGGTAAGTGAAAGGAATACTAAGGGGTGTCAAGGTGGTGGTAGGGACTTGTGATGCCACAAGAGAAGTAGGAATGCTAGTTAGAATCGGGAAAGAAGTAGCCACATAATTACCTTGGTGCGTAGTTGTGTGGATTTGTGGATTGGTATAAGTTGGTATAGATGCTATGGTTGAAGGGGGAGGAACTTGAGGTCCTCCTTGGATTACAAGAATGTTTGCAGATTGGATACTAGAAGAGGCATGTTTATTGTAAATCTCGGCAATTATCTTCATCACTAAGTTCAATCAAACGATGAAGATTGTCAATGGCAGGTATGGCTGTGGTGGAAATGTTTTCAAGTGACAAGTCTTGTTGTAAATGTGCAAAATCCTCATGAATATTAATGACCTTTTCTTGTTGGAGGGAATTGTTTTGGGTGTCAACATTCATTGGATGGAAAGGTGAAGGCATATAAGTGGTATTGTCAGTGCCTAATGCATCATTGTCCATACTAGGAGTAGGAGCTCGTGAGATCCCAAGGTCCATAACGAAAGTGCTATTGCGGGAGGCCATGAGTCTAGAACTTCTTCTCACTAAAGTATTATCAATGGGGCAACAGACACTTATACAGTTCCACAAAGGAGGGGTGAAAGAAAATGTGTCATAGAAAAATAACCCCTTGTCATTTTCATGGCCTCTTAGATCTTTTTTCATGGTGCTTTGTCTATTTTTCTCTAATTTTATGTTGAAACATGGCTTGAACATGCATATTTAGGTACTAAAATTCAAATAATGACATCTTGTGAAGGTGTTGTGAAGTGTTGTAAGACATTTCTACACTTTTCTAGACTCTATTTATTGCAATTCACCTAAAAATCACCTTTTCATCACTAAACAAGTCCTCTTTTGAAGTGTTGTAAAGTCTTGTAACATGATTTCACACTTATCTAGGCATAACTTCACTATTTATCCCTTATGTTTTATTTGGCCCCTTTATGCCCTCATATTCTTTAATTAAGTTCATTTTTGAATGTTAGCCTGACAAACAACATTAAATACAACATAATTCCCGACACCCATTTTCAAGTCCTAGGTGGGACCCATTTTCCATGGGTGGCGAATGAGTCCCCTTGGGCTCCAAATTCAAAATTTTTAAATTTCCCTCTCAGGTTTTTATTCAGAAACACTTGATGTCGGCCTCTGTTGAGGTATGAATGAGTAACGAAGGCACAAGATTGTATAAATAAGTGATTTTTACCTCATTTTACATCTCATCCAAGCATTCAATCTCACATCACATTCAAGCATTCAAGCATCTTACAACAACAATTCAAGCATTATTCAAACACTTTGGAGCATCCATTGACATTACTTCAGACTTGCATCGTCAAGGGTTTGGTAAGTTGATATCAATTACATGTTATCATATTATCATTATCTTTTATCTCATTGTTTCATTAAGGGTTTGGTTACCAAAAGTGAGGTTTGACCAAGGAAAACCCCTATTTGCTAACCCTCACCCATTTTTCCCCTCTTGCATGTGTGTTTGCAGACTTTTGTGTGCAGATTTAGCAAGATTTTTGGTTTTGAAGATTGGTAACCAAGTCAACTCATTCATATTTCAAGTTTGGAGAAGGTTTTATGTCTATTTCCTTCAAAATTAACTTCAACAATCAAACAATCAGAGATTTCTAGATTTGGTGTTGCAAAGTTGTCTCTTGATTTTCTAGAATTTTAAGAGAAGACTGATTCACCACCAATGGAGAATGAGTCCCACCTTAGAAATGAAAATATGAATTTTTTCATATTCTAGATCCAGACAGTTAGAAACCTGTTCCTGACACTTTTTCACCACTACGAGGACTAATTCGCCACCCTGGGTGAATGAGTCCCACTGTGAAATTTCAATAATTTTAGTCAGCATTCACAACATTCTAGATTCATCAAAAATTTCCCAAGTGCACTCTTTTTCATCCTATTTCTTTATGTTTTGCATTCTTTCATCATTTAGTTCATTGTTTGCATATCACAATGTGTTTTCCAGCATAGTTTAAATGTTAGTTTTGCATTCACATTTCAGCTTTCTAAATCACCTAATTGCATTTAGTTTACTTCATTTAGATTAGATAACATTATACATAACATAATTTGAATGAACGCTTAGCATTTTTGGCCCTAACTCTCTCCTTTTAGGTGAAAAATCATAGAAGAGCTAGAGAAGTCCTAGAGTGCCAAAAATCTACGGTTAGCTTAATAAGAAAATGCTTCTTCACTTTAACTTCATGTCATCCAACCTGAAAAACCACGTTAGTCTAAAACCTAGAACAATGTTATAGGCATGTCAGTACTCTGACGAATCAAAAAAATTAAAACACATGATGAAAAATGATCACTAAACTTCTTACCAAAGTTGGGCATTGTTGTACACAATAGCATCACTTTGGTGAATAAGGGCATCACTCTATAGACAAACCAAGGAGCATGATAGCATCACTATTTTTTTGGGCGTCGTTATTTGCAAATTTTCAATACCTCAAAAAAGTATTAGCATTACTATTTATTTAATCAACGTCAGTGCATTTAATAGGCGTCATTGTTTGAAATGATGATAGTGTCACTATATGGTGATGCCTTGCAAAGGAATCACTGAAATTGTCTGGAGCGTCACTCTATCCTGCAAAAGTTAAAACTTACAGAATTTGAGATAGAAATTTATTTAATTGATGGTTTTCCCTCCTAGCGCTAGACTGTCAACGAAGGATACTAGTATGGGTCGATTACACTTGATTCATGAAGAATCGAGGAATGATATAGCCATTAATACTCAATCTGAAATGAGATCATTTAAATGAAAGTTAGGCTAAACATTGATTGAAACTAAACATTATGAACTATGAAAGCATTTAAATGTCTACTTTAACCCATTTAAAACTTATCCCATTTTGGAATTGGTGTTGTGTTTATTTGAAACAATGACCCTTTCTCAATCTCCTCATTAGTGAGCTTGTTCCAATCGACTCTATTGAAGAGAGTTGATGAAACTGTTGTGATATGTGGATGAAAACATGATTTATGCTAAATTGAACATGATGGAAGCTAAATTATTATGATTTTATGCAAAAAAAGATTAAAATATGCAAAAGCTAATCTAATCTAAGTGGATTTCAACCTAAAAGATTCAAACCCTAATTTATAAACAAGCTAAATGGATGCATAAAATCCATTAATGGAAACTTAAAGCTAATATGCAACTAAAAATTAACTAAAATATGCTAAATGTGAGCAAAGTATGAGTGTGAGTGTGAGTGATTCCAATAGCATCAGTTTGCAAATTAAAAGATGGATCCATTTGTCTCCAAATAGTGATCTATTTATAGGAAAACAAATGAGAAATGAAGGGCTCCGATTGGAAAAGATAATCAACGGTCAATGATGGATGAAATGGGAGGCATTGATCATGGGTTCTCATCAATGGGTGAGAATGCAAGATTATATTTAATCAAGGGTTCACATTCCTTCCAAACAAACACACTTTTGACCTATTTAAGAGGTCAAAGGATAACTTGCTCAAGAGGTTTCAAGCCATCTTATTCAAGAAGCCAAGTGAGAATATTCCCTTTTTCAAATGATTGGAGGAGAGAGAATATTCATTGAAATATTCTCATGCTTGAGGAAAAAGAATATTTTGCAAATTAAAACAAAGTTTAATTATGCAAAAAGGGGATGGAATATTCCTCTTTTGGAGGAAAATTAGATTAATTAGATAATTGTTAATTAAACAATGCTAATCATATAATTAGGGGATTTTAGAAGAATTTAATGTGATATTCACTAAATTGAATGATTTAATGAATTGGGAAAGGTGAAATGACATTTAATTAAATAACTTAGGGTTATTTAATTAAATAAGAAGACTTAGAGAATTAAATTAAATAGTTTAATTTATTTAATTTAATGAGATGAAATGTTGGTGTGAAAGCGTTTGAATTAACCTGATTTGATGAATTAGATTAATCGAAAAAAATGATGCACTTAATTAAATAGCTAGGCTAATTTAATTAATTAAGCGAAAAGAGGATAGGTTTCAAGATGAAATGATATTAGCATACCTGCTTTGAGTGAGTGATATCATTTAGGACATTTTCTTAGTGTCTATAATTATTAATATTTATAATTAATACTTAGTATTATATATTATTAATAATATTTAATTAATATTATATATTGTTTTTGATAAAGGAAAAAATGGGTTTTACAAGGACCCAAAACCACCAAGTTTACAACAATAGAAAGAGGACAAAAAAGTCCATTGCAAAGAACAGGCTGCAAAAATAAATAAAAAAGCAGAAAAAGTAGTAGCCAACCACAAAAGACCAAGAAAGTCAATCAAAAAACTAGCCGGATCGCAAGCCAAAAAACCAGCTTCAACTAACCCAGAGTCTTCAAAATAGATTCAGTCTCTGCCTCTAGGTCCTACATATCTTGAACCCCTTTCTTCAATGTTTGAATCATCTGCAGTGTAGGAGGTTCCTTCCTTTTTAGATTGGCCCTAGTTCTCTTAGAAATCCCAATATCCTCTTCCTGGTTTTTGTCTTTCACCTCTTCCAAGTCAACCACCAAGGACCCCTGTTGAGCTTTTTCCAAAATTTTCAGTCATAGCATTGATAATGATGGCATTATGTCTTGCCATCCTATTGTTCTATTCTGCAATTATCTTCACAATATTTTTTATTTTTTCCAAATCTATTTCAATCCTTTTGTCCTTTCCCACATTGTCCTGGATCTCTTTAATGACATTGTGATCTTTACGCTATTCATTCTTCTTGATAAATGTAGAAACCTTATCTCTCATTTCTTCTAGTTTACTCTGGAGGGACCAATTTTTTATTTTCAGATCATTGATTTCATGAAAAACCCATTTCAACATTCTGAAATGGTCCATCGCATTAATCTTGGCTATACCCAGGTAGTTAGCAGAAGGTTCCCTATCAAGATTGAAGAAATTTTTTATAGGGTCAGAGGCTCCAGGGGATCCAATTCTAACATCTTTATCCGGTGATAGGACAATAAAGGATGAGTTATTGTTAGTGGTAGAATCCTCAGACTTAGGAGAGTCTTCAAAATAAGAGACAATATTTTTGACAGTAGATCTTCTAGGCTTAGACATAGGGTAGGTTTGAGTAGGCAGGGGATTATGGATTAGAGTTTTTTTGCTAGCCTTAATAAAGGGCAGACTCAGGACCATCCTCAATGGGCTCAAATTGGGAAAATTCCCTTAACAACTGGGTTCAGTGTCATCCTCCTCGGACTCCAGGGAAGCAACCATCTTAGTAAGGGCCGACATATTTTGAAAAATTTCATCAAGCTATACTTTCCTACCTAAAAGGCTTAATTCCCCATTTTCCCAATTCCTCTTAAAATGCTCTGTAGCTTCCTGATTAGACCCATGGAATTTTTTTAGAAAAGGGAGTAAACCCCCACTTTTGACTTTGTTCCATGCTTTAGTGTTTCTTGTGTGCTTCTCAAAGCTATCCAGCTCAACTCTTTTTCTTTCACCTCCCATTTTAGCAAGCACAGTAGAGTAGACAAAGATGAAATTTTGACTCAAAATGGTCCCCCAAAACCAGTGAGCCCACAAAGCATTCCAAGAAAACTTATAGGATAAGTAAATTGGCTTCATCCCATACAATCTAATGATAGTGATGTAATTTCCCCATTCAATCATCATTAATGAGATGACACGCATCTTGCCCATGTGAAGCATCATAGTTCAATAAGGCATGAACATTAGCACCTAAATCACTAATATTTAGCCAAGTGCTCTATCCTTTACTTTTAACCCGTTCATTCACAAAACATTCTGCCACAACATTGGCTTCTCTATAAGCGTGTCGAATCTTTATATTATCAAACTTAGCTAGAGTTGAAATAGCCTCATCAATCCAAGACTTTATGGTCCACAAGGGGGGGGACCTACCTAAAAGACATTCAATTATATTTATAGAGTCCCCTTCAAGCAAAAGGTTTTTAAAATTTAGACTATGAGCTAGATTTATAACATGACAAGATCCAACATCCTCAACAAGATGATTGGTTTGAGAACCAAGGGGAGTGGTAGTCACACTGAGGAAATTGCCAAAATAATCCCTTATGACTTTGCCGCAACCCGCCACCCCAAGATTACCTTTAGCCTCCCCATCAAAGTTGGCTTTGATCCAACCATTAGGTGGAAAAGTCCAGCAGACACCCTCCCTATCCTTCTTAGCATGTTTATGGACACAAGAAATATCAAGATTAATATTCCATTCCTTCGCTACCATGATATCATAGGATGAAAAAGCCACTTTCTCAGTATTTCCAACCTTTTGGGGAATAGTATTGAAATTTTCTTTCAATAATATGATTATTTTATCAAACACAATGGCCACCGTAGATTCTTTATCTCTATAGATTATATTATTGCATTCCTTCCATAGAACCCAGGCAATATGAGGGAAAGAAAAATTCCACGGATTCCCAAGAGCAGGATTGCATGTCGGGGCTTTCCATTGTATAAAGAAGTCTTCAATTGACAGGGGGAAAACCCAAGATAATTTACAGTAATAGAGGAATTTTTTCCAAATCGAGGCAGCAAAAGGACAATGAAGAAACAAGTGACATACTGACTCAGCTTCCATCTTGCAAAGATAACATCTATTGGGTATTTGAAAGCCATGCTTTCAAAGGTTATCAACCGTGAGCACTTTATTTTGAAGAAGAATCTAGAAGAAGATGTTGACTTTAGGGACCAGGTGTTTGAACCAAGCCTTCAACCAGAAGGGAGGAGGAGCATGGACAAAAGACAACCTGGCAAAAGCTAACGAAATAGAATAATTACCCAAGGGTTCATCAGTCCAAACAATATGATCTTCCAACTGATCATGGTAAAGTCTGATAGCCAATAAGGATGAGTGAACCGGAGCAAGAACCTAACTAACAATAATTAGATCCACCAATTTTCCATTCAACCAATAATCTTTAACATACATACCAAATAGAGCTTTACAAATCTCAGCCCACCCATGAAAAGGTTCAATTTTGATAAGGGGCTCATTAAACAACCATTTATCCTCCCATAATCTAGTTTGGTTTCCACTCCTGACTTGCTAACCCATTCCTATTTCAACAAATTTTCTTCTAGTAATCAAATTATTCCAGCATGTTGAACCTCTGGGTAGAAGATGGGAGTCCATCTTAATAATAAGAGATATGTTATTCTCCAAATATTTTCTTGTCAGGATATCAGTCCATTCCCCTGAGGATGAAAATATTCTCCAAATTTGTTTAGGTAGAAGTATCTTGTTAACCATTCTAATTTTTCTAAGACCTAAACCACCAGCCTTTTTAGGTCTACACACCAGATCCCACCCTATTAAAAGCAACCTTTTCTTTTCTTCAACACTCGACCAAAGAAATATTTTTTGAATCTTTTCAATGGCATCCACAAACTTGGAAGGTATTTTAAAGAGGCTTAAAGCATAAATCAATAGATTCTGAAGAGTAGCTTTGTGGAGTTGTAATTTACCCGATTGACTTAGGAAAGCTCCTTTCTATTCAACAAGCTTCTTACTAAACCTCTCAACCAACAAAATCCAAAAGGATTATAGAGGTTTAAGGCTTAAAGGTAAACCTAGATAGGCGGAAGGTAAAGACTCCAACCTGCAACCAAGGATTCTGGCAATTTTATTCTGTCTGTATTCAGGAGTATTAAAGAAGAAGAGAGAGCTTTTCTGTTTATTAATCAACTAGCCAGATGCTCTCCCATAAGCATCCAACAGAGATTTCAAAATCTTTCCTTTTGAAACAGTAGATTTTTCTAAGAGCATGGTATCATCGACAAACTATTGATGAGAACATATCAAATTGTTAGAGGATGGTTTAAAACCAGCAAGGGATCTTTGATCAATCAACCTTTTCAAATTTCTTCCAAGACTTTCAGCCATGATAGTGAATAAAATAGGAGAGATTGGATCTCCTTGTCTTAGACCTCTGGAGCTTTGGAAGAAAATCGAGGGGGGTCCATTAACCAAAACAAAGATAGAAGCCATAGACACAAGTTGTTCCACCAATTGAAGAACTCTGTTGTAGAACCCAAACACCTTTAATATTTTAAACAAGAATTTCTAGTCAACTCTATCATAGGCTTTTGAGATATCAAGCTTTAAAAGGAAGCCTTCTATCTTAGATTCAACCAGAGAATGGATATTCTCATGCACTGTGACTATAGAATCAAGGATCTTTCTACCAGGGACAAATCCATTTTTTTGAGGAGATATCAAAGTAGGAAAAAGAATTAAAAGTATGGAAGTAAAAACTTCTGAGATGATTTTATAGGTCGAGTTACATAGGGTGATTGGTCTGAAAGCATCAAAGTTCACTACTCCAGGCTTCTTAGGGATAAGAACCAAGAAAGTAGCATTCAACTCTTTTAGGAGACTTTTGGACCTAAAAATTTCTTTTACTGCATTCACCACATCCTCTCCAACAATCTCCCAAAACCTTTGAAAGAAGAACATAGGGAAACCATCGGGACCCGAAGCTTTACTCCCTTCAAAGGAAAAAATAGCCTTCGTAACTTCCTCAGTAGAAGGAATGGCAGTCAACATAGAGTTATCTTCCTGATTGTTCACATTAGGTATAGCTTCTATCAAATGATCCTGATCATTTTGGTTATTATCCTCATTCATAGAAAGAAGATTTTTGAAAAAGATAACAACATGCCTTCTAATATCCTCCTCCTCCTCATACCTATTGCCATCAACTTCAATATGAGAGATCATGTTGACTGCCGTATATTTTGAAGCTGACAAGTGAAAGTACCTAGTGTTTTTATCACCAACTGATAACCATAAAGCTCTAGATCTTTGTCTCGAGAACTCCTCTTCTTTTGCAATGATGTCATGAATCTTAATAAGGAGCTCATTCTCTTTTTCCTTAATATCATTCAAATATCCATCCTTCTGGATTTTTTATTGGACCTCCCCCAGCTTCAAGTGAAGAGCAAATTTAATCCTAAAAATGTTCCCAAAGGACTCTTTTTTCCATTATTTAAAATTAAATTTAACTTCCCTTAACTTTTTAGCCACTCTAAACATAGTTGTACTAGAGAATATTATATATTGTTATTAATTATCAATATATAATAATATATTAATTTTTAATATATTTATATATGTATAATATATGTAATATTAATCATAAATAATAATAATAATAATAATAATTTTTTATACTACAGGGATGTCCCTGCGACCCAACCCAACAACCCAGATATAGTGATTTATAATAATAATGAAATATTAATAATTATCAATTATTACCATTATATGATATTAGATATATTATATGATTAAATGCGTTATATATTTGATAATTATTATTAAGATATAACTAAAATTATATTTAATATATTTAGATTATTATTTAATAATTATTAAATAATTTTAATTAATTACTAAATAATATTAATATTTATTACAATATTTTATGGGATCAAATTATTCAATATATTAATATTATTTAAACTATTGATGGTGAATTATAATGACCATTGACAATAGTAATTGTTGAGGAAAACAAAAATTAATTAGTGAAAGTAATAAGTTAAGCGAGTCCCATGTGTCCCACCTAAGTCATCAACACTTAACTTGTTCTTTTCATTAATTGATTTCTATTCTCCTAAACAATTATCATTGACCATTTAATTAGATAATATTTAATATTTTGATTATAATTATTAATATTATATAATAATTATTAAATAATAGCTTAAATATATTGAATATAATTTAAATAATATTTAACTATTTAACATATACTATACATTTTCATAATTATAATAATTTAAATGTTAAAATTGTTTCATTGTTAAATAACTAGTAGTTGTGTGAAGTGACACGCAATGATGAGCTGATAGGTGGAGGGGAACACCAAATGGAAGTGACATGTACACACTGAGGGAAAATCAAGAATAGAACATCAATGTCACCATTGGGAGTAGTAACTGACAAAGACATGTGCAAAGTTGGATATATGTCATAGCAGATGCAAATAACATAGTTACATATTGACACATTGTACGCAGTGGTGGACAATGTATTTCTCCTGTGTGCAGATATGTATGTCATAGTAGATAGAAACATGATTGATGCATAGTGTTGCATACTTCTTGTATGGAACATTCCACAAAATGTAAAGCATAAATGTAGCAGTATTGGTTGTAACAAACAATGTAGTATTTTGTGGACAACACCTTATTGAAGATTGAAATAATACAACCCTTTCAACATGTTTTAAAAAATGAGACAATATAGCCTAAGGAAGAGAACAACAATCAACAATTCCTTGTAGAAAGAAACATAAAATGTATAACACTAACTATTTTATTGCATTACAAGCATAGCGAAAAAATAGAAGCCATAAATGAAAGAATATTGGTTTTGGTAACAATATTCAAAAACCAAAAAGATTCATAGTAGCAAACCTATGGAAAAATATAGACTATTCAACAACACCAAATTGAGAATGCAACAATATATTAACATAACCTATATAGCATTAACTATTTTACTGCATTGACACCATGGCCACAAAATGGAAGCCCTAAATCAAACAATATTTGTTTCAACAACAAGCAAGATGGAAAAACCCACAAAAGTTGAAAATTCACAGCAGCAAATCCATGCAAAAAATTGTATTCTAAGTGTTATATGGAACATTGATGCCACCATTGATCAAAGGAATGGAAAATATTTTATCTTAAAAAGGTAATGCAATTATGTGAAAGCTTAGAGTATAATTGAATTATCAAATAAGTGTATTTACATAAGCCATGCAGAACCTTAAGAATAAAGAGATAATTGCATCCACACAATTTCATTGAAGATTGATAAAAAAATTTGAAACTATATTTCTTTATTTTATTTCTAATCATTCTCAAAGTTCATTTACAAAATATTACTTCCTCAAAATGCTCATAATGTAATTTGAGAACTAAACTTGTGGCGAGGCTAACCTAATAGAAGATCTAATGCTATGAAAAGATCCATAGTACTGATGAATATAAGATGAGATAAAATATCATTCACTCAGATATTTCTATCTTATGTCAAATAGAATTTGTTTGTTTCGAGTATAGTCTACAAAAAAATGAAAGGAAATGTGAATTTTAGTGCAATGAATATGTGTCATTGCTAGACAATATGTAAAGTAGGGAAAACAAAGAGTTCTATAATTTATAACAAATAATATGAAATGCATGTGCAACAAAAGGCATTAAATAAATAAGATGTAGGCATACCTTGTGGGTGCAATGGGATACAACATGAACAAAATAAAAGAAGGCCTGCTAGCCACCCTACCATATTGGGTCATGCAGCCCCATGGGTTGTCACCAAACCCCTGAGCATGAACATACATTTCCCACCACTATGATCAATGGTGAAACAAATGTTTCAACACTTGAGAATTTTTGCTTAATATATGTTATTTCTAGATATTTGATTGTGTCTGAGTATTCCATCCACAAACAAAAACATAATCAAATATCCAGTAACAAAAAATATTAAGCAATTATGGATTGTGGAAATATCATAGCATTAACCTAGAAATTTTATTTAGTTGCAATAAGTCTTTTGTATTTTGAAAAATATATATAGTTGTATTGTTTATGACAAACAATTTGACATGTAGTTGTGAAATAAAAGATGGAATAAAGGACATATAGCCTTACCTTCTATCTAAATAGAATGTAGTCACAACTTGTACACCATGTCAAACATGTGATTGCAAAGCTATTTAGTATTGTGGAGATGCGTATCTATAATTCCTAATTTTTGCAATATAAAATGGTTTCAATCAAATATAGTTAGACACAAGGAAAATTTGAAGTTTAGTGCAGTGAACATGTGTCATTAGTAGAAAATATCTAAATCAGGAAATATAAACTCTATAGTTTATAACAAATAATATCTAATCTATTTGCAATAGAAGAGATCATATTAAAAAGATGCAGGAATACCTTCTATAGAGAGTAGGAAAAAATATGTGGATAATTATAACTTCCATATAATTGTCTTCTAGCACTTGGTAATTTTGTTGAGCTGAAATCAATATTATCTATTTTTAAAAATATATACCGTTGTAGCATTTGTGACAGAGAATTTCAGATGTAGTTTGGAAAGAGGAGATGGAATAAAGGAGATATGGCCTTTCCTTGTATATAAATGGAATGTAGTTACAACTTGGACACCATGGAAAACTTGTGAGCACAAAGCTATTAAGAATTATCAAGATCTACAGTTATAGCTGAAAACGTTTGCAATCTAAATTTGTTAGAATTTGATATAGTTATACACAAATGGTTCAAAGGCGATAACCCTGGAAGCAACATCATTGAGAAAAGGAGAGGAAGGTACTGAGAGAAAAAATAAATATAAATAATATTTGGTCAAGCCAGGAATAGGAAGGAATCCAATTTTGTTATTGGAGGCAAGGGGAAATGTAGGGAAAGAGTTGAATATAAACTTCTCTTAGCAATCATTGTAGAAGTAAAACCTTGGCTATCTTGGTAGAAGTGATTGCAACTACACTATGGATGTAATAAGAATGAAGGAAAATTAGGAATGGTGGGAATTCTAAATGCATTGAAATAAAAATGAAAAGAAGAATTTGTATAGTTACCATTAAGAATAGAAACATTTCATCATGATGGGAATGCAGACAATTTTTGGAGGCGATCCTCTTCTTTATTTGAAGTGCATTATATTTGCTGGAATGTAGCCTAAAGTATCTATCAAAAGGGAAAGGTGGATCTATGTATATTCTTATTATTGATTTAACATGAGAGAGAGTTGTGAACATTAGTCATTTCCTTTCTTTAGTTCCAATATCTATTCTAGCTCTCTCTAGTGTCAAGCCTTGAGATTTATGTATTGTTATCGCCCAAGCCATTGTCAAGGGGAGCTACCTTTAGCTACCTCGTGTGATCGAGGGAATGGGAATGGCTCTTGGATTGTCCTGATCCCATGCTAGGAAAATGTAGTTTAGGAAGTGGAAAACAACATATTCAGATATTTGAGGTGGTTTAGCACCCCTAGCATATACAATAGCCTTCACTAAACCCAGTGATTCATTAACCAAGCTAGGTACCACCCAAATATTTATTGTCAACATTACTTGTTATCCAATTGCAGGTAAGAGCTCAGCTTGAAGTTGTTCATCATTTCCATAATCAAGTGTGTTTTTCTAAGAAATTTTAGTAGCACTAATTGCAATGGGAACATTTAACTGTTGAAGCATTTTTCTATTGTGCAAGGCAACCACCTATTTATTGGGAATAAGTGGATAGCTTTATAAAACTCTTGGTTTTTCTTAGATGAAAGTATGGCATCTATTTGATTCATAAGATTTCACTAGTCAGACTGGGATACCTGATAATTTCTAATATTCAAAAGGAGTGTACGAAATTATTGTTGTGTATTGGATTGTTCATGCTAGCGGAAGACAGTGTCAAGTGTGACAACAATATTAAAAGTGTGTCAAAGAGCCAATGCTATGGAGCAAGAAGCGTATATATGCCTATCCAAAATAGGAGGAAGCTATGCTAGGTCACCCACAAGTATAACAAAGATACCACCGAATGGCTGCATATGTCTAGTAGGGAATGCTTGCCACAATCGACTATCTATTTTAAACAACTTGTGCCCCAGGAAGCTCATTTCATCAATTAAGATGTACTTAATATGTTTGAAGTCCTCTTGAAATATTGTCAATGGTTGTCCTTTTAATGGATTCATATCTCTAATTGTTATCCAGAGAGTTGTATGCACTGTGGAGGCACAAATATTGTAAGCAACCACCTCTATTGGCTCTAAAGCAAGCAAAGGATTCATTATCCAATTCGGTGATGTATTCAGTGCTCTTTGGATATTTTCTATAAGGAAAAATTTACATTTTCCAAGAGTTCCTTGAATGATCATATGTAACAGTGATGATGAGGATGGGCCAAGATGGTGTTGTTAAATGATATTCAAAGAAAGCTTTTTCCTAGGAGATAACTAATGACAAAGTGTAGTCACTAGAAATGAGCAAAGAGTGTCTTCAGCTGCATGCAATTTACTTGTTGAAATGAACTGTTCAACAATGCTATGTAGATTATTTAAAACATGGTGTGTGTCCCACTTGTGATGTAGATCAAAATCCCATCTACCCAATAGTTGTTGTTGGTCAAAGCAAACATAGTTTGTAGCACCAAGTTGAGAAAGCAACTCCCATTCATGTTCATCCATGGGACACATAGACTGCATGCTATTAGTATCGCTGTCACCTTCCTCTTCATCAGAAAGGGGAGCAATAACTTTATTGACTATCCAAGGGTCATAGCCAGCATCAAAAAATAGCCTTCAGTTCTATGTTATGCTTTCTCTCATGAGGCCTATATCTGCCTCAACATTTCAGAAAAACTTGTATAGTATCAATTCTGACCAACAAATTTTTTCAAAGGTATCACTTTGCTCCGTGGGGGGGGGGTCTTGAATAGTTGGCAAACAATGATGATAGCAGGTTGTGGTTAGGGACGCCAACCCACACCTTTGCTATTTTTTTGATATGTATACAGTTGTGTAGATTGAATAAGGGATATTGTCTCCATTTCAGCTGGTATTTTCATGTAAATATGAATATAACCAATTGTAATCTCATCACCACTATCAACTATTTTCAAATGGAGAAATGTTTTCTTGGTGACATGCAAAGATAGGAAATGTCAGCTTGAGATGACAAGGGGAAACTTTTGCAACATATGGCATGTTTCTTGTGCACACCAATGTCATGGTCTACAACCAAGTTCATCATTAATTTTTGATAGGAAAGCAACGTTTTATCCCCATATGAATTTGTATTTGCAGGCCTCTACAAGATGGGTGATCCCACAATACTGGTTTACAATTTTTGGCCAAATTGGACACTGAACTGATTTTTTCTAACTAAATCTTCACTTTACAACACCTATAGCGACTAAACCGTGAGGAATTTGAAGATGATGCAAACTAGTGATTTGTGAGATTTTGTCTCTAGATTCTAAATATATATATTTTTAATTTTTTTGGAATCAGATTGCACTTATTTTTCCATCTCCTTCGAAAACTAGTTTTTTCAGTAAACAACATTTTTAAGGAGTGACACTCACCGTATAACACATAAATTTTTTTCCATGAAGGATAATATTTTTTTCTTTTTGAATTTAGAATTTTAACTATGATATCTAGTGCTTCCAATCAATTTCGTAGTGTTTTATTGAATATTATTTCCTTAATCAAGTTTCAAAGTCAAACCAATTACAATTCAGACATAGGAAGACTGTATAACACAACTTTTTTTGTATGTATTGAAATTCAATTTTATTTTTATTGTTGGATCAAGGACTTCAATATTTGGTACACTCATATTTTTTAAAAAAAAATATAATCTTCTATTTTTCTACATGTGCAAAATAAAGATCTTGATTTTCAATGAAAAATCTACATTCACAAGAAATACAAAATAAATATAATAATAAAATTAAATTTAATTAAAATTATACTTTCTTGGAAGCTTATAATAAGGACTACATACTTACAAAAAATAAATTTTAAATGAATTCATTTGATCCCCCAAAAGGTAAATCAAAAGTGATTTTTTATCAACATTTTGATAGGTGTCAAGGAAACTCCATTATAGGTATGGTTTAAAACTAGTGGAGTTCTATCCAAGGGGGCTTGGTCTAAGGTGGTTTGATCAAACCCCCTTCAATTAGAATCCTTAAATGGAACTTTTCAAGGATTAAATCATTATATTTTCTAAAAATATGTGATTTCAAAAAAAATCAAGATCTCCGAGAAAGTGTAAACCACTATTGTGGCAGCACTTAGATATCAATATAGCTTTCAATTTTTTTTCAAAATTTGATGTATATTTGCAAATGTAGTTCAACACAATTTTTCTAGACAAGATTGGTTGGAAATCAACATTTGCTCACCAAATTGCAAGCATTTCAGGGTTGCGGATATTAACACCCTCATCATTTCTTATTGGCTTATAGGATTTGTTCAATTCACTATCAATCACTAATGTCGATGATGGTTGTGTATTCCACGGAGCTTTGTATGACATTGTAATTGGTGGCCTTTGTTCCTAAGCCAAGTGTATTGAGTACACTTGGTATGCCTCTACATCATGTTCAACAGTTCATAATCCACCATTGGATCCATGCAAGATATTTACATACTATTAAGCAAGGATAGGTCCTCCAAAGCTAAGTGGTGGACCCTTGATATTAGCTAATCTTGGGAATGGGGGTTCCATGCTGAAACATAGAAATCAAAGAAGTTTTTTTTCCTATTGAAGCTCATGTGGGTTGGACCAATTAAACATGTCCATATTCGGGGTGCCTATAAGCCACAAGAAATTGTGGAAATGTGTTGATCCACGGTGTTGCAACTCATAACTATACCAGTAGTCCTTTGTGTGGAAAAGCCTCTCAATAACCTCTTCACAAAAAATGGTGAACCACAAGTGCATGTACAAGGCTATTATGTGTGGGTTTTGTACAACATTGTCTATGAAGCATCTTTGTGAGTATGGAATATGTGACTTGGCATGAGGATCAATTACCCTATGAAAATCAAACCATTTTGTGTCTATAGAGCTCAAAGTGAATAAAAGAGTCGGTGTACCAAGCTGGTGGATCATTTCTAGAAGATCTTGATGGCACTTTCCCCAAAAAAGTGTGTTCCTCACAAAGATGCACCAAAGTGAACAAGTTAGTTCACTATCTGGCTGTTCAGTGCATCTTGAAGCAATTTTCACAAAGCAACAACAGACTTTTAGATCCTTTCCTCCAAGTTTTTTTTCATAAAAACTGAAGCTAATTGTTGGCTTTGATGTCTCATTATCAAATTATAAAGGTAATATCTAAATATTACATGCCTCCCAAATCTATTATCATAGTATCTCATCAAGTGCAATGCATATTCATGTAAGTGAATCTGTATGCTTCTCAATTGTAGGGGTATTGTTTTGCTAGTGGGGAACAAGATTGGAAAATCCATGCTTAATAACGCTTCTATATTATATTCATTGATAGGGCTAGAATTTATCTCAACCCAAGGTAAAGTAATTTGACTAATGTCTTTAATTTGCAAGGCATCTCTAATTTATTGCTATTTCCTAAAAGGGTTGGGCATCAATGGAATAAATGACTATGAGTCCTCAAGCTCAGTTTCCTCATCAACAACACTTTCTGGAGTTTCCATTAGTTCAACTGTGTTGTGTGTTGGCTCTTTCATTGTGTACAGAAGATCAAAGATGTTAGTACTTATAGCAGACAACAAATTTAAAGCATCACAATCTATAGCCACATCACTATAGTATGGGTGATTCTCAATTTTGTATATTATTGCAGCCATGACATTATGTTTGTTAATATAACAATCATAGTTCATCCCCTAAATGCCAGTTCCTCGCACAATCACCACTTCAAGATCATGTAGATGACACCGTAAAAAATTTGCAATGGTTGTGATGGCTTGAGGGAAGTTTATAGTAAGGCCACTATATTTGTATTGGCCTCCTCTAGCATGGGGTACTTGCAAAATTGGAGCAACTATAGCTATAAGCATTTCTTCAACTTGAGTATGCTTCGCAAGGACAAGAGGCTGTGGGCCTAGATCCATCTTGTTCACTAAATTAAATCTATGGGCACCCTTTGTAGAAGCACCATGCAAACACATGATGCATGTGTTGGATGCTCGCACTCTCATGTTGGCATAGCTTTCCTTTCAAACACTACAAATTTTCAAATTAGACAAAGCATCAGTGCACCGACAGAAGGAATGCATTGCACTACAAAAATAATCACGAAATATGTTGCTTGAGTGGTGGGTGAAAAATGATGTGGATGGAAATCCATGCTCAGTAATAGTTTGTTGAGGTCTACAACCACCTATTGTGGAGGCAACTTCACTGAGATGGTTGTCCAAAAGCTGGAAAGGGATGGGGGGTGCAGGGCTATAGTAGTCAGCAAGTTCTTCCAGTGAACTTGGCTGTAATTGTGGTGCTCCTGTTTGGACATGTGGAGCCAAGTTAGGCTGATTTATAGTGCCTCTTTGCTGCAAGTATTTGGCTTGATGACCTGCACAAATCTAGTCTCTATGGTGCACATAATAAAGTTGGTTTCTTTGGCGTTTTGCTGCCCTTTTATGGTCCACACTTGATGCAAGGTTGGAACTTGAACAAGGCTGAGGACCCTACAATCATAATATGAGGAAAATAATAAAATTCTTGTAGACACCAACTTAAAGGGAAATGGCATAAGTAAAGAGGTCAAGCTAATCAAATATGGAACAAAATAGCCAAAGGTAGATAGCAACACTCAACAATGTCCTATGGAAAACAATATAAACTGTATAAAATTAACTATTTTATTGTGTTCCAACAATTGACACAAAACATAAGCCATAAATGAAACAATATTGGTTTCAACAGTTCCCTAGATGGAAAACTCACAAAACAAAAGAATCCATTGTAACAAAGCCGTGCACAAAAAAAAGAAAACCCACACATGCAACAATTTTTTTTTCAACAAGGCCTTATGTAGATCAACCAAAGCATACATATGTGAATGTATCTATCCATATGCAATGCATTTTTGATGGAGAGTGTAAGGAAGGGAAGGTATGATGCATTTTTTGAAGGTGAATGTAATGCCACTACTTCTTATGCCTATCCATCATTCCTTCTTTCCTTGCACCCTCCATCTAAAATAACTTCACTTCCTTCATTGTATATGCCTATACACATATACATATACATATGCATACATCACAACAAACATGAGAAAAGTGCTTGCAAATTCCAACTTAAAGAGGAACAATGCAACCAATGAACACATAAGTAATATAAAATGAAACAAAAAAAAGAAACGCTTGCCCTCCACCCTACCATATTGGGTCATGAAGCCCCATGGGCTCTCACCAAACCCATGAGCAAGGACACATTTTCCACCACTATGATCAATGGTGAAGCCAATTTTGCTTATTATGCCCAATATAGAACCTTTCATTCTAACCGTTATTTTTTGAGCCTAGAAGGAATAATAGCCAAGATGTCACAATCAACATCATGCATTGGATGCATATGTAGGGATTTTCCACTTGGAAATATAAAACCATGGTCCAAAAAAAAAAATAAAAAATAAATATGTACATACAAAAATACCTTTTCCAATAGTGACTTATCGACAACAACCAAAGCATACATATATGCATATGCAATGTATTTTCGATGGAGGGTTTAATGAATGGAAGGTATGATGCACTCTTTAAAGTAGAGTGTAACACTATTTCTACCTATGGTTTGCATCGTACCTTCCTTCATTATAGCCTCCATCTAAAAAAACTTCACATTTTTTATTGTACATGCATATATACATATACATATACATATACATATATTACGATGAAGGGTATGTGCAGGATCATCATGGAAAAAATAGGCCCTTAAGTGGCAAAAAATTCAAAAAAATCAGTGTTAGGCAACTTGACATAAAAAATTGAATAAGTTAACTATATTATTTCAAAAATATGTAAGAATAGAATCTGTAGAAAATTGAATGCAGTTTCTAAACTACTAGGTTTATTTAAAAATAAATAAAATCTATTGGTAAAAATTTAAAATTTCAATGCAGTAGTACTTAAATTTCAGGGAAAAAATAAGAAGTAGGTGTCTGTCTGACCACCCTAACCATAATAAAATGATAATATTTTTTATAAGGTTTTATATATAAGTAGGGGACTCATGTTCGGATGTGATGCATATTTTTTGTATTTTTTCCAAAAATAATTAATTATGATTTTTTTATTACAACTTTTAAAAATAAAAAAACTTCGTTTGTCGACCACCTTAACTTGGTCAAAACTTCATGAAATTCATTTTTTTTAAATCCTATAGTATGTGAAGCATAGAATGTGACACATGTTTCAAAAAAAATGACCGTTTGAATGTTATAGATATTTTTCAATCAACCTATCGATAAGGACTTTAGTCGTAATTCTAATAGAAAATAAATAATAATTATTTATTAATTTCAAATTAAAGCATAATTTATATTGGTGGAAATCTGAGAATCTCCTCTAAAAACCCTTTTCATTTCATCATTTTTGGGTAAAAAAAAGTCTTCAGCCACATACCCTACAAATACCCATAATATTGCCACTTTTTGGCCCATTATGATCCTGCACATACCTTGAAGACAAGAATGTCCTTGCAGACACAGACTTAAAGACTCATAGTGTAGCTAAATAGAAAATATAAAATATAAAATGAAACACAACAAAACAAGGCATGCTTTCCACCCTACCATATTGGGTCATGGAGCCCCATCAGCTCTCACCAAACCCTTGAGCAAAAACACACATTGTCCACCACTATGATCAATGGAAAAACCAATGTTGCTTATCACAATCAATATAAAACCTATCATTCTAATAGATCCGTTTCTAAGGCTAAAATGAATAATAGCCAAGTTCTCACAACCGACATCATGCATTGGATGCATATGGAGGGATTTTCTACTTGGAAATATAAAACCATGTGCAAAAAAGAGGAAGCAAAAAACCCACACATGCGCCAATTCTTTTTTCAACAGTTCCTTATGGAGAATAACCAATGAACACACATATGCATATGTATATGTAAATCTATCTATGCATATGCAATGCATTTTCGATGGAGACTACAAGGAATGGAAGGTACAATGCACTATTTAAAGGAGAGTGTAACACTACTGCTACTTATGGTTATTTGTCGTGCATTCCTTCATTGCAGCCTCCATCTAAACAAAATACACTTTTTTTATTGCACATGCATATATACATATACATATACATATGCATACATTGCAATGAAGACAATAAAGTGCTTGCAAACACCAACATAAAGACCCATAGTGCAGGTGAACAAAAAATAGCAAATATGAAATGAAACACAACAAAACAAGGCCTACTCTCCACCCTACCATATTGGGTCATGGAGCCCCACGGGGTCTCACCAAACCCCTAAGCAAGAACATACATTTTCCACCATGTTGATCAATGGTGAAATCAATCTTTCTTGTCACACATAATTTACACCCTATCATTCCAACAACTCATTTTTTGAGGTTGAAAGAAATAATAACTAAAAAGGTATAGTTAACAAATATGCCAAGAAATATAATCCAACATCATGAATTGGATGCATATGTACAGGAATTTTTTGTTTGGAAATATACACACTAAAAAAGTACATGTAGAAATGTATGTACATGTCATTATATGTAGAAAATATTCATTTTTTTTTTCATTGTTTTTACTAAAACTCATACCCATAATTTAGAAACAAGGCTTAAAACAACAATAGTCAAAGTTGCAAGAATTAACTTTGAAGCGAAGTGCAAGCTATTGTTGTCAGATATGTTTGCAATTTCCCCTGTCGTGCAAGACTCTCTAGAGATAATTTTTGTACTACTTTGAATGCCAAACAATCATACCTAATTGTGACTTTGGATATTTGTTATAATTTTTTATTGATTGGACATCTATTTCCTTTTCTTTCTTTGGAGTGCTTGTCACATCAAAAGACCTTTCCTTTCTAATGTTGTTGCTTTGTTACTCGTTTAACTAGTTATACACTTTCTTGATTATACATGCATATATACAAATACATATACATATGTATATATAACGATGAAGATAATAAGGTGTTTTTGCAAACACCAACATAAAGACCCACAATGTAGGTAAACAACAAATAGAAAATATGAAATGAAACACAACAAAACAAGGCTTGCTCTCCACCCTACCATATTGGGTCATGGGGCCCCATGGGCTCTCACCAAACCCTTGAGCAAGAACATACATTGTCCACCACTTTGATCAATGGTGAAACCAATCTTTCTTATCACACATAATATACAACCTATCATTCCAACAACTTGATTTTGAGGTTGAAAGAAATAATAACTAAAAAGGTACACTTAAAAATAATTCCAACAAATACAATCCAGCATCATGCATTGGATGCATATGTAAGGATTTACTTTTTGGAAATATACAAACTAAAAAAGTACATGTAGAAATGTATGTGCATGGCATTAGATGTAGACAATATACATATATAGATGAATGGAAACTTATAGATATAGATGCGTACTTATACATTTGTTGGAAAGGGCAATTGAACTTCAACCTTCAAAGAAGCTCACAATCCTGGCTCATAGCTTTGAAAGCATGTAAAGCCATAGAAGAGCACACAACAATGCCTTATTGAAAATTGCAAAGAATTATGCCACCTATTCTCACGTTTTGAATGGTAGTTGTTGGAACAACCATCTCCACTACACGGATACCATGCAACAGTAAATTTTGATGCCAAGAGGGAAAGATTCTATGAAGGTGCAAGTTTGAATTTCCATTCTAGAGTTTCTGTGAAGGTGGTTGGAGGATATTTTCTATTTTTTGTATGAGACAATAACTCCAAAAGTAATACAAAAGTCTTGGTAATGACACTATTAATCAGAGTGATGGAAAATATATGTGGCATATTTATAGATATCTATGTATGCCATAGTAGATGCAAACAAGGCTATATTGTTTCAAATTTTTAGAAGGTTTTGTTGAGAAAAGAGTATATTTCTGCATGGGTTTGTTACTGTGAATCTTTGTGGGTTTCTTTGTATGGCTTCCATTTTTTGGCTATGTGTGCAACAGAATAATATTGTTAACATTATGTAGTTTTTTCTAGGCTTTGAGAAAGAAGGCAGTGTCAAGAAAGCTAGTGGGAAGAGGCATTGTTGATCTTGTGGTAGGCTATATTGTTTGATCTTTGATAAGGCATTGTTGATTGTTTCAAATTTTGATTAGGTGTTGTTGAGAAAAGACTATATTGTTTTTAAAAATGAATATTATTTCATTTATGGTTTGAATTTTGTGAATATGGTTTTGCATGGGTATGTTACTCTAAATCTTTGTGTTTTGTGGGTTTCTCCATCTGGTCATTGTTGAAACTAATATTGTTTGATTTATGGCTCCTATTTTATGGTTATTTTTGCAACCGAGTAAAATAGTTAATGTTGTAAAATTTATGTTTGATTCCATTAGGAATTGTTGATTAATGTTCTCTAGCTTAGGCAATATTATTTTATTTTCAAAAAGGTGATGTTGAAAAGGCTATATTGTTTGAATTTTTGATAAGGTTCTGTTGAGAAAAGATTATATTTTTGCATGGCTTTGTTACTACAATTTTTTGTGGGTTTCTCTTTATGTCTTCTGTTTTGTGGCTGTAGACATGAAAAATATCTTGATCAACTAACTTCGATTCTTCTTTAATCACCCCTCTACTAACCATTTAATTAACTCATCTTAATGCCTCTGTTAATCAAATAAATCAAATTTATTTGATTAAATCATTATCCTCTTTTGATTAAGTAAATCATTTTATTTATTTAATTCTAAAGTTCATCTTTAATTAAATAAACCAATCTTATTTAATCAATCTCTAAATTCCTCCATTTAAATTAAATAAATCCATCTTTAACACTAGCATCATCCCCTTTAGCTAAATAAATCAAAATATTTATTTAACTAAGTCTAAATCATTTTCCATCTCCTTTTGATTTATTTTAATCCATAAATCTAAATAAAATGGGTGAAAGCACTTAACCTCCTCTTATTTAATCAAATCATGATTAAATATAATCTTAATCCATGTCCCATCCTCTATCTTTTCCCACTTGCACAAATAAATCAATTTAATTGATTTATTAAATATTCTAATTTCCATCAACAAGGCATAAAAGTGGAATATTCCCCTATTTCAAATCTCCTTCTCAAATGACTTGTCCATTCCAACATAGCATTAACTCCCCTCTTACATGCCCCCCACTTGGCATTTAAGACCCTTTCTTCTCCCTCAACAAGCCAACTTTCAAATTTGAAAAGCCACCTAATGTCATTTATGGGCACATTCATCAAAACATGCACATCCTTGGCCCATTCACATGGTGACAAGTGGCTCCTTCCTATTGGTTGGGTTTTTATCCCACATTCATCCCTTTTACCTCTTCTCTCATCAAACTCTTCTATAAATGGAGACACTATCCTTCATTTTGATCATCCAAAACTTCATGCAAAGTTACTCTCTTCATATTGAGAGCTAATTTTGTTCACTTCATAGCATTGCATCTTCATCATTGGATTGTCAAGGGTTGGAAAAGGGCCACTTTTCATATCAAAGTAGCACCAATCCACTATGGAATAGGTATATATTGTGCTTCTTTTATGCTTTCAATTAGTTTGTTTTGTTATCTTGTTTGTGAGGCATGATGTATTATTTCATAGGGATGTTGGATGTTTGTTTTGTCTTAAAACACTAACCATGCTAATGTCTTGTTTAGAGTTTTAGCCATTTGTAGATTTTCATATCCACAGTGGTTATGTTTGCAATGGAATAAAATTATTAACATTATGCAGTTTTTTTTATTGTTGTTGTCTTTCTTGGAGTATATTGTCTCATTTTCGATAAAGTGTTGTTGAAAAGGTTGTATTGTTTCAATTTTAGACAAGGCATTGTTGAGGAAAGCCTATATTGTTTTTCAAAAGAAATATTGTCTCATTTATGGTTGGCATTATTTGCCTATCATTCTGTATGGGTTTTATGGCTATGGTTTTGTGTGGGTTTTGTGCATTGTTGATTGTTTTTCTCTAGCTTAGGGTATATTGTTTCATTTTCAATAAGAGAGTATTGAGAAAGCAATATTGTTTCATTTTTGACAAGGTACTATTAAGAAAAGACTATATTTTTGCATAGGTTTGTTATTGTAATTTTTTGTTTGATGCCACCATTGATTGTAATGATCAACAATATATTCTCCCTATGTACAAATATGTATGTATCTCATAGTAGATGCAAACAACATTCATACACAATTATCCCTATGTTTATTCTATTGATACATTCTTGGAATGATAAGTTGTATTTTAAGTGTCATATGGAAGATTGATGCCAACATTGATCTAACTTTAGGAGCTTACATGTAGGAGCAATATACTCTACACTTAGCCAACAAAAGAAGATTAAAACTACAAACATCAAAGGGAAAAATTATGGGAACCTCCAGATGTCTGGTTTCCACCTATTGTGTGAACTTTGGTCACAATTCTCATTAGCCTTCCCAATTTTTGAGCCTTCTGGCATCGACATTCCAATAAGGAAAAAGGTGGTAGATGTTTCTTGAATTTTAAATTAAAAGTGTTTGGTGCATCGATAGAGAAGGCCAACAAAATTAAATACTGGTTGGCATCAGTATTAATTGTTGTATGGTTCCTCTGTGGTGGAAATGTTTACAAAGTATTAAAATAGTCCATATTCTTCTTGAAGGATAGTTTCTATCTGTCTAAACCTCAATAAGGGTTTGTTACAATGCAAGGTTGTATATTAAGTGTTAGATGAAACATTGAGCAAATTGTTATTGAGGCCTAGATAAATAACAACTATCCTTGAAGCCATACAAAAGAGGCCAAATATAGCTTATCGTGAACAACATGGACTATTTTATCTCTTTCCAACCATTCTCAGTGGATAGAAACCATAGATCAAATAAAAAACGTAATTATCTTATGAAAATAATAAGAATAGAAAGGATTATATATGAATGTTGTATGCATCTAATTTCACATAGATACATATATGTATGTAGGGATAAATGTTGTCCATCTCTAATTTCACAAACATACATACATGTACATGGGGAAAGTAAAATGATCAAGAAAAAAAGAAGGCCTTCTCTCCACATTGCCTTATTGGGTCATGGAGCCCCATAGGCTCTCGCCAAACCCCCAAGCAAGAACAAAAAATGTTCACCACTGTGATGGATAGTGAAACTAATCTTCTTTATTACACTTAATGTAAAACCTATTATTGTAAGGATGCTTCTCTAAGGATGAAACAAATAACAACTATCTTTGCAAAACAATAAACATGGCGAGAAGTAGATATGAATTTTGTCTACATACTATCTTTGAAAAACAGTAAACATGGAGAGTAGTCTATATGAATGTTGTCTATATCTAATTTCACATACACACATATCTACACAAGAGAAAAGAAAAATGAAAAACTAAAAAAGAGACAGATAATTTTTTGTGTGTATATATTTTCAAGCAATAGATTCATACATATACATGCAATGCATGAAATGCATATATTTGGAGTTGCAAAACAAAATCTACATCAATATATATGTTTCCAAAGTTAACTGCACATATATACACATTGTTGATTGTTGTTGAATGGCTACAAAAATATTATTTCATTTATGATTTCTATGTAGTGGAAATGGGTGGAAAGCAATAGAAGAGTCTACATATATGCTTAGAAAGGAATATCTATATAGATATATATGCATCTAAAGTTATATGTAGAAAACACACATATATATCCATAGGTGGACTTCATACATATGAATTTTGTCTACATCATATGTCAAAAACACATAGATCTGCACATAGAAAATATAAAATAAAACACAAAAAAATGAGGCTTGCTCTCCACCATACCATATTAGGTCATGGAGCCTCATTAGCTCTCACCAAACCCCCAAGCAAGAACATACATCTTATACCAATTTGATCAATGGTCAAATCAATAAGCCTTATTACACTTACTATACAACCTATCATTCTAACAACTCCTTTTGTGAGGCTAGAAGAAATAATAACTAAAAAGATGCACTTAATTTCAGATTCCCCAAACAATAAACATGGTGAATAGTATATATCAATGATGAATACATCTAATTTCACATACATACATATTTGCACAGAAAAAGAGAAATGAAACACAACAAAAGAAACACACACTTTTTGTGTTTATATATTTCCAAGCAACACATTCCTACATATGCATCCAACGCATGCAATACATATGTATGCAGCTCCAAAACAAAAGCTACATCGATATATATATACACACACACACACACACACACACACACACACATTGTTGGTTGTTGTTGAATAGCTTTGAACATATTATTTCATTTATAGTTTCCATGTAGTGGTGATAGTTGTAAAGCAATAAAAAAGTCCACATATACAGACACAACAGGCCCAATAAAATAGTCCACATATTTGACCACAATAATATTTTGCATTCTAAAGTTACCAAAGCAATTAAATAGTTTATGGTATTTATAAAAAGGCATTGTTGATTGTTGTTCTATAACTTCAAGTTATAGCCAAAGATAGGGGAAAATAGTCAACAATGCCTTGTAGAAAACAATGTAAACTATATAGTGTTGCAACCATCACCACAAAAAAAAGCCTTAAATGAAACAATGATGGTTTCAACAAAGACCTAGAAAATTATTTTTCTAACAGTGACCTATCAATAAGTGCAAAAACAAATATAGATAAGTTTAAATCTAGATACATATGTTTGTTGCTTGAGAAAATGAAATAAACATCACTTGGCACAACTTGTGACGAAAAAATTGCTTCATCTATGGGCTACATATTTTGGCAGTGGTTACAATAATAGGTTGCATTCAAAAATTAGCACAATAATTCAACTCTTTATGATATTTTCAATAATGCATTGTTGAGTGCAGATATGTAGCTTGAGATGCACAACATACATAGTTATCAACACCTATACTTCACAATTCCTGTAAGAATATATATATATATATATATATATATATATATATATATATATATATATATATATACATATAACACTAAATGCAATTATGTCTATCAAGAAGTATAAATCTAGATATATATGAGTGCAAGTAGACTCAAGCTAAATCATGAAAGTATTGTGTAGAATGTAGATGACAATTATCATTGAACATCAGATAGGAAATATTATAACAAAGATGAAGTTATATACAACTCCAATAAAATTGAAGACACATAAATAGCTACACATAGGGTACTCCCAAATGGCTAGAAAACAAAAAGGTGAAGGACACATAAATACCGCAAATATAAATAATTCAGCCTATATACTACAAGTGTCGCTAATGCAAGCAAAAAAAAATCATATTTTGCTGCATGCACATGGCAAAGAGCCAATAGAATTTTCAGCAACAAAAGGTAAACAAGGAACAAACTTACAAGATTGGCATCTGAGGGTTGTCTAGTAGCCTAGGGAGAGCTAGAGTCCATCGACATTGCTGGGCCTGCTCTTTAAAAAGGTTAGAGCTATAATGCCAATGATTGGCCATGAGCTCTATTACGACAACAACACAAGGGCTGAAGATTCAATTAAAGCAACAAAGGCTGACGAGCTCCATTCCCATTTTTTTATTTCAATTTTCAAAAATTTTGTCGAGACATTAACAATATGACTAGAAATAAATAATATAAAAAAGGCACATTTAGAAATCCTTTTGTAAACCATTTCAAAAATAGTCTTTTTTCTTGCAAAACAACCAACCTAGAAAATATATTGTCCATCATCATGATCAATGGTGGCATCAATATTTCATATAATAGTGAAAATACAGCTTATCATTCCAAGAATGTCCCAACAAAATAAACATAGGAATCCGTATGTATCAATGTTGTTTGCATCCACTATGACATACATACATATTTGCACATAGGGGAAATACATTGTCCATCACTGTGATCAATGGGGGCATCAATGTTCCATACAACACTTAAAATACAGATTATCATTCCAAGGATGTCTCAATATGTATCAATATTGTTTGCATCTAGTAATATGGCATACAAACATATCTATACATAGGAGAAATAAAGTGAAACACAACAAAACAAGGCACTATCCATCACTACAGTCAATTGTGACATAAATCTTCCATATAACATTTAAAATATAGCCTATCATTCCCTACATGTAGATATGTATGTATCTGTTGTTTGTGGTGATGGTTGCAACACAATAAAATAGTTAATCTTATACACTTTTTCTTGTTTTTGACAAGGCATTGGTGTTCATTTCTCTCTAGCCTTGGCCATATTGGTTCATTATGAAAAAGGTGCTGGTGGGGGAAAGAATTTATGATTCATGGCTTTTGTTTTGTCACTATGGTTGCAACGCAAAAAAAAAGTGAACACTATACAATTTATGTTGATTTCCATAAGGAATTCTTGATTGTTGCATTGTAGTTTATGGTGCATCATTTCATTTTTGAGAAGGTAATGTTGAGAAGGCTAAATTGTTTCAATTTTTGATAAGGTGTTGTTCGGAAAAAAATGAATTCTTTCTTGATATGAATATTGTTTGATTTATGGCTTCCATGTATTGCTTTTCCAACCATCACCTCATGCAAAAATACCAAAATAACCTCCAACCACCTTCACAGAAGCTTAACAATGGTTGATCAAACTTGCACCTTCACAAGAGCTCGCTATTATGGAATCAACATTGATTGAGCCACTATTGTAACCAATGTTGTTTTATCTATGTCCTCCTTTTTGTGGAAATGACTCCAACGCAATAAAATAGTTAAAATTAATTTTTTTTTTGCCCTCTTTTGTTGTGTTTGATATGATTTTTCCCATGTGCAGATATGTATATTTGAAAGTTTAGATGCAGCCAACAGTCATATCTATGACAACCTATATATTAAGTGCAATAATAAACAATGATATCACCATTGAATATGTTGGTGGACAATCTATGCATGCCTAGCACAAAATAGCACATACATAACACACCACTCTGACCAATGGTGATATCAATGTTTCTTACTACACTTACTATACAACCTACCATTCTAATTGCTTTTTTGAGGCTGAAAGAAATAATAAATAAAAGGGTGTATTTAACTTCAGTTTCCCCAAACAATAAACATGGCTAGCAATATATATGAATGTTGTCTACAACTAATTTCACATACATACATATTTTCACACACCGAAAGATAAATAAATCTCACCATTGTGGCATCAACATTGATTGTTGTATGGCTTCCATGTAGTGGCAATGACTATACAAAAGCTCACCATTGTGGCATCTGCATTAATTGTTGTATGGTTTCCATGTAGTGGCGATGGTTGTAATAACACCTACCATTTTAAACCCCAAGAAACATAGTGAAAGCTTGTACAATTTCCAACGAGGCATTGTTGGGTGTTGTTTTGTGGCTTTTCCTGCTATTAGATCTGCAAGCCAAAACAATGAGCTTTTGTAAAGCTTTGTCACTATGATTTTTTTTTTTGTGTATTTTTCCATCTGGGCCACTATTGTAACCAATGTTGTTTTATTTATGGCCTTCATTTTGTGGCAATGGCTCCAATGCAATAAAATAGTTAATGTTATATAGTTCATGTTGTTTTTCCTTATTTTATTGTGTGCCATATGATTTTTCCCATGTGCAGATATTTATATTTGCAAAATTAGATGCAGCCAACACTCATATCTATGATAACCTATATATTAAGTGCAATAATAAACATTGATATCACCTTTGAATATGTTGTTGGAAAATCTATGCATGCCTGCCACAAAATAGCACATACATCGCCCACCACTTTGACCAATGGTGATATCAATGTTCCTTATTGCACTTACTATATAGCATACCATTCTAATTCCTTTTCTGAGGTTGAAAGAAATAATAACTAAAAAGGTGTATTTAAATTTAGTTTCCCCAAACAATAAACATGGCTACCAGTATATATGAATGTTGTCTACATCTAATTTCACATACATACATATCTACACATGTAGCGAAAGAGAAATGAAGCACAACAAATGTAACACATACTTTTTGTGTTTATATATTTCTAAGCAACAAATTCCTACATATGCATCCAACACATGAAATACATATATATGCAGCTGCATAACAAAAGATACACTGATATATATATCTAAGGTTAGATGCACATAGATACACATTGTTGATTGTAATCTACAAAAGACTATATTTTTTGTTGAAACAAATATTGTTTGATTTATGGTTTTCCTTTTGTGGCGATGGTTTTAATTGGGTTTGGCACTATGAATATTTTATGTTCTGTAGGTTTTTCCATCTGTTGTAGGCTTTCATTTTTCTCTTCATGTGTGTAGATATGTATGTATGTGAAATTACATGTAGACAACATCCATATATACTCGAATTTACTAACAAAAGAATTTGTAGCAACAAACATATGCATTTAACTAGTTATATATTAAGACAATGGATACCAACTTATAATATTTGAAAAAGATACACTTCTTTTCTTTTGTATTGTTTATCTCACTTATAGTTTTGTATTACTTTTACTCTATGGTCCTCATTTTATTTTATGTGGTTTGGTTATATAGCTATGTCACCATACTTAACATATGTATCAACATTTACAACTGTTAAATTTCCTTGCAATCATCAACACCACATGAAAATCATAAATGAAACAATATTGGTTTGAACAGTGCATTATCGAAAATGTCACAATGTAGCCAAAGCCATAGAACAACAGTTGACTATGCCTTATGGATAATAACATAAACTATTTTTATTTTTATTCAAAGGGTAAACACTTTTGACTTGAGCTATGAACTGGAATACAACCATTCAACAATACCACCCCAATGGGGTTTGAACCTTGGTGGCAAGAACAACAATGCCACCTATAAACCATCACACCATCCTAATACCAACTTTTATAATCATAAACAAAATACAATAATGTAAACTATATAACATGCACTATTTAATTGCATTTAAAAACATGAAACAATATAATCAAATCTAGAGAAAAACGGGCAACAATGCCTTAAGGAGAACAACATAAGATGTATAGCACCATAACCACAAAAATGGAAGCCTCAAATGAAACAATAATGGTTTCAACAACATACAAAATTATTTATTGAACAACACCTTATCAAAAATAACCATATACACATATACACACCCACACATACATACAAACATTCAAATAGTGAACATCAATTATGCAAGCATGGGTTTTGTTGCTATGGTTTTGCATGGGTTTTGTGTATTGTTGATTTATGTTATCTAGCTTGTGCTATATTGTTTCATTTCCAATAAGGTTCTGGTCAAAAGGCTATATTGTTCCATTTTCGATAAGGTGATGTTGAGAAAAGACTATATTTTTGCATCAATTTGTTACTGTGCACTTTTGTGTTTTTCGGGTTCCTCCATGTGGGCCCCTATTGAAATGAATATTGTTTGATTTATTCCTTGGGTTTTATCCCTATGGTTGCAACACAATAAAATAGTTAGCCTTATATAGTTTATGTTGATTTCCATAAGGCATTGTTGATTGTTGTTGTCTAGGTTTAATATAGATAATGTTATACAGTTTATGTTGATTTCGATAAGGCATTGTTGGTTGTTGTTGTCTGGATTAGGCTACATTTTTTCATTTTTGATAAGGTGTTGTTGAAAAGGCTATATTGTTTCAAGTTTCCATAAGGTGGTGTTGAGAAAAGACTATATTTTTGCATGGCTTTGTAACTATGATCTTTTGTGTTTTGTGGGTTTTTGCATCTGGGTCAGTGTTCAATCCAAATCACATTTTTGTGGATATGGTTGCAATGCAATAAAATAGTTAACATTATACATTTTATATTGATTTCGATAAGGCATTGATTATTGTTGTTGTCTTTCTTTAAAATAGTTAATGTTATACCATTTATGTTGATTTCCATAAGGCATTTCTAATTGTTGTTGTCTAGCATAGGATAAATTGTATCATTTTCGATAAGGTGTTGTTGAAAAGGATATATCATCTCATTTTCAATAGGATGTTGTTCATAGAAGACTATATTGTTTGTTAAAAGTAATATTTTTTTGTTTATGGTTCATGTTTTGTGGCTATGGTTTTATTTGAGTTTTTCATTGTTATTTTTTGTGTTTTATATAAAAAGCCCAACATATCTATATACAGATAAACACATAACCTGAAAGATACATGTAGAAAATTCATATGCAAACATACACACTCACACCATAAATGGAAAAATAATGGTCTCAACAATGACCTAGGAAATTCTTTTTTCCAAGAGAACCCTATCAGAAAGGAAAGAATATTGCCAAAACTATAGACCAACATTCAACAATTCCTTATGGATAAGAACATAAATTCTATGACATATACTACTGTACCATAGTTTGAATATAAAATGATATAGCCAAAGCTAGAGAACAACACTCAATGACATACAAACATTGAGAATAGCTAATACCAATTGTGTAGATATAAGAGTATGTGGAAATCAAACCACACAAGAAGCAAATAGCTATATTGATATTAAAAACTAGACACATCCATATTTAGATAAATGCATCACCTAAAAGATACATGCATGTAATGAATGTATAGACATACACACTAACACCTTAAATGAAACAATAATTGTTTCAACAACATCCTAGGGATTTCTTTTTTTCAACAAGACCTTATTAGAAAGGAAACAATATAGCCATAAACCAATTCCTATCAAAGATTGTGTAGACATTCGCTATGTTTTCCAAAGCTTTAAAAGGAAACTACTACTTACAACCATTGTGACCACTAAAACCATACAACAATTAATATTGATGCCATTTCATTGGCCTTCTCTATTGGCATGCCAAACACTTTCAATTTAAAAATCAAAAAATAATCTGTCACCTTTTTCCCGACTGGGATCTAGGAGCCAAAAGGTGTAAAAAATGGGGTGAACAATGCCCTATGGAAAATAACATAAATTCCATAACATTTACTATTTTATTGCGTTGCAACCATTCACACTAAACAAAAGCCATAAATGAAACAATATAGCCTAAGTTAGACAACAATAGTCAACAATGCCTTATGCAAAACAACATGACCTGCATAACATTAAATATTTTATCGCATTGCAACCATCGCCACAAAATGAAAGTCATAAATGAAACAATATTGGTATCAATAGTCACCCAGATGGGAAAACCCGCAAAACACTAAAAACTATAGCAACAAACCCATGCAAAACCATCACTACAAAAGTTAAACCATAAATCAAACAATATTGCTTTCAACAAACTATATAGTCTTCTTTGAATAGAACCTTATCAAAAAGGAAACAACATACCCTAAGCTAGAAAACAACACAAACTGTATAACATTAAATATTTCATTTTGTTGTAACCATCGCTAAAAAATATTGCTTTCAATAGTGAACCAGATGAAAAACCAACAAAACACAAAAACCTCACAACAAAAGACCGATTCAAAACCTTCTTCACAAAACGTAAACCATAAATGATTCAATATTGGTTTAAATAGCAACCCAAATGAAAAAAACTCATAACAAACACACAATATTAACTATTTTGAAACCATTCACACAAAATGGAAGCCATAAATGAAACAATATAGCTTAAGCTAGAGAGTTGCAACCAGCACCACAAAACAAAAGCCATAAATCAAATAATATTGGTATCAACAACCACCTAGATGGGAAAACATGAAAAACAAAAAAAATTGTAGTAACAAACCCATGCAAAACCATCACCACAAAATCCGAACCATAAATCAAACAATTTTCATTTCAACAAACTATATAGTCTTCCTAAGCTAGAGAACAACAATCAACACTGCCTTATGCAAAAGAACATAAAGTGTATACCATTAACTATTTCATTGTGTTGCAACCATTGCCAAAAAATATTGGTTTGAGTGGTGACCTAGATGAAAAACCCACAAAATACTAAAAGCTCATAGTAACAAATCGATTCAAAACCTTCACCACAGAACACAAACCATAAATGGAACAATATTGGTTTCAAAAGTGACCTAGATGAAAAAAAACACAAAAAACACATGAATTCATAGTAAAAAACCAACACACAAACAAATAATATTTCCTTACACACACCATGACTACATGAAGACCATAAACAATATTTGTTTCAACAGTGACCTAGATGAAAAACCCACAAAAAACACACAAATTCACAATAACAAACCAATGCAAAAACAAATAATATTTCCTTCCATGTATCGCGACTACTCAAAAACCATAAACGAAACAATATAGCCTAGGCTACAAAACAACAATAAACAATGACCTTTGGAAAATAACATAAACTATTTTTGAAATACTCGAGAAATGGTTTTTCAATATGCAGCTCTTCCTTCACCTCTTCCCTCTTTCTTTCTCTTCACTCCCTTCTTTCTCCACCTCCTACAAAAAATGGGAAGAGAATTATCACAGCCAACACTTTTGTACTACTTTTGCAACCATCGCCCCATGCAAAAAATACACAATAACCTCCAACCACCTTAACAAAAATTCCACAACCGATGATCGCACTTGCACCTTCATAGAAGCTTTCCCTCCTCACTCACAACTATCTTGAACAACAAGGTAAACCAAAAGAACAACACCCAACAATGCCTTACCAAAAATTGCACAAACATTTGCTATGTTTTCTGAGGATTTTAAAGGTAGGTGTTACAACCATCACCAATACATGGAAACCATATAAAACTTAATGTTGATACCATTTTGCTGGCCTTCTCTATTGGTGCGCCAAACACTTTTTATTTCAAAATCAAAATACAATCCGCCACCTTTTCCCCGACACTGGAAAACTCAAAAATCAAGAAGGCTGATAAAAATTCTGACAAAAATGAAAAAACAATCCACCACCTTTTCCCTAATGCTGGAAAGCTAAAAAACCAGGAAGGATGATGAAAATTTCGACCAAAGTTCACACAAATGGCCTATTGGCTAATTATTAAAAAAAATTTAAATAATATTAATTTAAATAAGTTTAATTTTTATAATAATTATTCACTAATCTCTCTCATATGTGGCTTTGATACCAACATTATTATTTTTCATCATATTTTATCTTCCTCTCTTTTTTCTTATCTTTTTAAACTACCCTCTCAATCATTTATCAATATCCTCTTCTTTATCTTATTCTCTGCAAGCAATACAGGAGATGAAATTTGGTCAAGGCACCATCTTCTCATTGTGTCTCTTGATTTGGTGGGTCATGTCATTTGGCATTCCTTATTTTTGTTTAATATCTTGTAACATATTCTTCTACACCATCTTTTTATCCTAAGCTATAACCTTGTTTATACTATAATCATCTTTTGAAGTTCTCTTTGTCTTCCTACTATCCATCTCTTTAATTAATATCTTCAATATAAAATGTATTGCCTCTCATATTTTTTCCATAGTTTCCTACTTATCTATAAATTCAAAGGGTCTCACTCTTTTTCTACCTTCTACTTTTGTTTATTGTTAAATATCTCAATGCTAGCTAGATATATCTTCACCTAACTGACCTTATATTATTGGATATCATCCTCCATCTCTCTCATACCACTTCCTATTCTATGGGCCCTTATACTATGACCTTAATTTTTCTTATAAAATCTTAGCATATATTAACAGAAACTAGGTAAATGTATTAATTACCATATTATATGATTAAATATATTATATATTTAATAATTATTATAATATATTATTAAAATTATACTTAATATATTTAGACTATTATTTAGTAATTTTAAATAATATTAATATTTATTGTAATATTTTTTGTGATCAAATTATTTAATATATTTAAATCTTATTTCAACTAATGATGGTGAATTATAATGGCCATAGTCAATATCAATTTTTGAGGAAAACAAATATTAGTCATTTCTTAACTTGTTCTTTTCAATAATTGATTTTCATTCTCCTAAAAAAATGATAATTGACCATATTCATCAACAATTAAGATAATATTTAATAGTTTGATTATAATAACTAATATTATATAATAATTATTAAACAATAATTTAAACATATTAAATATAATTTAAATAATATTTAATTATTTAACATATACTATATTTACCAATAGTGACATGATGTGATTGTTAAGTAGTTGTGATGTTGCTCTTGCTATCAAAGTTCAAACCCCATTGGAATGTTATTGTTGAATATCTGAATTGGGGATGAGGTCCTCCTTTTGTGACCTCACTAGTTCATAGCTCCTTTTACTATATTTTTTATAGCTTAAATAATATATTATGTAATAATGATTATATAATACTAAAGAATATTAATTATTAATCATAAATAATATATTATATACATTTTTTTTTTAGAGTACAAGAATCGGGTAGCATGACCCCCTATAAATTGCAATGTGCCTGGTAAACATTTTAACGTGATTCGCAGCGCTGGCGTGACACACCCTTTAGTACCACAGGGGTGGGGGAGACTAGACCTCGTGACCAACCTCCTGAAATAGGAAATATTTAACCAACCAAGCTAGGGCCCCAACCCAATATATTATATACTATTAATAATATATAATATATTATTTATTATTAATAATTAATATTATTTAAATTATATTAATTTAATATTAACAAAAATATATTTTTAATTAAATAACTATAAAACTATAAAATAATATGAAATATACTTTAAATGTTATTTAATAATTATTAAATAGTTTAAGTATCTTATATATTAATCAGATTGTAGTGATAAAGCAACATTCTTATGCTAGCGAATCAAACCACTTTGTGCGAGATAAATTTATCACAACGAAATTTACCAACACAGAAACAAAAACTTAAAAAAGTGAATGGGTTGGAGGGGCTCGCATGAAACAACCCTAAGTGAAAGGTTTAGTGTGTGATGTTTAAGCCAGGCCAACTAAGCATAATAATGTTATTCTGACATATAAATACATTGGAAGTCTTGTTTTAGTTAAGGCACCATGACCTAGGGGTTCATTTATTAAACATGCTAAGAATCAAACATAACCCTCACAATACCTTGAAAATGTTGTATCTTAGTAGCTAATATGACACTCAATCATCCTTATCCATTGAATTGCAACCCTTTTAATAGAATGATATATTAATTTTATATATTATACTATTTTAAGAAAAAAAATAACTAACATTTAAAGAACGATGCTAAATAAATAAATATATAGTTTTTTAAATATACCTTGCAATGAAATTAACTCTCAAATTATTTTATTAAGATCATTTGAACAAAACAAGCCTTAAAATTTTAACATAATAAACTAGCATTAGCATGCATAACATGCATCAATTAGCCGATAGGGGTCCACTGTGAGAGGTAGATCGCAAAGTGAATTTGAAACACAAGGAAAGCTATGTGTGCAGTAAATGATATCATCTCTACATTTTTTTCTAAGCATTGTAGAACATTTGCACTTGTTAATTGTTAAGCGACAAGCAATGTAGCAAAGATTAAAAAGCATTTGTGTATATTAGGAGACTGTTTTTTGCATTTCAATATCAATTATTGCTAGGTGGAAGTTGATTGTAGGAATGTAAAATTCATTATTTATAATATATTCATTACTTCCAATCTCGATTAATTAATTATCAATGATTTTAATAAATAATAGTAGGAGAATGATTTTTGAATAATTATTTTCATAATAAATCACCTTTTCTGCATTCAATACGATTTAAATGTTTAAATTACTAGTTTTGTTGGTGAATATTTTGACGTAGCAGTTAATCGAGATTAAAATACGTAGAGTATATTTTAATAGAGAAATATATTTGAAAGGAATAATTAGATGGATAATATGAATATGGCTTATGCATAATTTTTTTTACATTTGTACACTTATTTTGAGTATTATACATCATTGTAAACTCTATATTATAGTGCACTTCTTTATTGTTATGTGAGAAGCAATGCACCAAAGATTAGAAAGCATTTCCGTATATGAGGAGATTGTTTTATTGTGCTTGCATATCAGTTATTTTTAGTTGGAAACTAATTCTGGGAATGTAAAATAGAACCATAGGTTCTTTTCATTTTTTACAATGTATCCATTATTTGCAAAGCCAATTAATTAATTATCAATGATTTTAATAAGTAATATTAGGAAAATGATTTTTTAATAAAATTCTTATTTATAAATCACATATTCTGAATTGAATACAATTCAAATTTGTAAAGTATTAATTTTCTTAATAATAATATTTTTTGTCTAAAATTTAAGGTATTTTATTCAATTTTTGATTCATTAAAATGGGAAAATGTTTTTTGTGTTCCAGAATCAGATTTACCAGTTACAAAGTGGCTATGAAATTGTACATTATGTGTTATCTTCCTAAGATCAAATTAACTAGTATGGTTTTGAGAAAGTTATTTGTTTATTATAGTTACGTGTTTTTGAAAAGTGATTCCATTATTTTAGTTATAATGGTGATTAGAAATAGGTTTTGCAAAAAACGAAGATGTTGGAAGTAAACTCAGTAATCTAGGGATTCAAACGACATGAATACTTTGTGAAGGTATTTTAATTGAATTAGAAGTTACACATTGTTTGGAGGGAAGATCAAAAAGGTGTCACCAAATGTATAAAAATAATTTTGTAGACATATATATATGTAAGAACAAATGTATTGCATTAAATGTACAACTATAAAACCCACACTTGTTTGTCTTCCTTATGGAAAAAATAATAGTAAATCTATACAATAGTTTGTGCATATACATATATGTATGTAACAAAGAAATGATTGATTTGAAATGGGAAAGTAGAAGACTCGTGCTCATTTTCCACCATGCCATATTAGCATCATGGAGCCACATGGACTCTAGCCAAACCCACGAGCAAGAGAAGTATGAAACATCTAGGAGAGATGCTATGGTGTTTCATCGTACATTGTACAACAAGAATCCTAGGAAACTCTATTGTTTGCATATATATATCTGATATTGTTGTCTCAACTTGGTTTTCACATATGTTTCCATGCTTAAACCTAGTTCATGCAAACAAAAAAAAAAGCTATGTTAGTGGATAACCAAGGGAAATAAAAAAGGAAGGATAAAGAGCAAGTATAGGGGTAAAATTAATATATACAGTGTGAGCCTAAAAATAGTGAATAATTTTTGCAATTAGTTAACCAAGGCTATCAATTGAGAATGAGAAAGTATGAAAACATAATTTAGTGAATGTATAGAAGAATTTGTGCATATACATATATGTATGTAACAACTAATCAATGATATGAAATGGGAAACTACAAAATTTTAACTTAGGAGGGTTGGTTAGTAATATCATTGTAAGATAAAAAAAAGGATGCCTCGTCTTCATTAGTGCTTCCGTAGACTAATGGAAGGCTGAGAAGGAAATGGTTGGAAAGGTCGTAACCTCATCCTCATGAGAGGTTATCGACTCCGCATGAGCTACCCTATGGTGTCGGCACCTCAAGTAGGAGGAAGGGCCAAGATATCCATAGATGGGGGCCGACACCTTAGTTTGGAGGAAGGGCCAAGATAACCCATGTAGGCTATGCGATGACACTCTTCCCTAGTTGCCCACGTGTTTTACTTTATTGTGTTCCTCTGGAAGTAGGTTATGGGAATTGGTTTTGATTGTTGTTTGTATTGATTTAAATTGATTATTGTTTTAATACATGTTTAGTATACTTTGTGGTCTTGTATGATCTCAGTTATATTTGATTTACGATCTTGTATTCTTATGGTACTGTGTTATGATGTTATTGTATTGTTTAATTGCAATTTGGAGTTGTATTATGTTTATTAATTTAGTTGACTTGGAAGTGTTTCATGATCATCCTTTGATTACTTGTTATTGGTCATTTCTTTGATTTATGTGATGAGATTTATGATTTTAAGTTACTTTAATGACTCTTGGATGCTGTTGATTATGTCTTTGTAATTCTTGAGTTTTATGATACTTTTGTATGGCGTTGAGTCTTGTGATCCCATGTTTGGATGTTCTTGGTTGAGGACTCTTCTTGTCAGCTCCTAGCACGGGGGGTGGGTCTTCAGACTCACACGGTTAGGTGGAACATGCTAAGCACCCCATTGGGTCCCCAGTCGAGGACCGAGAGGTGCAGATTGGTGTGGTTGCAACGACTCCAGAGTTCTATTTGTCTTGGAGCCAGTTATGATGCTTTGTATTCATCTATTTATTTGTATCATGTTATCTTGTGTACGGTTTCCATTTATGTTTGGAAACACTTTTGTATCATTGTACCTCTAGAACATTGTACTGTAATGTAATGTTAACTCGGTGTGGATATTGGCCATGGTAGTTGTTATTCATGATGTTGAGTTAATCATGTATATGTTGTATTTACATTCACAGCTGGTTTCTTATCAATGAATTTTCATGTATGTGTTATATTTGTTAATGTTTACTTTGTTGTGGATTATACTTTTGGATTTTATTCTTTATTGTCGTTGTGCGGATCTAAGTCACGTAATGACTCTTCGTGTACCCCAAGGGATGTTTGTGTTAGTGAATCTACTTAAATAAAATTCATGTTATGAATTAATGTGTATTACATGTATGTTATGTTTACTTTTAAAAAAAATAAAAAATTGTGCAGTGATTATTGTTTAAATATCCTTTGGGGTTCGCATGACGGGGTGTTACAACATTGGTATCAGAGCCTAGGTTCATTCACTGGGCACTATGTGTGCTCACTATGTAACCTTGTGCTTAGACCCGTGAGTCTTGAGTTTAAGCGCCATATGCAAACCCAGAACACACACATAATGCAAACATTTTTTTTTTTTATAATTAAATTAAACATGTAACAACTTAACCATGATTCACATAGCACAACACAAAGCATTAATATACTTGGATTCTCTGGGGCACGTGAGGTTACATCGCAACAACTAAACAGAATAAAGATAAAGAATATAACATAACCATTTAATTTATGATAACCATATACAATGATACATCGATAATCATGATGCGAGTAAGATAAACATCGCATAATTACATCCATGATAAATCTCTTAAAAGAGTTACAAAAGAACCTAACTATTACATCATTGATATAATATTACATTACAATTTTCTTTGATACATGAATTACATTGAATTTCCCAACATGGGGATTGATACAAGAATAATGAAATATGAAGTACAACTGATCACTGGTACAACTCCACTGCGGAAAGTTGAGAAGACAAGACGCTGATGGGGAACCCAACGGGTGCGGAGCACGTTCCACCCAACCATGTGAATTACAAGTAACTCACCCCCCGTGCTCAGAGGTGACGAGGAAGTGAACCCGACCATGAATGTCAAACCAACTCAACAACAACATGATACTAAACAAGTACAACTCAAGGTATATAATGAACAACCAACAAGCGTACTCCAAATCCCATAACAGGTGGGAACCAAGAGACTCATTGCAATAACATGAAGTACTATCAATTAACAATCATGAAACAGAACCACAAGAATTCAAAGAAACATCATAAAGAGATAGCATCCAGAAGAACCGAACCAACACCCAAAGTACATTTCCAAATAAATCAGAACCAATATAAAGAACATAATTCCATAATAACTCTAAATCAACCATTCAATACACCATTCCATAGGCAACAAGAAACAAGTCAACCGGGTGTCAAACGGGGAGGGTCATCGCATAGCTCACATGGGATCCCCTGGCTCTTCCTCCAACTGAGGCGCCGGCACCCATCTATGGATCCCCTAGCCCTCAAAACAGAAACAACATAAATATAACAATATCCAGAGGCGACAAGAAACAAGGACAAGGGTGTCTAGTGGAGAGTGTCATCGCATGGCCTTATATGAATTCGCCAGACTACCTATCACAAGGTGCCGCCTCCATCTATACATGGATTAACCAGACAACCTAGCTCAAGGAGTCGCCTTCATCTATGGTTATCCAGACATCCTATTTCAAGGTGCCGCCCCATAGGGTTACTCATGCGGAGCCACTTACCTTTCATAGATACAAGGTAGTGACCTTACCAACCAGGTCTTCCCACCCATCCTTAGCCTTTGAAAGCGCTAACGGCAGGGGTGAGGTGCATGTTTTTATCTTGTTATGTGTTAACTAACCCAACCCCCTAAATTCTATTTTTAGGTTATCACTTGTTTAACTACTCTTACGTGGGTTCCCCTGGCACTTCCTCTTACCTGAGGCGCCGGCGCCCACGAAGAGCCACTCTCCCTATGACCCCTAACATATCTCAAGCAGGCAAGGGTTGAACCAAAGCATAAAAAGTATAATACCACAACAAGGACACGCGAGGCATTAACCCTCTTGCAATAATTCACAACCCAAAAGTTTTAACAACCGTTCAACCCTTCCTAACAGAATGCCAATAAGCTTCAACTCCAAAAAAAATGTAACCAAACGAGGATAACATTTAAAGCATACAACTCATACGAGACATACAAGGTAAATCCATCTCGCGATAAATCGTAATCATAACGACTACAACCACGTACAACCATTCCAGATACTACAGCTGAAATTCATGTAATATTCTACCACAAAGATACAAGTATAAACATAAAAGGTTATAAAACCTGCCTCTGGAGAAAACCAAGTTTAACAATAACTAAAATTAAACTCACTATTACAACAGGGTCCCCACATCCAAAATAAAAGAATAAACAATAATAATATGGTAAAAATAAAACCTCCAACCATATAACTTGAGACACCATGCACACAAGTTTTGCAACACAAAAATAACAACTAATTTAATTGCATATACATTCTCTATTTACCTTGATACCTTTAGAAATAAAAACATACGATAACGATTTTACCAATTACGTAAAACATCTCTACTTTACTCGGCATAGAGTTAAAAATAAACAATAACTTATGGACAACTTATCCAATTTACTTTCTTTATTTACTCAAGGATACTAAATTCCCTGTTTATTCAACTAAACACATTCAATAGAAGTAATTTATATTTTATTTGTTTAAATAATCTACACATTCTAATATTCTTTTTCAAATAAAATAAATAATTATAATCCGATAAACCAATATATATACATACATATGAATATATAAATATATATGTGTATATTATCATACTGAAGAAATATTAACAAAATAATTCATGCCAATTGACATTAGTTATAACCAATAAAAATTTCATTTATAAAAAAGTAACTTTATAAATAATTTTAATAAAATAATAATCTTTATTTATTTATATATAAATATATATATATATAAATAATTTACTATATCTTAAAATAAACGCATTAAATATATATATGAAAAGAAGTTTAACACAGAATATAAAAAAATTAAAAAAATTAAAAAAAAAACAAAAAGAAACAAACATATTATTCATTACCCCTGCCGCGGCTGGTACAGCAGCCTTACGGCTGCTGTACGCAGCAGTCCTACGGACTGCTGCGCACAGCAGTCCGTAGGGACTGCTGCCGCGGCCCACTTGGGGCAGGGGCGGGGTACGGCCCAGCCGTCCCCTCCCCAAACCCCAAGTAACTTAAATAACATAAAAATAAACAAATTTTTTGATATAATAAAAACGTTTATTAACTGCGATTTACAACTTTATTTAAAATGCATTTTCGATTTCGCAGTTGAATACGGAAAATTAAAAAAAAAACGTAAATTTAAATCTATTGATACAAATATATATATATATATATATATATATTAAAATTAAAATAGTTATACAACCAGATAAAACACAATTTTCTGTGTAAACAAAATAAACAGAATAACATATATTTTCAAAATATATATAGATTCTTTTTAGTTTATTCAAAATAATATCTCAAAGCCATTAAAATAAAAGAATGATCAGTAATCAAAAAGGGTGAGAAGTTGAGCATTTTTTTTAAAACCGATTTGACTGAATTAATTTTCTGTTTGCTTACAGTAAAAGAACACGATTTCGAATTTAACAAGAAATTTTCATATAAAGAAAACCTAATGATTTATTTATTTTATTTTTACAAACTAAATCATTTAAATTTAATTTTTCTGAACATTTCTTTTACAAACAAAGGTTGATTTAAATCCCACTTCTATTCTTTTTACAGATTCAAAAACAATTAAGAGGAAAAGAGGGTGGAACCTGTAGTCCTACGCTCTTGAGAACCTGATGAAGCTAGCTTGATCCCGATGGCTTCTATGAAGTGCTTCTCGTTCTGCTCCAAAATCTCCTCTCCAAGATTTCGTGCTCGAACTCAAATCCGTTTCTTTGTTCAGTAGACTCCAGAAAAATACCAACAGAAGATTCCAAACCCTTTCCAACTCCTTCAAAATATAGCATAAGATTCAAAAATGCATAAAACCCTCACTTGTGCAACTTCTCAACCCCTTATCATCTGTGTCTGAAAACTTTCAAAAATTCTTAATTAAATAAAAGATAATATTCCTCTCATCACAAAAACTCTAAAAATCAACAATAAAAGAAAATCATTCTTTAAAAGCCAGCTTTTTAATTAGATTTGTATTCCTATTTGTTCTCACAATCTTTTTCAGTCTTTTTATTTGTTTTATTGCTTTAATTTCTATTTTTACCACTTTCTTGCACAACACATTTTCTATTTAATTAAATGAATTATTCTAATAATTATCCCCACCTGATAATTAATTAAAATAATTAACATACCTTTAATATTTAATTATCATTTAATTAAAACACATGACTATATAAAAATCAAATAAAACATTTAAATATTTTCATACAAATAAATCAACATTAAAATACACACTTATCCACCTTTAATTAACAAATTCACAACTTGTAAAATAGCGTCAATTAAACAATCATAACTTATAAAATACCACATTAATCAAAATACGACAACACACAAAACACAAGCCACAAATGACGACAAATTCAAAAATAAACAATACCGGACAACGAGAAGATTTGACATCATGGGACGGAGGACTTCATCGTCACCTCTGTTTCAACATTTAACCGTTGGGCTATAGGTGCTCGCCCTGTCCTGCCGGCAGGTGGAATCGAGACTTGTCCCTGCAATCCTGCATACAAACGAAGTTGTGTCCATGTGCATATATATATAACATTAAAGCATTAAAATCAAAATACTACATTGTGAGAAGGAATCGCAACATAACAGGGCACTCGCGAACGAGTGATGCCATATTGTCCTTCATCACACCTATTCTAACAATCATAATCTATCTGATAAAATAACATTTCTAAACTAACAATTCATCTCCTAACATAATTCATTAAATTATTGCATCATAATAT